>CALZFC010000040.1:1207500-1660000 GCA_945643635.1 Allodiplogaster sudhausi | reverse complement strand
AAAAAACCACCATAGCAAAGCCTTAGAGAAAACGAAGAACATTACACCCTACGACAATGAATAATTCATTTGTAAAGGCAGGGATGGGCCCGTCTTTCCTTCTCAGTTATTCGTTTTCCTGCCGTTCTTGAGGCTCCTTGCTCTCCACGCTTTCCGTGCTCCTCCCCATGGGATAAGAGACTAAAGGGAAGTGACAGCCAGCTCTGGTAAAAAGGCAGACGAAAAACGCAAGTAATATAGTGAAAGGTGCAAGGAAGCGAACGACAGCAGGAGATAGAATGGAATAGGGAGACAGTGAAAGAGAGAGCAAAATAGAAAGAGAACGCCCGAGAGAAAAATAGAGAGAGAGAGAGAGAGAGAGAGAGAGAGAGAGAGAGAACAGAACAGATGACGAAGATGGAAGGAAGATAAAGGGAACCGCAAACAGGAGTTAGAAAACTCGAAGAACGCGCGTTGCAGGAGTCCCTATTGTTTAGCTCCGTTCGTGTTCTTCTCTCCCTTCCCACCATCATTTTATCCTCCTTGTTATTCACATGCGACGTGTGTTGGACTCGTGGCAGTATCACAACAACTTGTTGTTCGGCGGGGAACGAGATCATATCCTTCTGTTCTCTCTCTCTCTCTCTCTCCTCTCTCTCTCTCTCTCTCTCTCTCTCTCTCTCTCTCTCTCTCTCTCTCTCTCTCTCTCTTCAACCTACATCGATCAGCTCAGCCGCCAAATCAATGAGCCAGAGTTCGAACAACACCAACTATGTTTTATCTTAAAGATATAGCAGACTTCTTAAGAAGTATAAAAAGTGCTTTGCCGGGGACCCACCCGATTAGCCTTGGAGAAACTGAACACCCACCCGATATTGTTTGAAGCGATTGGGGAATTTAAACTATGTTAGTGTTGTGAATTAACATTTCAACCTAACAATTCAAAACACCCTTGCTATATTAGCATTGGATTTTTTTTAGACATCTTGCGTGCGTTTCAAGTTGAGGGGAATACACCCTTCTCTACCCCTTCGATAAGAACACTAGTCAGAGTGGCATAAAAGAGTGTCATTTTGAAAGAGACAGAGAGCAAAGAATTAATGGAAAAGAGTATCAAAATGAAAAAGAACCAAAAGTCGACGAGTAAGAACAAAGAAATCTGCCAACTATGAGGCATTCCTACCCTTCCCAATTAATTCTTGGCTTCCGTGCCGCCAAGGAACAACAACGGAAGAAACTTCATGGCAGAGGAGAAATCGCAAGTGGACTACATTTATTTTCGCGAAATACTCCCTGGGGCTCAGCATCAGCACGGAATGCACATTGAAAGAAAAGGGAAGATGAAAACTACTGCTAGAAGTGATCACCAAAAGAAAAATCGTCTCAGGACAATAAACAGGAATAAAAAAATAGTTACAAAAAGCCTCTTCTTTTCTTTCTAAACTACAAGTGAGCCTGCTGATCTCACATCCGAAAAGAAAGCGAACCTTATCCACTCGTCTACAGCACAAGCCACGGAGAACATTTCGTCGGAGCTCTCGCCATGAAGGGCTATTGGGAAGAGAAGGCAGTCTTCTCAGAGAAGAATCTTCTTCCTCATGAAGTGACGAATCGGGGTAACCAATGCCACTTCCACCAGCAGTTGCAGAGGATAATGCAGACATCTCCTCTGGGAACACTCAAAGCCTTTCGGCTTACGTGGAATTCTCTTCTTCAATGGAGTAAAGCAAGTCTTTCCAGAAAAGAAAGTACAAAACGAGCTGATCGACTACAATCTTTATCCAGTAGCTGCCAATGAGAACACAGCAGAAATGAGTCCTTGCGGCACTTCACTTGAGTAGATTGCAAGAGAAGAGATGAAAAGAGAGTGCAAGAGAGTGAGAGGTGGAGAAGAGAAGAAAAGAGTGAGAGAGAGGGAAAGAAAGAAGAGAGAGAGAGAGAGAGAGAGAGAGAGAGAGAGAGAGAGAAAGAGAAATAAAGAGAGAGAGAGAGGAGAGAAAGAGAGAGAGAGAGAGAGAGAGAGAAAGAGAGAGAGAGGAAGAGGAAGAGAAAAGGGGCGAGAGAGTGAAAGAGTAAGAGCGAGAGGAAGAGAAAGAATGTGATATAGAGGATAGAGAGAGAACTCCACCGTTCCGAGATATTCGATTGTATTGAAAGCTCATGCAAGCCACTTGCCGCCTGCTCTCGTCCAGCTAATAAACTATTCCATACTTATTGTGAAGAGAATGCGATAGACGGCAGCTCTTTCAGTGTAACTGCTCCCATGCAATTAAGGGTTATGGCATCTTTTCTCCGCAGCACAAGAGCTGGGATGATAACAACGTATTCTTGACTCTTGTTGTCAGCTGAAGCTGGGAAGAAATGCACCATTCCCTCATTTGCGAATGAAATTCTTAATCTTTCCGGCAGTCCAAATTGTAGGTGCACATCTAATTGAAAGTAGTAGCATCAGCCCTACCCTTCAAATTTAAATCCCAAGAACAAATTACGAGAGAAGGTTAGCAGGAGAAGGTGGAGAGGAGAATTCGATAGCAGGACGGAAGCGATAAGCCTCTGTTTCTCTGCTGCATATTCTCTCCGCCCGAGAGAAGGAATGAAAAGAGAGTAAAAGGGCACTTCAAAGAAAGGCCGAATCACTTCAAACATTCTGTATCTCGTTATAAAGCAGTAGAAAACCAACAATAAATATTCTGTTAAATTATCGTAACTACCATGACCGAATGACGCACGAACAGTTTTAAAAATAATGAGAAGTGATCATAGCTGAACAAGGTCCGGCGCAGGACTCCAATTTTGAGCAGGCCGGGGGGTCCAACACGGCGCATGTGCCGACCTTGTTCAGCATTGGAAGTGATAGAGATAAACTGGCAAAGCAAAGGAAGAAAGCAGATATACATTAGTCTGGTTATGAGATGATGAACGTCACCAAAGAACGAAGGATCACAAAGAATTCAGTCCTCCACTCTTCAAGACATCAAGGACCTTTTTTCCTCTACACTTAACCATATTTAGATAATGTTTAATAATTAATTCACACCAGCAGGCAATCCTGCTTTTCTACGCCAACTAAATGAGCTATAAATACTGGAAGATTGTGGGATGAATGGCTCTACAAATGGCTTGGATGTACCTGTCCAGACATCTGCAGATCGGATGGTTTGCGAAGCTTGGAGAAGAATCCGCGTATGCCTCCACTGCCTGGGCGCGCGCTGTTGTTCCCTCCGGTCGAAGCAGAGTTACTACTCATACCTGCAAACGCACTCTTCTTATGCTCATTTCATTTAATCTAAAAGGTTCTTAGCTGGACTACGAAAATATGAAGAGATAAGGGAAAGGAACCATATAAATTACAAACAATATGGAGAAATAAAATGTTTTTTTAAGAGAGGATAGAATACAGAATCGAGAAGGAGATCGGAACCAATATGCCAAGCCAGAAAGCGAGTAAGGATTTGGATGTTCGGGTGGACATTAGCCTTGCTCGGTGTCATGTTCCGGGGGCAGAGAGCGGACGCAGAGAGCATTTTTGAGCAAGACATAAAGGCAGCAAGCAGAATGCGAGAGAGGGCCAGAGACAGTTGTAAGAGTGAGGAGGGGTGGGGAAGAGAAACGAGAGAGCGAGAGAGAGAGAGAGAGGAGAGAGAGAGAGAGGAGAGAGAGAGGAGAGAGAAAGAGAGATAGAGAGAGAGAGAGAGAGAGGGAGAGAGAGAGAGGGAGAGAGAGAGAGAGAGAGCGAGCGAGCGAGAGAGAGACAGCTATAAAACCAGCAACGATGGAGTCATGGTCTATTTTTCGGATGCCATCTCAATCGACGCCCTACCGCTCACTGAGTACACATTATCGAAGCGAATCTTTCACATTGCCCAGATGAATGGACGGAAAGAGAAAGAAAAATCATGAGGGGGAAACGAAAAACAGAAAAAGACAGAGAAAACAAGGGGCGAGGAATACACAAAGATAAGCAGAAGGTTAGAATAAGAATAGCAGAGCAACGCCGCATTGCAATAGAGTAAGTGACTGCAAGCTACAAAAATCACGCAAAAAACATGAAACCAAGTTCCCTTTTGTATTATTGCAGACTAGAGCCAAAGAGAAAGGAATATATTTGAAAGAGTTATCTCAATCGAACGAGATAGGCAAACCTAAAGGGAGGAAAACTTGGAAAACATTGCAAAATTGTACATTCGTTAAAATTTGCCAATGAATGTTTCTGATGAAGTCACTGCCGACTTTTCAAAAAAAAAAAAAGGAAGGCATCTGGCAAGCAGAGCATAGAGTGGAAAACATTTAACTTGCAAGGAGTGCAAGATATAAGCAGCTGAAATTAGCAGCTTCAACTGTAATTTTGAGGTAAAATGTATTGCGCGGCAGTCGGAACCGGAAATGGATACATCCAGCCCAGCATACATTATTCGCTGAAAAAAAAAATCCATAGGAACTGACACCTAATGCGCACTGCGAACAAACGAAGATAAACGTGATTTCGGCAGAAAATGATAACTATGGACCGTGACCGCTCAAATCAAGTACCATTTGCAACCTTTACTTCTACACTGTCCGCTGTGTGCCTAGCAAAGTTGCCCAGCACTGTGAAGCAATCAATGAGAGCTTGAGAGCAGTAAACATACTTTTGAAGGGTTAAGCGTAGCTGTATGCAAAGCTTTATTCTTTTTAAAACCATCGACCTGGTAGAAATGCAAACTGGAAGCTCAGCCACAATCTGCATAGACCCGATACATGATAATATCAACTCAATGTGGTGATGGAATAACCTTAGAGCTCCTCGCAATCCCCAAGAAGTGGCCCTAACTAAGGAGGCGGTGTAAACACAGAAGACTTGTTAAGTTACAGCACTTCCAAGGTAATTCCTTTGAGGGTAGCGCATGGAAACTAGAGTTAAATGCTCGTGCAGAAAAGAGTAACCTGAAGACTCCGTGTCGTTCACTTCCATTCTTCAAAAGTACACGAAGGAGTCCAAATTCGTCCCTCTGGATTTGGGACTCCGAGGCTGACGTCTCGTGCCACGAAGGGCTTCGGATGCCTTCTCAGCATTCACACCATGCGCTTGGCCCCGCCCACTCTGCCCTGCCCCGAAACACGCGCGTTTTACTAAGCCGCTGCCGCACGCACTCGCGAGCCGTACTGGGATGAGGGATGGAACGAATTCGAATGCTCTCATTGCTTATTAGCGGGTGATTATGACGTGGTCCGTCGTCCTTCCCTGCACAGTAATCTGCTGAGGCTGCTCTAATCCACAGGAGACACAATAAATATGCCATTTCTATTTCAGATTATAGTCTCTCGAATTTTGCAGTCAGATCAAATGATTGGTGGAAATACAGAGAGGCCGAGAGGTCTAGCACTTTTAAGTATTAGCACACAGCCAAAGGCCAGGAAGCGTGAGACGTTCGCTGTCTTTCCAATCTCTCTCTCTCTCTCTCTCTCTCTCTCTCTTTCTCTCTCTCTCTCTCTCTCTCTCTTTCTCTCTCTCTCTCTCTCTCTCTCTCTCTCTATCTCACCCTCTCTTACTCTCTCTCTATCTCTCTCTAACTCACTCCCTCCCTCTGCCTTTCCCCCTTACTCTCTTTCTCCATTTGCCTTTCTTTCTATCGCTTTCTACTACTTTCCCTCTCTTTTTCCTTCAGCCATTTTCGATCGCCTTCTCTCTTTTCTAATTTTGCCTCCCTCTCTTCCTGCTCTGCTTTATTCCCTAAATGTATCTCTCACTTTGTCCACAGCTCGTTCACCTCTCTCCTCTCTCTCTCTCTCTCTCTCTCTCTCTCTATCTTGTCTTTCTCACTCTCTCTCTTCTCTCTAACTCGTCCTTTTCCCGCTAATCAATTCAATCTTGTTGGCGCTTCGGACAGACTCTAAAGTTCGTCGGCATCTAGCACGAGTATACAGTGAGTGAAGAAGAAGAGGGACCCAGCGGCAACCTCGCGGGGAGTGGGAGGAAGGGCGCCCGCTCCCGGACTCTCCCTAGGACATTTTCGTTTCGCACGGCACCGCTATTCGCTCGAAGTGCCGTGTCTTCTCAGCTCGAGTCTCTCTCTCTCTCTCTCTCTCTCTCTCTCTCTCTCTCTCTCTATCTTGTCTGCTTCTTTCATCTTTCGCTCTCGTATACTCTCTCTTATACTCGTCTGCCTTTCACTTCTAATCTTCCACACTCTATTCTCTTTTTTCTCATTCTCATTGCTCCGCTCAACCGATCTCTCCGAACAGCTTACATAAATGAACACGAACGAGTTGGGACCGATGACTGCATTTATGTTTCTCTGGATGCCAGCGAAAATTTGAAAAAAGGCAAAAGAAAATAAGTAAGAGCGGAGCAATTTTTACATTCCAAATTAATAGATTTTAAATAACCGTCGTAGAATGCTTCAGAGTTCCAGCCTACTGCAAAAAAAGCGAATCTTGGATGTAAATAATTAAAAGATGGCAAAGCATGAATTCCTACAATTCATCATAGATTTCTGTCTACGGAACCTATCGATAAAATCAACGGCCACATAAAGTTTATTTTCAAGTACAGATCTGGGGGGAAATCTGTTTCTTCTGTTTCTGCCAGCCGCTCTTCGAAATATGCATATTTGCTCTCCAAACCTTCATCATTCCCGGCACGCTTGCCGACCATGATGGGGAAGCGGAAGGAAGGCGAGAGAGAGAGAGCGGGAGAGAGAGCGACAGACGACAGAGAAGCAGACAGCCACGGAGAGAGAGCGAGAGCGACAGACGACAGAGAAGCAGACAGCCACAACGAACCCTGAGAAGCCAGAGAACCACACTCACTTTCTCCACTAGAATTCATATTTTGGCTTGGGATGCCGCTCATGTTCAATAATAGAAAGAAGCGTACAGAGAGAAAACGAGAGAGAGAGAGAGAGAGAGAGAGAGAGAGAGAGAGAGGAAGAGAGTGAGAGAGGAGAGAAACATTACCGCCTTTGGTTATCAGATTACTAATTCAGAAAGGTACAAAGGCTTATCTACTATTAAACAATGGCCCAAAAGCCAGCAAATATTGGGGAAGATTCCATTATGGTTAGCCTAATCTTGTTAGACCAATAAAAAAAGAATTATGAAATGTTATATTTCAAAGCCAGGATACTGAAGGCTCTGTCAATCGAGGCATGTAATTAGAGATGCGGCAGACAACCAAATGGTCGTGCGCGAGCCATGTTTGTGGACCACAGCGAAGGGGAGAGAGAAGATAGAGGGAGAGAGGAAGAGAGGAGATAGAGGGAGAGACTAGATAGTGGGAGCGAAGGGATAGAGGGAGGGAGGAGATAGAGAGAGAGAGGAGATAGAGGGAGAGAGGGAGAGAGGAGATAGAGGGAGAGAGGGAAAGAGGGCGAGAGGAGGAGAGGAGATAGAGGTAGCGAGGGATAGAGGGAGAGAGGAGATAGAGGGAAAAAGGGAGAGATGAGATAGAGAGAGAGAGATATGAAGAGAGGGAGCAAGAGTGTGAGAGATTGTTAGAGAGTACGAGAGAGAGGGAGAGAGATATGCATCAGCCATTTTCAGAGATATGTATATAAAAGGAAAATATTAGACTGCGAGAATGGGAGATGAAAGGAAAGCGTATGCATGGCAATAAGCTTCATGAAAAATCTGAGCATGCAATTTTATAGAGTGCGGTTGCAAGAGGAAAATCTGAGAGCGAAAAAGTAGGAGAAATTAGCAGCAATGGAACTAGAGAAGCACAGAGTAAGAGTGAGGAAGAGAGAGGTGGGAAAGAAAGAAAGTGGCAGAAGAAAGAAGAAAGAAAAGGAAATGGATGAAATAGGCGATGAACGTTCAAAAGTCTGGGATTTTGAGCAAAATTGGAGCGGTATCTTTCCAGGAGAGAAAATCTCAGAGGTCCCTCCTTGATATCGCGTTTAAAATTCAACCACCGATAGGCTTTACAAAAATTAAACAAAAGATGCTTCCAGAAGAGATGCGCTTTTATGGGGCAGACGTGGACAAAGTTTACATGGAAACCTGAGCGAACTAATAAGCAATGCCAGTGAAAAAGTAGCATAAAAGTGAGCATGAACTGAAAAAAGAAAGAGGTGAGGGGAGGAAACAGAGCAGCGAAGGACACAATCATAGAAAAAAGGGTATGGAGCGCACTAGGAAAAGTCAACCGAAGGAGCTACAACTGCTTGCAATTAGTGGAGATAGACGGAGAGAGTTGGACGACAGTACATTCCGAGTGGGGAGAGAGAGACACAGAGAGAAAAAGAGAAAGAATTTTAGAGGAGGGGAGATGAACTAGAATTGGAGAGCCAAAGAGGTCATCTGAAGCCCTTCGCCAGTGGGAATTTGAATCTCCCTCGTCTGAAGGAACGAGCTTCTAAACGACACTCGCTCTCATCGCTCATTCTCTCATTATCCATTGAAAAGTTGAAGTAGATCGGAAGAGAGAAAATAAAAGGATCGGCACGTTAAACGTAAATAGAACTACATATGTATGTATGTATGTACATATAGCACACTCTGCTAGGATCTCGTTTGAAAGCAAGTTGCAGCCATTCCTTCGTACAGCAGTTGCAGAGCACGACGCAGAGCTGGCGCATCCCCTCTTTCTCTGTCTTCCTCTCTCTTTATCTCTCTCAGTATCTCTCTCAAGCTCTCTCTATCTCTTTCTCTTTTACTCTCATTCTCTCTCGTCTCTCTTTTAGTCCTCAGTTTCGTCGCACATCGTCTTAGTGAGCGAGATAACATCTGGTAGCAGTCAAAAACACACCACAAAACATCTGCGAGGGAAGAAACTTTGGAGTCGGAATAATATGGATGCGGCTCAAGAAAAAAGTTATGCGTATGAGTTATGATCGCCACTTACAAGGAAAAGCAATGTTTGCACATTGATGCACTTATTACACTGTTAATAAGCTATTAATTTATATTCCCCATAATGTATTCTTTTAAATAGTTTTGGTTATTACTATTAAAACAATAAGTAAAGTTTGCTACATTTAGTCTCATTTGCATAAATGGCCTTGATGGTTGACATTCTTCTGATGCTCTCCACTAATTTAAGGGCCATCAACAGCAGAGCAGGATGTTTTGAATGTGGAGAGGAAGCGAGGAAGAGACGAATTCATCTGTTAGGATGATGAATGAGACTGTGGCGGGCACTCTGGATCTGTTATGGCATTTAGAGGAAAAAGAGAGCCAGAGGAGGGGGAATAGATGGAAGGTAGAATAGAGATAGGGAGAGAAACAGAGAGAGAGAAACAAAGAGAGAGAGAGAGAGAGAGAGAGAGAGCCTGACAATGTACATCCGATGGAATGCGAAATGTGATGAGTGGCTTAAGATGGGAACGCCAGCGTATCCTCTCTACAATATGTGAAGCGGAGAGACCCTGCATATTTCTTGCCTAGTGCGTCAGACATGCTAATTTGCTCTCTATTAAGAAAAGTATCTCTTCCATTACTCACATTCAGCCCGATCTCTGTCGATCTCTCACTCTCTCGCCTTCCTCTCTTCTCCCTCTTCTCTCTCTCTCTCTCTAACATAGTTACCACTCTGAATGCGAGCACAGTGAGTGAGACGAAATATCACGATAGCAGTCGGTGGATGCTCCCAGTGGTGCGCCCGAGAGGATTGAATAATATCGATAAAGATTTCTGCCGTACCTCTGCTGAAGCTGATAAACAATGATTCAATCTCCAAATCGGAGAAGGAGCCACTATTTTAAAACCATATCATTCATGCGCTTCTTAACGTTTTGCAGTATTGTATTATTTTTATTCGAACGCAAAGAAAAGTAAACTTCAGCTGCGCATCGTACAAATTGCGGAGAAATGGATAGCGTTAGCAAAAAAAAACGCAGTATATTTTGTCTTTCAATTACGGATGCAGACCTCTTTTCAGCCTCCGAGAATCCATTATAGAATCCATCTTCTTCGTGCACACCAAGGATATTCAAAACAAGTGAGGAACTCAACCAAGGAAAATAAAACTAGTTTGTTTTGCGCAAGAAAGCGAATAGTTCAATTGTCTTCGTTTATAATTGAGAGCATTCGAATGAAGAAGCGGAGACCAATCAATAGCTAATGGTGTATGAACTTCAATATGAAAACAAGACACTTTCAGCAGCAAGATGCGGTATGAAACAAGCTAGAGATTTAGAGAAAGTGAGAGACAGAAGGAGAGAGAGAGAAGGAGAGCGAGAGGGAGAGAGGGGGGGATGAGAGAGAGAAAGAGAGAGAGAGGGAGAGAGAGAGGAGATAGAATATTCACAACGATGGAGCAAAGATTGTGTTGTAAATATGTATGGCAAGGAGATCATAATGTACATTTGACATTTCACAATCAGCTGCTTCGCATTGCCTGAATTCGTTCGATTAACTTCAGACAACAAGAATTCTGTAATTATCTTCATAAATGCAGAGCGATACATGTATTATGACAGATAATTTTAGGGCAAATGGATTATCCTAATTCATTGTTAGTGAAAATTGTAGCCAAAGTGGGGAACGTTGGGAAGAACACGGGCTTGAAGTGTTTTCAGAGGATTCTCTAACACTCCAATCAGTCCACTTCAGTACAACGGTCAATGTCCCCTCTTATCAACTTCCAATCTCTCTCTCTCTCTCTAATTCAATTTTCCCTGGCTTCCGTCATCACTACGTCTTCGCTCAGTAATTTCGCCATGAAGGATGGTTGTATCAAAAATAGTGAAAGAAAGAGAATTAAAAAGAGAGAGAGAGAGAGAGAGAGAGAGATGAAGAAGAGAGAAGAGCTTCCCTCGACAAACGACAGAGCGTGGCTAGCATGGTCTGCTATGGGCGAGCTCTCACGATGACTTGGCACATGCAAAACACACAAAGGATCTGACGAGGCTGAAGGGTCGAAGGACAGGAGGCAGGGAATATTCGTTCACAGCCACGGTACGGGGTTGTAAGAGAAATAATTCTGAAACGTTCAACTATAATGTTCAAAATTTAAAGCTTTTAATATTCCACTAAATTTTTCTCTCCACCCTACATATGGCGTTGTCTTGGTACATAGCAATGATCAGCAATGTAAATAGAAGGAAAGAGATAGAAAGGCGAAGAGTGTGAAATGCGAAGGAGCAGCTGGCTCTCAGCACACAAACAGCACATTTTCTCATGCAACTGCGGCACTTCCAACAACAAAATCACGCCATCTTACTAGCAAACAACGGAGAGCTGGAATCCAATCAATAACTCGTCTCTCTTATATCAAGCCACATTCTCTGCCTTCGTTTTGCAGGGACATACCAAATTACAATCTATGGTTTTGCAGAGTACAGAGAGGGGAATGATGTGATTAATTTACTTTAGCTAAAGGGTAGAACAGCTACTTTAGGCATTCCTTTCGACGTTTACGCTTTTCCTCCAACTGTCCGGCTCTCTCTCTCTCTCTCTCTCTCTCTCTCTCTATTTTTCTCTCCCCTCTCTGTCTCGCCGTTCTCTTTCTTTAACCCTTATTCAACCAAATCGAAGGTTAAATTTAACAAATGAAAAAATAAGAGCTTGCGTAGAAGCAACGAAAGCAGCGGAGGCATTCTTTATTCAATTTCGCGCCAGTTTATGCAATTGAAAGTCACATCACAAGTCACATCTACATAACTTTCAGTGATTCTATGCCCTAAATTCTCAATATAATTTGCTAGTCGACGGATTTTCACTCAAACTCTGTAGAACATTTAATATGGAGAGAGAGAGAACACAGATTGTTAAACTCAGAGAACGGATGATTTGTACGAAAAGATGCAAGAGATCGCATTCGAATTGATGTCTCATTCTAACAATCAGCTTTTCTCTCTTTCACTCTAAAGATACACAAAGTCACGAAGCTCTGCATGGTCAGAGGCACAGATAATCAATTGCATATCACTCGTCGCCAATTATAGAGACGACCTTGCAGAACGTTGATGCCACTTCTCCCCTTCTCTCGCATCTTTTGTCGAATCATATCTTACTATCACTTCTCTCTCATCATCTCTCTCTCCCTCTCTGTCTCTCTCTCTCTCTGTCTCTCTCTCTCTCGCTCTCTATGTACGTGTCTGCCCAATTCTCTCTTCCTCACCACTTGTTCTCTAAATTTCTCTCGTCCTCTCTCTCTCTCGCTCTTGCTCTCTCGCTTCATCTCTCTCCCTAATTCTCCCTCCGATTCCTTTCTCGCTCTATTTGTCTCTATCTGCCAACTCCGTTTCTCATTGTGTCCCGCCCATTTCTCCCTATAATATTCCTCATTTATTTTTCTGACAAACGCATTTATTTCCACTTGTTTTCGTAGTCATCTCAAGTTAATTTCACTTCATTGGCTCACATGTCAATCTTAGTCACGAGATCTTCCAGGTTACGGGGATCTTCAATGAAGCAAGTAAAGCAAAAAAAAATCAATCATATGTACATGTACATTTTACAGGAAAGAAACACAACAGCCATGATTTCATTTATAGCTTCGCTAACACCGACGCACTGCCTGTAACTTTTATGTCTCGAACACGACATGGATTTATTTCCGGGCAGTAATGTGAGTGCTGAAAAAAGGACTAATCCAAGCAGGTCTCGCCATTTGACGATTGCAGGTGAGAAAGAGATAACTCTTGCATGTACATGGCAGCAAAGAATAAATAAATATTTTGGAAAACGGAAACGTCCTGAGGAATGAGAACATCCTCGTTCGCCCTCGCCTGCAATGATGGATTCCGAACGTTGGAATAAAAACCAAACTAATGTTTAACACTCCTGCTGAATGGATATACGCACAACATCGAAAGATCTTCTATCACGGCCGTAAATTTGTAATTATTATGCTTCGGAAACGTCGCCTATCGTATAGGGCAGCACAAACACACGATGATGACTTTAGACATTTTCAACCGGCCAGCTGTTCTATTTGCTTTGGATTTGTTTTATGTTACTGCGTTATAGTTTAATGTCTAATTGCCATTTCTTTCAGAAGTTCATAAGGAAATGTCTGCCGCTGTAGCGGTTAGTAAGGTTTTTTTCGTACAATGAACTAACATTATTATTAGGTTATTGTTATTTTACCCGCTGAACACGAGTCTGAATAGATCTCGAGAATTTTTTTCGGCCAATTATTGCCATTTTGAGGTATACATGACACGCATGACAGGCAGACAGAGTCCTTTCATTTAAGGGAAATAAAATGACAAGAAGTTTTCTCTTTGGATTTAATTTTTATTCCTCAACGAATGCACCCTAAGATTGCAATGGAACATGCTATTCAGGAACGCTCAGCTGCGTCGGCCAGCGACGTGTCGACATTGAGTGACGTGTTAAAAGCAACGCAACTTGACGATGTGGACGAGTACGTGCGATTCAAGAAGTTGGAGAAGCAACTCGAGCATCTAGATGTTATGGAGGAGTACATCAAACTGGAGACACGCAATCTCGAGAAGGAACTCCTCCATGCACAGGAAGAGGTCGCTTTTTGCGAGTTGTAATTCATTCAAGACGAATATTTCTTTGAAGCTTAAAGGAAGGCAATGGTTGTCAACTTATTGATCATTGATAGCAAGGTTTGATTGTTGTTTTCTTGATGAAAGAAGTATATTTCAGGTGAAGCGAATCCAGTCCGTGCCCCTCGTGATTGGCCAATTCCTCGAAGCCATCGACCAGGATCACGCCATTGTTGGCTCTACGACGGGTATTTCACTTTCAAATCGCAACATAGCCCGCGAATGCTTGTTTTTATTGTAAGATTGGTGTTAGAAAGGGAAGATGGTTTGTTTGTGCAGGCTCGAACTACTTCGTGCGCGTGCTGTCAATCCTCGACCGCGAGTTGCTGAAGCCCGGCTGCTCCGTGGCTCTCCACAAGTACTCCAATGCTCTCGTGGATGTCCTCCCTCCCGAAGCCGACTCTTCCATTCAGATGCTCCGTCCCGATGAGAAGGCTAGCTTCATTTTTAGCTGTTAATAATGATAATGACTTTCATTAGGAATTTGTATTGCTCAAGAGTTTTAGGAGAGGTTTCTGCATAGGGAATGACTTGTTCTCTAATTAATTTTTTGTTAAACTTGGATTTTTTTTCTTTTATCGATTGAGTAAGGCGTGTGCTCCTCTTTAGCCGGATGTTTCGTACGGTGACATCGGTGGCCTGGATATGCAAAAGCAGGAAGTGCGCGAGGCGGTGGAGCTGCCGCTCACTCACGGGGAACTTTACAAGCAGGTACGGTCTCAGCCAGGGGCCTACGGTGGGACACTTTCGTGACTCAAGCACTTCTTCTTTCTTTCCGTAAAAATAGAATCGGAATCTTGATGTTTCTGCTACTAATGCTTATCTGCCTTAATTACAAACATATTTGGTATTCCACGCCGAGATTGCTGTGTTCATACGTTCTCTAGATGTTTTGGTGGTGTTTCGTTTCCTCATCGACATTCTGTGTTCCACTATTCCCTCTTCCTAACCTGCAGATCGGAATCGACCCTCCCCGCGGAGTGTTGATGTATGGCCCTCCCGGCTGCGGCAAGACCATGCTGGCTAAGGCAGTGGCCGCTCACACTTCCGCCTCCTTCATTCGTGTTGTCGGCTCCGAGTTCGTCCAGAAGTATCTCGGAGAAGGTGAGGAGAGAAGAATTGGAGCTGACTGCAAGCGCAATTAATTTCACGGAGGGGTGGTACATTTATGACTGCAGTAACGATGTGGGTTCACTTTTTTCAGCTTGACATACATCGGAACACATGTTTCGCTAGAAAATAAATAAGTGATAATTGAGTGGATTATCTGTTAAAATGTATGTCTATATTTAAAATACTCTTAGGCCCTCGAATGGTGCGCGACGTGTTCCGCCTGGCAAAGGAGAACGCTCCTTCGATCATCTTCATCGATGAAATCGATGCCATCGCCACGAAGCGGTCAGTTCCGGGTTTCTTGTTCTTGGTCATCCTTATTCGCCCTCGATATTGAATGACTGAAGCCCATTTAAGCTTCGACGCGCAGACCGGAGCGGATCGTGAGGTGCAGCGAATTCTGCTGGAGCTGCTCAACCAGATGGACGGCTTCGAGCAGAGCACCAATGTCAAGGTCTTCATTTCAAAGCTATCCACAACACCAGCAGAGACAGGACCTGAAAAAAGCACACTGGGGATGAGTTTACGGATAAGGATGTGTAGCTGATCTCTCAAATTGCTAGGTGATTATGGCAACGAATCGCCACGACACGCTGGACCCTGCCCTTCTCCGCCCCGGACGACTTGATCGAAAGATTGAGTTCCCTCTGCCTGACAGGTATGCCGTAATTTCTCTTCTACTTTATAACAGTCACATACTTGAAGGCGCCAGAAGCGACTGGTGTTCTCCACGATCACTGGCAAGATGAATCTCAGCGATGACGTCGATGTCGAGGACTTCGTTGCGCGTCCTGACAAAATTTCTGGAGCAGATATCAACTCCATCTGCCAAGAGGTATTTATTTGCTGATTAAGTATTCACTTATTGTTTGACAGAAGAACCTGGTTATTCGAAAGTTCATGAGGTTATAGCGCAGGCAAGCTCCTTTTAAATGATTCTTTGATATAGATTGCATAGTTATGGCTCAACTAAAAATATTAGACAGTATCTTGAGGCTGCCCTCTTTGCTTGTTGGTATCCTTTACTATATTATTCTTTCAGGCTGGAATGCACGCTGTTCGCGAGAATCGCTACGTTGTCCTGACCAAGGACTTCGAGAAGGCCTACAAGAATGTCATCAAGAAGGACCAGAATGAATTCGAGTTCTACAAATAAATCTGCTCTCTTCAACTTTCTTTTACTTCTTAAACCAACACATTTTATATTTATTATCCGCTTCTTTTATGGTTGCAACTGATGCTAAAGATCTTTTTTACTCAACTTCCGAGTCAAGTCATTGAGTGTATCTTCGGTCACCCTTTTTATATTAAAAAAAAAAGAATGTCTGATGGGAAGATGTGCGCATGTGCAGCAATGATAAATTATTTTGTTACAAAGTACTGACGCATATTGTGAAAACTGGAGAAGCTGGAGAGGATTTGTTCTAGTCCAATGATCAGGTAAATGTATCTCTGGAGGACTAGAAGTGGGGCAATCTTGTGCGATTAAAAAATTTGGCATTATTTTATGTTTAATTTTTTTCGAAGTTTACTTTCCGCTACTGTATGCAATACACCGAAATGAAGGATGATGCAATTTTCTGGTCTTGCATCATCATCACCCAGGGCTTCGCATTTCTCTGTTCTCTCGTTGTTTCTCTTCGTCCCCTTTGCGTTCCCAATGGCGATTGATCGTTTCGAGGCGAGTTGTCTAACCGAAAAAAATTAGAAATATGTGGTACGTGTGTGCTCGGAAAACGGGAAGAGGAAGAGAAGGGCTTTCATAAAGTGCATTAGGAATAGAGAGGGCGAAATATGAGAGAGTCGATGAGAGAATGAAGACATTCCGAGCGGACTAGCAGAGCGGGTGCGAGGGAACGAGAGAGAATTGAGAGGGTGGTCTGGTTGCAGCGGCACGTTATCGGGGTGGACGAAAGAGTGTGGGAGAGTGAAGGTGGAGAGAGATGCAGAGAAGGAAAGATATTGCGAGTAAGAGATAAGAGAGGCATAGGCACAGGCGCGGCAGTCGAGGCAGCCGCAGTCTTCACTTGGCGGCTGGCTTCTCAGCTCCTTTCTTCTCTTTCTGCCAGTATAATGTCATTTGTACTTGCCCGTTCGCAAAACGAAAGTTTATATAGTTGTGAGAATGTTTTCGTTCCGGCATCATTGTTTAATAATTACTGAAATATGTATGATTCAACCAACTTTATCGTGAACCTTCGCCGGAAAGAAATTTCTTTAGTTATAGTTTTTTTTAGATCTCTGTATTTGACATCTTTGCCGAGAAGGTGGAATCAAAGAGGCATAAAGATGTCAGCGGAAGACGCGTTGATGTCTCCTTCAGACGATGTCAAGAAGCTCGACCAAGTCGAGTCTGGAGAAGCGCGCTTTGAGAAGGTTTGGTTTTACTCCTTTCGCTAATGATTTACTTGATTTTTTTTCAGCCAATTTTTTCCTATTACATTGTATGAATCACGATAACGGATTTTACACCTGCCATTTTCCTTTTAGGACAAGGATGCCGTGAATATTGAAGTGGGCCAGCGCCTCATTGGCCTGACGAAAGAGCAACTGGAGCAGTATCGCAATGACCCCTTCTGGAAGACCATTCGGTCAGTAAGAATACTTCTCTTTATTCCATCATAATAAGTTTTCCGCTCCATCTTGCGCCTACTAATGAACTGCTCAATGGTTTCAGAATGGTTCTGTTCGTGCTGTTCTGGGCGGCTTGGCTGCTTATGTTCGCCGGTGCAATTCTCATCGTTGTTCTCTCCCCGAAGTGTGCCGAGAAACAGCCTCGCAAGTGGTGGGAGACCAAGGTCTCCTATCAGGTCAGCCACTCCTCCTTTGCACTATTCCATTCGTCATTTGCATATATGACATGCATGCCTGGCTCTTGATTGCTGGACTACACAGAACGAGCCAGATGATTTCCCTGGTGAATTTCTGGTTTCGAGAGCAGTTCATGGAAGTGGAATGCGGTTCCCAAGGGGCCTGCCAAGAGTTCTCTTTACTTCCGCATTCCATTCTCAGGACTGTCGATTAGGCCACCATCACACAATGTAATAGGAAGAAGAATGAAGGGAGGCGGCAAGAATGGCCATCTACTTGGTTTATCTCGATAATCTTTCCGAATGCGCTGACCTCATTCGTATCGTCTCTCGGATATCCTGGGAGCGGATATGAAGATTTGTGGAAGCCAGCCTGTGTCTCAGCGGGTACTCTTTTCTCCAACTTCCTATTTATATGCTGCAGGGTTTGTCTGCTGTGAATAACAGCAAAGTGAAGAATTTATTGACTATCATTTCCTAACAGAGGGTTGGAGACAGCCATATCTGCAAGCTATGAGTTGGAGGAAGAGAGAGAGAGAGAGAGAGAGAGAGAGAAAGGGGGAGAGAGAACGAAAGAGGGAGTGTGGACAGCTGGGCTTAGCCCACTAGCACTCCAACAGTACTCTTCTGTCAAATCAGCACAAGGTATTTGCCCACTAATAGCGGCGCGAATAGGCTTAAGAATTCCGAGGAGAGGAAGAGAAAAAGAGAGAGAGAGCGAGAGAGAGAGAGAGCGAGAGGAGAAGAAGCAGAGAACTTGGAAAGTAAATGCTGAAGGACTGGCAAATGTAGCAATAGTGAGACGCCAGAAGCTTCTGCATCACTTCTCTCCCTCGCTGCATTTCCTGTCCTCTCTATTTTCTCCATCTTTCTCTCTCTCTCTCTCTCGCTCTCTCTCTCTCTCTCTCTCTCTCTCTCTCGCTTTCTCCCTCTATTTTGATCATCTAGCCAAGGCAAGCCTACCATCGGATGCGAGGGGCATTTTCTTAAGTACTCGGCACATTGAGCCAGCTCTCTCCCGCTGTTTCTCCGTTCTTCGATTCCATGGGGATGGTAGTCGGGTTGTGTACTCTCTAATTAGAGTAGTGGTTGGTTGAAAGAGACGGAAGGGGAGGAAGAGGCAGGTGTGCCGAGAGCTTGGGAAGTCAGCATTTCCATCTCTACATCAAGATGCGTAGGCACTGAGAAGAAAATGCCAAGCATCTCTTCCCACCAGCGATTTTGGAGCTGCCAGGGACGAAAGTGTATGAATGCTACTCTTCTCACATACTTCTTATTCTGCTTTCACAAGCGACAAGGCTACGAGTCAGGCGTTTATTAGCAGTAGAAGTGGTTAAGCAAGAGAATGAGTGATAGAAAGGAAAAACTTCGGGGGAGAAGGATATGAGTCCAGAAGTGGTGTTCGTTGTTGAGGGGAACAAGAATGGGAAAGTGATCGGAGGAGGAAAGCAGCCACCCGGCTTAAGGCCGGTCAACTCCGGAAGAAATAGTCATTCCTGGGGCTCATTCACTGGGCGGACAAATAGGCACGCAGATATACTTGAGAGAGAACGGCAAGGAGGTTGAGCTGTAAATAAACGGGTGCGAGTCTTAGCTTTCGAAAATAATTTTTCGAGCCCACGAAAGTGGGGGGCGTCTTAGCTTTCGATTTTGGAGAAGGGGGGGCGTCTTAGCTTTCGATGTTCGGAGGGATTCACCACTTCATAAAACCCCGCGCGCTTAATGTCTTCGGGAAGAACTTCGTACGCCTTCCCCGCGTCGCCTTCCTGAAGAATGACCAACTGGTTCGCGCACTGCTCCACAGACAGCAAGCGACTGTACTTTGCCTTAAACCTCTCCACAAACCCGCCAAAATCTCCTTTACCAGTGAAAGGAGGGAGAGAGTCCATTGCTAGCCCTGCTAGCATCTCTCGCATGAGCACTCTTTCTCTCTCTCTGTTCTCCCTCATGTACTGCAGCAACATGAAGAGAGTCTGGGGGGCAGTCACATAACACACTTGCTACATCCCATAATGCTTCTTTCCGTCGCACTTTCTTTCTCCTTCTCTTATTTTCTTGATTGCTCATAGTTGTACTACTATGTAGTTATCCTTAGCAGAATGCCCTGACAATTCAATCGCGGAATTTCATGCTATTTGTTATTTATGCATACATGCACTTGTATAACTAAGCATTCAACCATTCAAGGATCGAAAGCTAAGACGCCCCCCCCCCTTCTCCAAAATCAAAGCTAAGACCCAAGTGAAAAATCGAATGCTAAGGCTCGCAACCTAAATAAACACATAGAAAACATAGCTTGGATAAATAAAACATTGAGCATTTGTTTGGAAAAGTGACAGGGCGCAAAATTGTTGGCCAGTCGCTCGTCTCCAATAGCACGAACTGTATCTTCTTCTCTTTTTTTAAAATACACCTATCTTATTACTTGCAGATTTTGGTGCCGACCTTCTTTGACTCTGACGGCGATGGAGTGGGAGACCTTGCGGGAATCACCGAGAAGCTGGATCTTCTTCGCAAGATCGGAGTCACTGCCATCTACCCTACACCCGTCATTCAAATCTACAAGAATGAGTTCTTCGACCCACAACAAGTCATCAACCATGAGAAGGTTTATTCTTCATCGATATTTCAACTAGCCTCACTTACTTCATACTTTGTTGTGTTGATAGTTGTTGTAGCTATTAATACTTTGGCTCAAAACGTTAGTCTTGTGATCAGGTGGACCCCCGATTCGGCAAGGAGGAAGATCTTCAGGCACTCATCGATTCTGCGCACGATAAGGGTTCATTTCTTTTATTTGTTAGCAATTACCACTTAAATTATGAATATATCAGCTCCTACACTATCATTCATTTCATTTAAATTTGGAGCAAAAACTTTAGGTATGCAATAATTTCTTGAAATAAAACAACTTTCATGAATAGTGAAGATGTTCTTTGTTATTACAGATATGTTCATTGTGCTAGACGTGCCACTGTCGTCAGTCTCCGTTCAACACGAGTGGATGCTCCATCCAGCCGAGATGGTTGACAAGCAGGCCGCCTTCAAGTGGAAACAGGCAAGCATACATTCAACTTTACTCTCCTCTTTCAACTTCTAAGAGTTTAACAAGAAAAATGAGTGGAAGAGTTTTAAATTCCGAGCACTTCTTCAGGTAAAGCCGAACGAGAAGGCTCAGGAAGGCTTCTATGATGCTCCTGCTCGCGGCGGGAAGAAGTTTGTTCTATTCCTAATTCATTTCTTTTGTTTGGTCCATAAGAAAAGTCGGCACCTTTTGTGCAATTTGCAAGGAACAAGTATATTCTTGAATTGACCTTGACTTAGAACTCTCGTAATGATATTGTGTATTAAGATTCCTTGGCTACCCGAACGGAGAGACGCCGGTGTTGAACTGGGACGAGCCAATCGTGAAGGAGACGATCTTGAAGACGATCCATCGCCTGCTGGACATGGGAGTGGACGGATTCAACCTGGACCACGTCAGCCGACTCGCAGTTGATGACAACGGCAAACCCAAGGTGGCCCCGTCTCCATTCTCTTCTTTCGTCAATCATCGACTTACCTTTTCGCCTTCAGCATGATGAGGCAATCAAGCGGCTTGCCGATCTCACCAACGACATCCGCAATTACATTTCGACGAATGATAAGCTTAGGGACAAGGAGATGTCAGTCCTTAAATAGCTCTCTCTCTCTCTCTCTCTCTCTCTCTCTAATCTCTCACATTCTGCAGAGTTCTGTTCTCCTCGATGCATGACATGGAAGATGAGTTGCACGCGAGTGTCACTGAGGCGGGTGATCTCCACTACGTCATCGATGACTCCTTCGCTTCGCTGAACGAGAGCAACTGCGCTGCCAAAGGGGGAATCGCCCAGTGAGTTGCAGATATCCTTATTATGCTATTCCCCTTTGTTAGGGAAGAAGTTAATTTGGTTTTCCAGAACAGTCCACTAGGGCTGCTAACAATAAGCTGCCTTCTATCCCTAGCCAATAAAGCATAAATGTCAGGTGCGTCCACGCGACTCTCTCTGCTGGCCTTGATCGTAAGAGCCATGAAGGATTCATTCCGTACTGGCAGTTCTCCAATGCCAAGTCTTCACGACTCGCATCCCGGTGGGGAAGAGAGAGAGAGAGAGAGAGAGAGACTGAACGTGACTGAGGGAGAGCTCATTATAGCTTCAAGTGAAAATAATTTTTTTTAATTTTCATCCTTTGACTTGAGGTTTGACGGAGAGATTGCCAATCTGCTGACATTCATGCAGCTGTCTCTGCCTGGCGCCATGTCCCTCTACTATGGACAGGTGCTACTTTACTTCCATTTTAACGATTCTTTTGCAAACAAGCGGTTTTCTCATCTTCTCATGTTCTGGTAGGTAGGTGTGAGGAGGGTTTAAATCAGATGAATCATCTTCATTTCTCTGTCTTTGTTCAGGAAATGGGTCTGAAGGACGGCGTGCACGACTCGGGAGCGCAGAAGCCGCAGCACGGAGTGATGCAGTGGACTGCTCGGGGGGAGGATCACCACGGATTCGTGGCGGGCGGCAAGAAGGACGACTTCAAACTTCTCTTCCCTGAGACATTCGATGCCGCCGAAGTGGACAACTTTGAGGTGGGGAATCGGAATGAGAGCAAGACACAAAAGGAGAGGAGAATGTTGAACCTCAAACATCTTCTTTTCAGGCTCAATTCGCGACGGAGAACTCGCCTCTGAAAGTGTCCCAGAAGCTGGCAAAGATGAGACAGAGAGATGAGGTGGGAAATTGTCGTGAGTGAGATACGAATAACAGAAATACATGACTACTCCCTGCAGGTGCTGATAGTGGGAGAGACGGAGAAGGACGAACTGCAGGGAGACGTCCTTGTCTTCTCTCGCTTCGTTCGTGCAGAGAACTCCACGACTGACGCCGCCGGAGGGGTCCGTGTTTTCCTTGTTTACAAGTCGCATCTTTCTATTCTCTCTTCCAGGCCTACGTCGTGGCCCTCAACTTCGGCTCGGCTTCTGCTTCCGTTGACTTCACCAAACTCGGCGCAGGCGTGCTTCCCTCGAACAAGAAACTCGAAGCGGCCGAGGTGGGTTATTGAAAGAGAAGATGAATTGGTAACGGGGCGACCGATGGGATTAGATATCAGCGGTGAATTAGAAACTAGCAATGTTCTTTGGCTACACGCACAGGTTCCTGATTTGTGGTAAAATGATGAGGAGAAAACTACAATAATTGTGGGTTCAGTTTCAGCATTATTGCCTTGAGTGTTGTTGAAAAGTGAATTGGTGTTTTTCGCACCCAAGGATTCCCTGTCTAAAGAGAGAAAAGGCGTTCGCTCTAAATTGGCTCATCCTACACAGAACATGTACAATGTGGCGAGCCGTGGCTTTCAGCTGCTTCTGTCTGTCTTTACCTCCAGGGGCTTCTCCCTTCCATACATTCCCCTCGCTCTGAGATATCTCCCAGCACTCTAGTTGTCTGATTCTCACTTGATCTCCTTGATGTTCCTAAACTCTTATTTCTCCTTTATTTAGCTCTCATCTCTATCATGGGAGGGGAACTCCAAGACTGTTGATGGTAGCAGCTAGCAACCACTTGAAGGAGGGAGAGCCGAGGGAGAGAGTGAGGAGAGTCAGAGGGAGGGAGAGCGGGGAGAAGAGCGGATAAAGAGCCAAACGGCTGTGCAAATGTTGACCGTTCTCACATGATGAGAAGGTGAGAGTGCGTTTCACTATCTCTTCATTGACAATGCTGTTGTGCAGCAGAGATTGAAATATAAAAATGGCGGCTCTTCTATTAGCGGAAACACGATTTCTTAGGAGTTAAAGGAATTGGGAGTTACCTTTATGATTCGCTGACCCAATTTGGAGGAGCAGTGTTGTTAAAACAAGTGTAGTGAATGAACGGCATATGACATTAAGAAACTGAAAGAGATGGTGTGAAGCTGTAGGAGTGCAAGATTGTCTGCCTAGTCAATGCCTTTCTCTTCAGGTAGCTGCTGCTACGACTGGAGTCACTGAAGTCCGCGCCCGCGAGAAGGTGGATCTGGCTGCCGCCCCCTTCCTTCTCCCGGCCAAGCAGGGCATTCTTTTCCGTCTCTAAAAGGGGTCGGAGGGAATTCACTCAGAAGTTTGTCTCTAACTGAACGATAACTGTTGAGATAAGCCTAAATTTTCCGTGTGATGTTCTTTTCTCCCGGTTCCCGTTCCTTCTCTTTGCATTTTTCGTTTTCGTGAACTAGTTTTTTTCTATTGTGCTCTTTTGTTAAATTCCTTAGAAAAACTAATTACACATCTGTATTATCATCCTTTTTCCAGTTGAATTCCTATTGAGAATAAAATTAACCTTAATAGCGGTTATATCTTGTAGCAAATGGCAGCAGTTAGCGCGGATGCGCAGGCGATGTGGGTATTTGGAGAGCAGACTAAAAAAAGTTCCAAATGTGGCAGGGGTGTCTCTTCCTCCCTCCCGTCCTCTCTCTCTCTCTTCCTCTCTCTCTCTCCCTCTCTCTCTCTCTCTCTTTCTCTCGCTCTTTTTCTCTCGCTCTCTCTCTCCCGCTCTCTATCCTCCTCACTCGCACTCCGACCCTGCTGATCTGGCGAATTTGTGATCCACCACAGGCTATTTGATATGTCGTGTGTCACCCTGGATTAAGAAGGAACACGATGTCCTCACTGTTGCATTCCACCTATTTCTCCGTTCTCCTTCACACCATTATGAGACATGAACATCAAAAAATACTTCTTCTCATCGCTAACTAGGCCAAGGATACTGGTTGAGGGATTTCAATTGATAACATTTGTGAAAACGATAGTTGAACTATGCCTGAATGTGTAGAAGTAAGAGCAAGCACTCGAAGACACTTCTGGAGTCACTCTCAAGGAACGAGCCAATCTGGCCTTTCATGGAGTCACCTCCTACCTTGATCTCTCGATGATCCTCGTCTTCTCTCTCCTCCCTCTGCTCTTCTCTCTCTTTATCTTCTCCATTTCTCTGCCTATCTGTTTTTCTCTATCTCGCTCTCTCTTTCTCCCATTCTCTCTTTCATAGCAGTATCTCTGCAGACTTGCTTCTCTCGAGCCATTTTCAGCAGGAGTTTTTGCTAGAAGGAAGAAGAAGAAGCACATCTCCCCATGCGGACAAAGAAAAGGGGCTGGGCTGGAGTATGATGCAGTCTTCTAATATTGGACGCTATTTCTCTCTCTCTCACTCTCTCTCTCTCTTTTTCTCTTTCTCTTTCTCTCTCTATTTCTCCTTTTTGACTTTCTCTCGATTTCTGTCTCTCTCTAACTCTCTATCAATGACCCCTGTCTTCCCCAAGTTTGCTGATCAACCCGCTGTGGGTGTCTCGCCATTTCAGGAGGCAGAAATCTGCTGCCTCCTGGTATGGCTGCTTCAATTTGGTTGCTTCAATTTGGCCGCTTCAATTTGGTTGCTTCAATCTCCTCAAACCATTTCTTACATTCGTTTTTGGTCAGAACTTGATTAGTTCTTCAGCGCTCCTTTCTTTTCACGATCTTCCTAAACGACAATGAGGTTTTCAGCCCTTGCCAAGATCATTCTTCAGTTTCTCTCTATCTTTCCCTTTCTCTCTACATATATAACTTTCTTTGTACGTTCTAATATGAAGCTGCGAAGTTTGATGTGACGAATTGGCACTTCAACTTCAAGGAGATCAAGACAGCTTTCTAACATCATCAATGTCGGATCATGAGGCGTGATGAAGGGATGACTGAAGCTGTGCAGAGAAAAGCTATAGGTTAACTCTCTCCCTCTCTCTCTATCTCTCGATTTCTCTCTATCTCTCTATCTCTCTCTTTCTCTGTCATCCAATTCCAGCCACTCTCAATTTATCCTCTCTTAATTCATCACTTTTGTCGCCTTTCACCTTGCTCTCTCAGTTTCTTGTGAGTGAGGGTGACTGTGCTGGGATAGAATACAGACGGAGAGATGGAGCGGGAACAGAGAAGCAGAGAGAGAGAGAGAGCGAGAGAGATAAAGATACAGAGAAAGAGAGAGAAATGGAGAGAGAGAGCGAGAGAGATAAAGATACAGAGAGAGAGAAATGGAGAGAGAAATGGAGAGAGAGAGAGAGAGAGAGAGAGCCAAAGTCGCTCTCGCTATCCCAACCAAACAGCGCCAGAAGAAAGAAGAAGCCTGCGGGAGAGGAGAGACTGGACGAGATCCGATAATGGAGTAGCTGCAGACCGACAGAAGAACGAAGCAACAACGAGCCACCTCCCCCCTCTCCCCAGACTCACGTATCCTCTGGAGATCGGGACAATCCTGAGATGTCCTCTCCTTCACCATTTGTCCATAATATATTCACTTTTTTAGTTCTCAACTTTTCCGGAATTTCAGATGGCGAAAAAAAAAACTTTGGTTGTGAGTAAAATACGCTTCGATGGCTTGTGGTTGCTTGGTTTTTTCTCCTTCTGCATATGTTGTACCTTTCACTGTTAAAGATATGAACATATGTATGTACATTTCGTTGATTTTGTGCTGCATTAATCATATACATAGGTTAATGAAATTTGGATACTTCATGCAGCCGGCCTTCCGCTTTCCATATCGTAGATGAAATCATATTTCTTGCAATTTTTCTATTTTTAAGCCATTATAATTATCAGACAGGCACTCACAAACTCTCTGCCGCTTCCGTCATTCTCCAATGTTTCTCCCACCTCTCTCCCTCTCACTCTGTCTCTCTCTCTCCTCTCTCCCTCTCACTCTGTCTCTCTCTCTCCTCTCTCCCTCTCCCTCTGTCTCTCTCTCTCTCAGTCTCTCCCTCTTTCTTCCGACAAGTCGTGTATGGTGGCGGGCGCGTTTGAGTCCTTTCTTCTTGTGCACGATGAGTGAGTGAGTGATCCCGTGTTTGCAGTGCCCGCCCGAGGCAGAAAGCAGCAGGCTCTCTTCCCGTGTCCTCGCCACAGGTTCAGTTCAAGGAGAGAGCCCTCCCCTTCCCCTCGAATCCTCGCCTTCTACCTCTGGAACTTGCCAGGCCTCTTTCCTCTCTCTCTCCCATCACTGGGAGTCTCCCCGTCCTGTCCCCCCAACACCTGCTTCGAAGGCAGAAGCCAAGTTTTCCTTCTACCGTATCCCCATGGGCCAGCCACACCGAAGGCGGCCTCCAGCCATTACTCCTACCGTAATAATTGTGTTGACCGTAATCCTCCTCGCGGAGCAAGTGGTTTCCTCAAAGTCTCCTCCGCCGCCTCTTCCAACCAGTGATGATATCTTGCGGAAGCAACAATTTGACGGTTAAACATTTAAGCTTCATTTTAAACGATGTCTAAAATGTTCCATATTGTCATCCTCACCAAATCTTTGTTGACAAATAGCAGAAAAACGGATTGTTTGATGCCTGAGCTGCTGCTCGGATCTTGGTTTTCCTTTTCCATCGCAAAAATGGTTTGGCCGAGGTAACGGAAGCCTGGTGTGCGAGTTCGCATAGGATGGAGGATAGGAGAGGGTCATTGAAAGAGAGAGAGAGATAGCAAAAGATTGAGAGTTAGAAAGAGATAGAGAGAAAGAGAGAAGGATGTTGTGAAGGCATGAGCATACAATGAACTGTTCTTGTTTGCCTTGTCTCCCCTGACCAGGAAAACGAGTCGCCATTGTGATTTGGCTGGGTGGGCATTGCAAAGATTAGAAATGAAACTTATAGAAAGCGAGAGAGAATAATGAGAAAGCACAACGATGATGGAATTTGATGAAGGTGATGAGATAAAGGAGACAAACGAAGCAAATAGACAGACGATATGATTGAATCTCTCACCAAACCTAATTGCAGTGTTTTGCGCGCGCAAGAAAACGTTTGTCTTCAGGCGATCATGTTTCCAATCTTTTCTTGCAGATTATGCACAGCGATTTTTGCAACCTGACGACTTTGATTTTGCTGCTGCCATGCCAGGTCATACAGAGTTCAGATTATGTCCACAAATCTTTCCCATTTCATTCTCGACATCTCTAATATCTCCTTGCAGTGGCCAGACCGACTGCCGCAGAAATTGACGCCGTCCAGAACGCTCTTCTCTTTGAAGGTGACATTGTTGGCGTCCCTGCTGATGCCTTTGAAAGCACTGCATTGTTGAGGTATACATACAGTTCAAGAAATTCAGAGAAATATAGCAAGAGGAAGAGAGAGAGAGAGAGAGGGAGAGAGAGAGAGAGAGTATTGTTTGATGATACTTGATTTGAAAAGTATAAAGATATCTGCAGAAAATTTCGTGATGATGCGATTCCCGGAGAATTTGACGAAATCTTCAAGCGACCTGTCAGTTCTTGTGTCCCTCTCACCATCTATCACCCTCCCTCTTATATACACCTCCACTATTATCTATCTTTCTCTTTTAATTCAGCATACCGAATTTCCTCTATTCCTTCCTGCGGTGTACTATTATTCAATACCCTTGCGAGGGGGGCACTATTTATAAGAGGGGGGGATTCTATTAGTCGGGAGGAGTACTATTTTTCAATGGCATTTTCAAGGGGGGGTGGGTACTCTTAGAGGGAGGGTGTTCGAATAAAGGGAGGGTACTAATAATAGGTAGGTTGTAGTATTGTTTCCATCTTGCTTCCTCTAGTGGTTACTTTCTTCGTTTCATCTCTCAACTTTTAAGTTATAGTAAGTAGTTCAATGAAAAGATGTTTGAATTGCAGTACCACAGCTCACTGAATCTAGTGACTTATCCGGATAAGCTGTGGCCGGATGGAAGAGTTCCCTATGTTCTCGAGGAAGGAATGACCAAGGAGTAAGCGGATCATGTTGTGTATATGGTTATGGTTACATACATATGTCTTTCCTGCCCAAACTGATGTGAGAAGAAGAAGTTAACAACTTCAGACAGCGCGCGGCTGTGGCGCAGGCTTTTGATGAGTACAAAGAGAAGACTTGCGTCCGCTTTGTGCCGAAGGAGATGGATGACCAGGACTTCATCTTTCTCAAACGAAACATTGCCTTCGGGTACGCCTACTTCCAATCTTTCTTCCACTCCTACTTTTAAGTTCTTTTCGTGGAAGGCCAATGGACCATTGTTGTGAATTTTTGAGATAAAAAGAACAAAAATGTCATCCTCGTGGCATTCTGTAATTGGGCCCATTGCAGCTGCTCATCATATGTCGGACGAGCAGGGGGGAATCAGACAGTTTCTCTAGAAATCGACAAATGCTTCTCCAAGGTTGCCCAAGCCGTCTTTCTTCATTGGGAACCTCAAGATGTTGCAGGGAATCATTGCACACGAGTTGATGCATTCCCTTGGCTTCTTCCACGAACACTCGCGCACTGATCGAGATCAATTCGTAGCCATTCAGGATGACAACATCCGGCCTGGTTGGGCATAGTTAATTCATTATGACTCTCAAGTTAATCGTAGATGAAAAAGTATCAATTATATTTTTAAGGCTGAGAAGGCAAGATGATTGACTTTTAGGAATGCTGAGAAATTTTGAAAAATATCCGAAGAAGATCATCGATCCTCTGGGAATGCCGTACGACTACGATTCAGTTATGCACTACCATAAACTGGCGTTCTCGAAGAACGGAAGGGCAACTATTGTTCCAAGGGTCAGAACAAGAGAGAGAGAGAGAGAGAGAGAGAGAGAGAGAGAGAGAGAGAGAGAAAGATGTATGTAGATAGACAAATATGGGAAGAGATGACGACATGTAAATGAAGAATTAGTGTAAGTGATGACTGGGCTAGAGAGATGGAAGGTCTTTGATGTAGATACATACTTTTCCATATACATATAAGTACATACATACATATCTGTATACGACAAGTAAATAAAAAAACACTCCAGAAATCATGCAGGACAAGAATGCTGAGATCGGACAACGATACAAACTGAGCAAGACTGACGCCAGAAAGGTCAGAGCTAACACTTTTATTAACACTCCAAGGCTTCTGATTTATAGGTAAACAAGCTGTATAAATGTGATGCTGGAACGGAAGAAGAAGAAGAAGTTGAAGAGGAGAAAGAAGGAAGTAAGACAACCTCCACGACCACGGAAGAACCCTCCTCTTCCACGGCTGCCACCACCAGTCGCCGTCCATTGCCAACCACTGACAAGTCTGCAAGCTCATGAGAACCCTCCCATTCATTCCTCTTTAATCGTCGTCTTTCTTTCCCTTCTCTCTCTTTCTCTTTTTCTCTCTCTCTTTCTCTTTTTCTCTCTCTCTCTTTCTCTTTTTCTCTCTCTCTTTCTCTTTTTCTCTCTCTCTTTCTCTTTTTCTCTCTCTCTTTCTCTTTTTCTCTCTCTCTCTCTCTTTTTCTCTCTCTCTTCCTTTCTATCTCTACAGTTGGCCTGGCCGTCCCCGTGGAGGAATCTCGACTCGCTGGCCTCTTCGGCGTACTTCCACTAGAACTCCATCGTCGACTTCTTCGTCCACAAGCACGGAGTCGACAACGACAACAACCGAGGAAGAGGAAGACGAGGAAGAAGAGGAGACTCCCTCCACTACGACTAGACGGTTCTTCCGTTCAGAATATGAGAAGCTTTGGAAGAAGATGATAGAGAGACTGCTAACTTGAAATCACGCATTTGCTAGATCAATACTTCATACAGATTTTATCTTTCATATCACATCTGAAAAATTTAGTAAGTAGTCAGAGAATTACTCTAAAGTAACCAGAGAATTTAGCAAGAGAAATACATATTTAAGATCACGGCCGGCGACTCGCCGACCGCCTACGAAGAACAAGGAGAAAGCAAGGCCACATAGTTGGTTCATCTAAGTACATCCAAGTGAACAAATCAATCTGGTTTGAAACGTGTATTTAGAAAGACATTTGAAAACGAGGACTATTGGAATTGATAACTTTCTACTGAATTTAGAATGCGAGGACCTAAATGCGCACTGCGAGATGTGGGAACAACTCGGGCATTGCCAGCACTCCACTAAGTACATGGCACACTACTGCCGCAAGAGCTGTCGTCTATGCGACAATGGAATTGGTTAGAGATCGAGTGAGAGAGAGCAGTGACATCGAGAGAGTACAGATAGATAGAGAGAGAGACATGAGAAGTAGATGGAGAGAGAGCGTCTCGCTCTGTCCTCGCTTAGTTGTGCGCTAAACCCGGCAGTTCTCTGTTGCGGGCGATGGTCTAGTGCTAGCGAAATTTTTATCCTTAAACTGACGCTGGGAGCCATTGCGTGATCAAGGAGACGTGATCTCCACGGCGAGGCGCCGCCATTGCACTTCTGGCGCTGCTGACCCGTGTGTCATGGCCTCATCGGTCACGGCAACAGCTCACTTTTTGAGTGGGGGGCCGCGTTGGTAAACTAGGCATGGGATGAACATAACAGCAGCTGTCCAGTAGATTAGCAGAGTTAAAGCGCGTATTATTGAACCTTACAATTCAGATGCACATCGTAAGAATACGACAACGCCTCCTTCTCGCGCCACTCGTGCTCCTTTCTCGAGCATCTTTGGCAGTCGGAAGAGCAGCACTCGCAAGGAGTCTGCCAGTAGCACTACAACCACGCCTTCCCTTACCTCTGACAAGCCAGCTGAAAACACAACGACGCAAGAGGAGGACAGCACACCAAAGCAACGCAAGTGCACGGATCGGAATCTCTTCTGCTCGTACTGGGCGAAGATCGGCGAGTGTAGCTCGGAGAGCAAATTCATGCGCATCTTCTGCAAGAAGTCCTGTGGCAAATGCGACGACTGACCGATCGACGGAACTTTTTTTAAAGAATAGTATTAATTTGATCTGATTAGCTGATGATTAAATACCCATTAGCCGCTGTCGTCATTTGTATCTGCATGCGTTTTGTTCGACTAATCTGTAATTATTTGGCTAAATTATTATTAGAAGTATAACTCTGCGTAGCCAGAGGCAATATTCGAGTTTTAGGCATTCATTTGTAGATATTCGATTAATGCTTATTATCTAAAGTATGGCGCGATTGTCTCCGTTAAAGAATAGCCAATTCTCAAGTCTTTCCAAGTTACCTTTCTTCAAGAGAGTGTTATGTTGTCTTTCTGTTGCTTGCTGTACTCCGGGTACGTCACGAATCTTAGTTTCCACCTGTAGTGAATATTCTTTTCTTCTTATTGTGATGACAATTATTTTGGCTGCTGTATTTTCAAATGTCATTCGGCTTTCATGTGCCATTCTAGTTTCATTCAGAGGATTCGACAATTCTCTTTCCTGATCACTTCAAGAATCTATTCGGATTGATAAACTCTCTGAACACAATTATGCCGCTCGAAAGTAATTCGCTGTACGACTGTAATAGGGAACATTATATTTCTAATGACTTTAGCTCAAGTAAGAAGTATTGAACCACGAGGGAAGAGTGTAAGAGAGCGCGAGATGGGGAGGGCAAAGGAGAGGGTTTGTACGAAAATAGAAGAAAGATTTTGAGGCTAAGAGGAAAGCTAGGGAAAAATATCTGAATGTGAATATTCATTATGTTGTCAACAACTATAAGAGTCGTATTCAACGAGTGATGTCCGATTGAAGTAGCCAGCGTGGTCGAAGATGTTCAGTCCACCTGAATGGAGAGATTGACAGACAAAGAATGGATGAGAAAAGGTGAGCAGACCAGCGCAGGTCGCTGCCTCGGATTGGGCGCATCGCTTTATGGAGATCGTAGGAGGCGCAAACGGATTCAATGGATTCCACACTTTCGCATACTTTATCGGATACTGCAATGGCTCAAGGTGTTAAGAAAAGAAGATACATACGAATGGAGAGAAGAAGCTGACGCAGCAGTGCCAGTAGCATTCTTTGGCAGTCGCGAATGTCGGCGAGTCAGTGGCCGGACAGGAACTGTCTGGGAGGGTTGGCACCATGTCGTCATTGTTGTTGATTCGGTAACGAACTTGGATCGTGTCGTCAAAGGTTAAGGCAAACATCTAGGAGAATCTCAGGTTACCTAAACTATCTACATACATATGTACACATGTACGTACATATGTAGTACATGTGTATGTACATATGTATACATATATATGTACATATGTACATATAAATGTACATCTTCTTGCTTTTATTATACATATGTAGTATATACATACCTATCCAATGCTCCCAATGTGACAAGTTGATTTGAGATGAACATGATAATAATAGACATTCCTCAATATTGAATGGGAAAAGAAGCGTTTGGTCCCAATAGCCAAACAGAAAAGCCAAGTGCACCTGGTTACCGCAGCGAGGACTTCCGTAGCCGTAGTACTGTACGAGATCCGCTGGCCACATTCCTGTCTTGACTGCACGGAGAGCAAGCATCTGGCCAAGACAAGAACCAAGCGAGTGCCCGCCAATCTCAAGGGTAATCAGAATGGAGCGAGCAGCAGAATGGTGCCATCCATCTCATAGCGTATTCGCTCTTCAGAGTGGTCAAAGCTGATAAAATACTGACGATTAGCGTAAAATCGCAATATTCAGTCCAGGCGGTGTTGATTGCAGAGCGAAGGCCAGCGTCCCTGAAGAATCATAAAATATATTCACACGTTTTTTTATCGCATCAGCTTAGAATTGGGTAGAAACTACAAGTACGAACAATAGCGCTTCGAGAGTCGTACTGTAGTCCTTGCCAACGCGTGTTCCGTAATCCCAAGGCTCCGATTCAAAGTTCTATTGAAATTTTGAAATAAATATTTTGCTGAAAAGATTTGCCACCTCAGTAAACTTGGCACAAACATAATTAGATATTCGACTGACGTTAGTGATGGCTCCGAGTCCTCCAAAGGCAAAGGTGGCAATGCTCTCTGCTCCACGGAAGAACACGTACACCACACGGTCTGTTGTCGATGCGATCACTGACACCTCAAACGAGAAATATTCACTCTTTTTTTCTCTCTTTTCTTCTCTCTCTCTCCATCTCTCTTACCTGTGCCTTGCCGAAGAGTCCCGGCCCCTGGGCGTGAATTCTGCAAAAGGCGAGGACATAATTTCCTTATAAGCTCTGTATGCATGTATGTACATATAACCATTCATTTTATCCTTTACTTTTAATCAAAATCAAAACGGGAAAAAACTGACACCGCTAGAGTTTGATATGTAGGATAATACTTTGCAATGCAAGCCTCCGGTGTTTTAGAGATCATGTACCTTAATATAGTGGAACATATTACTTCTGGACTATTTGTCTTCAATTTTAATGAATGGGTTTCCACTAGTATGTCCAGAAAGTATTAAAGCGGAGAGCGCTGACCAGCCGAGATCGAAGACTCTCCGCCCGGTTAGATCTGCGTAGTCATTATGATCTGCAGCCTGCGAGTTGTGGAGAAGCAGGAGAAAGGGCAGAATGAGCGACAGAGAAAAGCGATGATCTTGCATTCCAAACTTCTTTTCCTATTCCATATAAAATTAGACATTTGATGAAAGTAGTAATAGGGAAGCAATTATCGCGGTACATATCCAATGTACAAATGGATGAATATAGAATATACATACATATACAGATGGGAAAAGATTTGTTTATTTTTCATTGGAATAAATCTTTGTAAATAAGTGAATCAATAAAATACATTATTGTAACTGGACAGTGGAAGTGTACTTTCAGTTCTGGCACTTCCAGTCTGTGTTATTAAAGTGGTTAATGGGCTGGCGGATTTGTAGGGACGAATGGCAGGCTTACCAGACCTGAATCCGCGGATGAAACCGTTTCTCGCTTCTCTGTCTGTCTGCTTCTCTTCAATTTTTTTTTTGGAACTGTCATAGAACGGTCTCCATTAGAACACCCAGATTTAATTGATTTTGAAGAATGATGAGAGAATTTGATCCGAAAGTTTACTTTGCAGCAGAAAACAGTAAAAAGAGCTTCTTTTACTGCAATTGTGGAATTTTGTGTGCGAGAGAATGTACACATGCATAAGTATATACATATGTATATACATATGCAAATTGTACATATGCATGTAATAAGCCGTGAAAAGGTGCCAAGTTTATGATGATTGGATCTCGTTCATCTCTGGCTATTTGTACAGTACTCAAATTGAATAACCCGAAGATCACTCATTGTATTTACTAAATCATCTCTCTGCTTTTATCCAAACAATAGAAACATGTATGTATAAGTGTCACAATTGTGTGCTGAGTTATGTCGATGAGAACACGCTTTTCCATTTCCAGACAAAACATAACTCCTGTGCTGTTGTCGTTTGAAACGATATGCAAATAAGGTTGAGCGTGAAATGTAGTGCTTGGGGAAAGCAACATCAATTCATTGGTAGCAAAGCTATGGAGATCATCATCACAGACTGTATATGATCAGCAGTTACAGAAAAAAAAGCACTGGAAATGAGGAGCCATTATAGCCAATGAACGCTTCGTGTTGATCACTGAAGTAGTCTTCTTTCTAGACAGGGAAATTTGTTGACTCACATACATACATACTACATACATACATACATGCATACATAGGTACATGTATAACATGGTTTTTTTAAATGAATTTTTTACCCGTTTCAGCGAAACCTGAGAGGATGCTGAACAATCAGTACAGAACAATTACGTATATATGTATATAGACGCTGTGGAGATAAGAGGAGAAGGAACTGGGATCACGGAGAGAGAAAGAGAGAGAGTGGTACAGTGAGAGGTGATTGTAATAAATATTGAGGAAAAGGAGAAAGAAAGGGAAAAAGAATGCTATAGTCTGCTCAGAGTGGGTGAAAAAGAAGTGGAGAAAAGTATGAAAAAATACCAGAAATTTGGAGAAAGGGAGAACATGGGAATAGAAATGGGAGGGAGAAAAAGTGAGTTGGCGATAGTGGGCTGATTGTGAGAGACGATTCATTCATTGAGAGCGATTATTTGCAGCATTTGCTCCGTCCAGATTGGCGGTCAAAGCGGCTCTATCATCGCTTCTTTTACTTGAGTTACTAAAGGTAAGAGTGAGACAGAAGTGCACATCTTTTCTGCTGTGTCTTGTTTCTCCATTGTCTTCCTGCTGACCGCTCTTATTTCATTTCGTGTTCCTTTATCACAATTAGGTTATCTAACAAGAATGCCAAATGATGTATTGGTTGAATTATTGACTTGTGATGCTAGGAATGTTAAAGGATGACAGTGTCGTACAACCTGGACGTGAGCAGAAACAGCTGGCATGCAGTCGTTAAGCTGCTCATGCGGTGGCGAGGTCAGCAATCAAAGCATTTCTCATATTTTACTTCTCCTTCCTTGCTTTTCATACTTATGTATATTACTATCTCAATAACGAGCACTGCTTAGGCTCGATATGGAAGCTTGTATGGAAAGAGATGCTGCTATGGCTGTTTCTCTACTATGTCGTCATGTTCATCTACCGCAGTGACTACTTTCTCACTCATGTGCAAAAGAGGTCTGATTTGCAGGGAAGACAGAGGAAAACGGAAAATAGAGAGCTGGCTCTATTAAGAGAGAAACAGGAGGGAGAGAGCGAAGGATAAATTGAGAGTGAGACAGAGAGAGAAAGAGAGAAATACATGTCTTGCAGCGACTTCGAGAAGTTGGCTGCTCACATCCGTAACCGCCTCGATTGGGTTCCACTGACATTTCTTCTCGGTTTCTTCGTCTCGATGGTTGTTGATCGATGGAGACAAATCTTCCTTAACATGGGCTGGATTGAGAAGTCCGATTAACTTTACTTCTTCTACCTCTTTTTTCTACATTCGAACAAGTTCTTACCATCAGCACGTATAATTATCTTGTATGGAGTGAAATGGCTTAGTGATGCAGCCTGTCGTTGACTGTGGCCACTCTCGTGCGCGGCCCCGAAACGGAGAACGTTCGCATTCGCCGCAACATCATTCGCTACGTCTGCCTGTCACAAGTCTCCTTTCTTCTTTTTCTTGCTCACCTTATCCTCGGCAGATCAAAACTTAGTTTTATTTTAAGGTTCTAGTGTTCCGCGACATCTCCAAGAGAGTTCGCCTCCGCTTCCCGAACATGGAATCGATCGTACAAGCATGTCGCGTTTTCTAGACAATTATTTTATAAAGTGATTGTAAGTATTAAAGGTATGTATTTACATATGTACATATGTATGTACATACATATGTACATACATATGTACATCATGCTCTACAATCAATTTCAACAAACATTTAAGTTCTACAAAGAATTTCAATTTAATTTCAATTATGCCTTGCAGTATAGGAAAGGATTTCCTTAAATGGGTAGTAATTAAGGTTTCATGGATGAGCACGAGTTGACCATCTTCGAGAAGATCGCCCTGCAGAATCACAACAAGCACTGGGTGCCGATGAACTGGGCCTGCGCTCTTGTCTTCCGGGCTCGCGACTCGAATTCAATCAAGTCCGAGCCAGCTCTCATCGCCGTTCTCAATGTACGAAGGCATTCATGGCACTTGCAGTGAGAACGGCCATAAGAATCATTACATGCATCCGCTTGCAGGAAATCAAGTTCTTCCGCACGAATCTCATGCAACTCTGCAACTACGACTGGGTGCCTGTGCCTCTTGCGTATCCGCAGGTCCTCTTTTCTATTTTCAAAACAACTATTTATGTGTGTATTGATTCGACTTAGTTTGCAACAAGTCTAAAAGAGAGAAACTACAATATCCAGATGAATGAGAGTTTGGTCAGAATAAAGTATTAGCTGCTAAGGTTGTGTTCGTGGCAGTTCGTATCTACTTCGCCCTCTGCCTTGTGGGCCGCCAGTACATCATAGGAGAACACGCCGAGAATCGCAGCACGGTCTCTTTCTCTTTCCCTTGGCTCCTTTTCATTCGCCATCCTCTTCTTCCAGATTGACTTGGTTTTTCCGATGATGACTCTGCTGCAGTTCCTCTTCTACATTGGCTGGATGAAGGTGGCCGAGAGTCTTCTGAATCCACTCGGAGAGGACGACGACCACTTCGAGTGCAATCAGCTCATCGACAAGAACATTCTTGTGAGTATGAATTGATGATTTGAACAGAAGCAGTTAGTTCTTCTCTTTGTCTCATGCAGACGGGATTATCAATCGTGGACGACACGTACGATCAGCCTCCCGAGCAGAGAGACGACCGCTTCGCCACCCTGCCCGCTCTTCTTTACTCTGAAAAGGCCATGGCTGCCCAGCCACGCAGAAACGGCTCAGTCTTCGCCGGCTCTGCTGCTCATCTTATGTCGGCTCTTTCGATTGTGGCTTATGAAGAAAACTATTTCTTTTCTTTCTCTGTTCTCTTCTAAATAAAGAGAATAATGAATAATAATATAATAATAATAATAATATAATAATAATAATAATAATAATAATAATAATAATAATAATAATAATAATAATAATAATAATAACGATACGAATTACAGCCTTGCGAAAAAGGATCAGCCGGTGCCGATGGCGCCACTACCGGAAACACCATACAATGAAGTAGTCGAGGATACCGCTGATCCTCCATCTTTTAGGAAAACGTTCTCTTTCTCAAGTCTACGACAGCGCATGTCACGACGAGGGTCTGCTTGGCCAATCAGAAATGAGTACTTTGATAGAATGAACAATTCCGCTGCAGGACCCAGAGCAGTATTGTATCGGAGGAGGGCGGAATGTCGCAGAAGAAACGGACAGGGAGCAACAGCGAGCTGGAGAGCCCCTGCAAGCATATGGGACGAGGCGGATTCCACCGAACATTCAGTGAGTCGGAAAATATGTTCAATATTATTCGTGATCATTATCAAAGGAATAATAAAAAAGAAGAAGCCGTGTTCAGATGGACGAGGAGCAAAGAACTCCATCGGGTCAGAGGATCAATTCGACTGTTCTTTTGACGAGTCGCCATTCACTACATCACTCTCCTCGGCGGGAGCTGCTCATTTCAACTTTGGACGTAAGATTACGTGCATTTCGAGACTATACGTGTGAATATTTAAATCGTGTGTGGTTGTCGCCCAAATAATCAGAAACACGTAATTGGAGGTTCGTGACTTTGAGATTCAACGAGCTCTCCCCACAAGCTGGAGAGGGTTGAGGAGGAGGAGGGGCGAGGAAGCACGGAGCTGGCCTGCGCTGACGTTTCTCCCCTCTCCTCCTCACCGGACGACCTCAATCATCAAGAGATCTCCCGTCCAACATCCGCTTTGGAAGCTACCAATGGCCAAGAAACAGATTCTTCACACACTCAAGCAGAAGAACTAGCGACCCAGAGAGAAAGGAATTTACCAGAGAAATCAAGTGATTCCCCGCAGATGAACCCAGACTAGGGTGAAGGCTAGGGTGGGGCATGAAAATGAAAATTTTCTTCTGTTTGTTTCGCCATTAACTTTTACACGAGTGGTCGTGTTTCTTGCAAAAGAATCTACTATTTATGCTTCAAGTGACCTTACAAAAAAAAGAGACCGGGAACTTATGTGAATTCTCTAAGAATGCACAGAAAAAAGTATGAACAAATTTATTAATAAAATAGGCAATCTAATGAATGCATTAATAATAACAAATTGCTACTAGTGTCAAACACTTTTCATTAGCTAAACGTAGTACAAGAGATCATAAATTCATGGTATATTGCACCTACTCCAATTATGGAAAACTTCCATCACAAATGAAAATTATTAACGAATAACAACAGTATCATCAAGAAATAAATTAAGCAACTTGTGAAAAGTGGCAATTTCATTTCCCTTAATAACTAAAAATGTATATGCACTACTTTTTTTCCAGCCGCTCATGAACCAATGAATGTCTCCATTATAATAAAGGTTCAAAAGCTTCGACTGAGTGGGACGATGTCGTGCAAGACAGAGAGCAGGACGTCGTATCCAAGTGGAAGTGTTTCCTGAATATTCAACGAGTAAGAATGCGTCCCCAACTTTTCTTAGAATTTTCTTGCTGATAGAAAAAGGTATTGTGTCAAATTCAGGCAAAACAGTAAAAGTTAAAAGAGCTCAAAAACTATGTTTAGTATAAATGGATACCTCATTGTCCGTGTTCATGAAAGAATAAAGCCATCGCCGAACTCGGTGGAGATTCTGGAAAAAAATCCATGATATAGAAAACTTCCGGCGTCTGTTTGTTTGCATCTCCAGCGTGATCCTTGGCTTCTTTTACAATTTCTTCTATGCAAAAAAGAAAGATTGCATCGAAAAATGCGTATTCGAGGACGTGCTGCTCATGGAGGATGGCGTGGCACGATGCATGGATGCCATTGACGAAGAGCCGGCCGCTGGGGGTCATGGGGGCGTAGATTCCCTTGGCTCGACGCCAACTTCTCTCCACCACTCGCATGCTCTCCAGCAGACGACTCCCCTCAAACGAAACTAACTTGGAATCAAGAAAAGAGGAAGAAAAAGTAAGAACGAAAGAAAGATTAACCGGCAGCAGTTTGTACACGCAATCGCCAATCTGGACATCGCTGGCATAAGCGGGTGCCTCTTTGATCTCGGAGGCCGCCACAACCAAGCCGTCACTGCCTGCCATTTCTCCATCTCTCGACTGATTAGGAATGAGTGGCAAAGAATGATTGAAACCGTTGCATGGGAGGGCGTAGATGAAGTGTTCAGCAGTGAGAGAGATGGTTGAGTTGTCGCCGAGATGGAGGACAACGAAATCGGCTTCCGTCTCAGGCTCTCGATGAATGAACGATGTTACGGGCTCCAGGCCCACCTAAGAACAAACTAAAAGAATATGAAAATGAAATCCAATCGTAATGGCCAGAAAAGAGAGAAGAGATACTTGGTTGACCTTGCCAAGCGCATCAGCAGAGTAAATCAGTTGACGCGTCTTGAGCTGATCCATGCGAATCGCACTGCCATCCTCGGCTCGCACAACAGCATCCGGAGGGAAGCAGGCACCTGCTCCTGCTGCTGCCGCCGCCGCTGCCGCGTCTGCTGCCCCTACCCCTGCAGCTCCAGCTCCAGCCCCTGCAGCTCCAGATCCAGCCCCTGCCGCGGCTGCTGCAGCCTGAGCTGCCTGAGCAGCCACTGCCGCCGCCGCTGCTCCGCCCGCTCCGGCGCCTTGTCCAGCGAGTCGCGCCGCAGAAGCCGCCCCGAGGCCTGCTCCACCAGCACCAGACGATGCGCCTCCACCGCCAGCAGAAGCGGAGCCTGCCCCTCCCGAAAAGCCAGCACCAGAACCGCCAGAGCCTCCGCCACTGCCAGAGCCTCCGCCACTGCCACTTCCAGCTGCTCCTCCGCTGCCCGTCCACTGCCGGATCCGCCACCGCCACTTCCAGATCCTCCGCCGCCGCTGCCGACCCCCCTCCGCCACTTCCAGATCCACCACCACCGCTGCCCGAGCCCCCTCCGCCGCTCCCAGATCCTCCACCACCACTGCCGGATCCGCCTCCTCCGCTTCCACCGGAACCTGGAAAAGGTGAGTGGAGGTATGTGCATATCGATGGAATAAGAAGTAAGTGTACCTCCACCGGCTCCGCTGCTTGAACTGGAACCGCCGCCGCCGCCACCGCTGCCGCTGCCCCTTGAAGATGAGCCGCCGCCGCCTCCTCCGCCACTAGAAGAGCCTCCGCCGCCACCCCCGCCAGCTCCTCCAATTGTTGTAAGAGCACTTTTTTTTAAATACAGGACTGCCTACTACTATTACTACATTTACTATTATTCCTAAATTTTAAGTGAGAAACGAAGCGATTAAAAACAGAAAAGAATGCCAAACCAGCGGCATTAGATCCGCCTCCTCCGGCCCCTCCGCCGAGTTTGCTGGAGTCGTCCTCTCCGATTCCGTCAAAAAGATCTTCAGCTGTTCGATTATTGATATCATACTGAAAAAGAAAGCCTTTAACAAGACACGCGGCAGAGATGGAGAGAGCACTAACAGGAACAGGAGTTGCATAAGTGAGTATGTGATAGTCGCCGAAGAGGATGCTGCATCTGAGAGGGGCTTGGTAATAGCTGAGAGAGGCGAGATGAGTGGTGGCCACTATCGTCTCGAAGGAAAGCGAGTAATGCATCTGCACGTCCTCGTGGATGTTCTTAATAGCCAAAGTGAATGGTGGAAGTGAGGAATAGCAAAGCAGGAAGAAACATGTGCAAGTGAGTTTTTGTCGATGGCGAGGCTGAGTGTCCTTCTGGCCGCGGTGAGCACCACTCCCCTCAACTCGTCATCGCAACACTCTCCCTTCATCACTCCCACTCCCTCGATCCAGATGTCGTCTGAACAACTCCATTCCACTCTTCTCGTCTGGTTCATATTTTCCGGAATTCCTCGGCGATACATATATTTTTTCCCAGTTAAGAAGAGAAACAAAGAAGATTAGAATGCAAAGGCGAAAGAAGCACGAACCTTCGAAGGGGCCGCACTTCTTCGAAAGGGGGTCCCTCGGCCACTCCCCCTGGCCAGCGAAGCCAGAGCCTCCGAGGCGTTCTCCATAGTCAACGTTCGCCAGCGCCTCCTCCTCCTCTGTATTCGTGATGTCATACTGCAATAAGTATACTATCCTTTCCTTTACCAAAAATTCGTTTGGTCAGTAAAGAGTCTAGTGAGCATGTGTACCTGTTTGGACGTAGGGAAGGAGTGAACGTAGTACTGTCCAATCTTCTTCTTGCAATCGATCGGCTCATCATACCCAGTATTGATCTCAAAGTTGTATGGAGAGATGATGGTCTCGAAGCTGAGTCCGTAAGCTGCTTGCGCTGCCACTTGCACCATCTGCAACGTGGCGATTCGAGAACTGCCTCACAAATGCTCAGTACATTAGTTCCTGAACACGGAAGACAAAACGGATCCTAGCAATGTCACCGAGTCTATCGTCAGTCTCATTGCTATTGAGCGAGCTGCCCACCGACTCCTCCATGATGTCCCCCAGCTGCTCATCCAGACAAACCACTCGAGGGGCGCGGCGCACTCTGCAAAGCAATTCAGTATTCTTGCTCTCGTACTTGCTCTTTCCCTCATTCTCACTATCTCATGGCCTCTCTTTCGCTCTTATTCTGGTTCTTTTTCACTTTCGATTGCTTGTACATATAATTCACTTTCTCTCTGAATTCTTCCATAAGCTCTTCAAGAGTGTAACCTAGAACGTGCTCCTCCTCCCTCTCCCCATTCCTCTTCGTTGAAGGTCATGAAGAAGTCCTCTTCCACCAAGTCGTGCACATCGTACTGGAATAGAAGATCATTGCAGAGAATTGTCATGAGGCTCTAGAGGCGATGCCTGTACTTCCTAGCATTCGCTGTTTCGCTTTCTCAAGAATTCAGTAGAAAAATAAAGGACATATGGACTTGCAAATAAATTAATAACGAAATAAAAACAATGATGAAGAAGCAAAAATGAAGCCTGCTGACCTGTACGGGGGTTTCGTAGGCGAGGATGCGGTAATCGCCGAAGTAGAGTCGACAGGCACGGTCCCCGATGAAGTTGGTGTTGAGGACGAACTCGGTGGTGAACACGAAGGTCTCGAAGCTACGGTCGAAGTGAGCTTGAAGCTCGCGCTGCACACTCTTAAAATCTATGAGTTCTTATTTGTGTATGCAATGCTTTAATAGTTGAATATGCTAAATATTCATAGAATGTAACTAAGAAATCATTTACTGGAAACCTGAGCAATAGCATGGAAATTTGGTTTTTCTTCACTGTCGTCGAGGCTGCCTCGGGCGGCTGACAGGATGATTTTACGCATTTCTTCAGTACAGGCTGCATCAAATGCATCTGAATTCATAGAGAGAGAGAGAGAGAGAGAGAGAGAGAGAGAGAGTGGAAGAGAGAGGGGGGAGGGAGGAGGGAAGACGGAACCACTTCTCGCTGCTCGCATGGCACACTAACCTGGATACGTAGGAGGGGTGGTCAAATAGCCATCGTTGACCCTTGGCCACAGCCGCTGATTGACGTAGCCGGAAGAGCCAAGAGGCTCACCAAAGTCAACCGTTGAGAGAAGAGTCTCCGTCGTGGTATCGGTGGTGTCATACTGTAAAACACATACTTGCTGTGGTCTGAGTTTGTAAAATAATAGCAAGATGTATGTATGTAGTATGTATGCACATATGTATTTACATACATGTACGTAAAGGAAGTATCCGGCGAATAATTATACCGTAGCGCTAGAGAACCGGTTTGAATGCGCGTGCTCATAAAGTTGCCTGTCGCACGGTCCCGATTCTATGTATGTAGTACAAAGACGATTCGAATCTGGTTCGGCGTTTCGTAAATATCAACGTAGAAGTCTCCAATGTGCTTCTTGCACTGCAACTCGCCGTGGTAGTGCGATTTGACCTCGAAGTTGAACTTTGATATGATGACTTCGAAGCTTTCGCGGAATGCCGACTGCGCAGTCAGTTGCAGATTCTTGAATTACGCCAGAACGTGACATTGCTTATTTTAAATATGAACTTAATTAACCAACAAAAACCTTTTGGATTGGAAATACTTTTTTTTAAATAATAAAGGAAAACCCCAAGTTACCCTGGCAATGCCGCCCACGTTAACTTGAGAAGCATTCATTCTAAGCAGAGGCTCGACCACGTGCCATACCAGCATTCCAAGCTGTGCACTCTTGCATCTGACATTTAATTAGTATTATTACATTAGAAAGGAGAAACTAGTTACTGGAGCGTCGGTGAGCGTCTCAGCCGGCTTGGCCAGTGCTTCTGCCCCTTCAATCCGGAAGAACCCAATGGCTCGCCGTAGTCAACCGAGGCCAGCTTATCCTCAGCAGCGATGTCTCGGATGTCATACTAGAAAAGCACACGAGTAGAACAGGTTTATTTGAGGATCCGAGTTCTCAACCTCCTGACTAGGAGTTTCGTATGCGAGAACGCGATATCCCATGTACTTGAGTGCGCAATGCGCTTGAGCCGCGGCGTCCGCGTGGGAAGCGATGACGAAAGAGCTGTCCGCACGCATCAGGAGAACCTCATGAGATGTCTTGGAACGAGCTTGCAAGGCATGCTGCACTTCCTGCAAGGGACGGGCCATCAACTACTGCTGCTCGAATAGAATGCATTCCAAGAGGATGCCTTGGCAATGTCTCCCAGCTTCTCTGTCGTGTTGGCGCCGTATCGACCCAGAACCTTTTTGATCAACTTGGACTTCTTACTGTTCGGACATCCTGTATACAGGGAGTAAGCTTTCACTGGAGATTTAGCGACAAATTGTTGAAGACTAACAGTATCCTCATCCACTTACCTTCCAGCTCGTGCGAATCTATTTTGATTTCGCTTTCATTTTCCCCGTCGTCATCCGCGGAATTGGCTGGACCGTCGAGAGTTCTCATCATCTCAGAAAGACGGAAGTCAACGACCAGTCACTCAGCCGACATCAGGTCAGCATCGTCAATCACGAGGTTGTTTAAGTCTTCGAGAGGGGTCGAGCTGTCCAGCACAGTCCGACTTCTTCTCAAGGGCAACCGTCCTTGAGAGGGGAGACTGGCTGAAATGATGAGCGATCAGCGGCAAATATCATAGCGGCTATGGGGCAAAGGAGAAGCTGTGTACATATAGAAAAACTAAGCTAATAGGAATTACTGCTATTATGCCTTCCGTTCTTCAAAGTCGCTGGTTCGGAGAATGCGGCAAGAAGTAGCAAGAGCAGCAGCATCTGGCATGAGAAAGGACATTGCAGAGCCCAGAATGGATGGGAAACCAACCTGCGATGCCGGCCAGAAAGGGGCAGACTACACAGGCCCAGACAGAGAATGAGCACGTTCGCGTTGCAGGAGAAGGAAGGAACGAGAAAGAGGGCCACTCTCAGTGATAAACCTCACGGACAAAGGGTCTATTTGATGGACTCTCGAGCAACCTGGCCGGATCGAGAGCCAGCCTCCCCCGCGAAAGCTTGCATTTTGATAGGTAAGAGAGGAATGCTCAGAGAGAGGAGAGAAAGGGAGAAAGAGAGAAATGGAGGGAGAAATAATGGGAGAGAGAGAAAGAGGAAGCAAGAGAATTAGAGAGAGAGAGAGAGAGAGAGAGAGAGAGAGAGAGAGCAAGGAATAAAGAGCGAATACGCTGCAGACGTGCTCAAACACGAGAGACGCCGCATCAAACGGCAATTCGGGCTTGTTTATCGGCCGACTTTGATCATCCAATTTGCACCAAACAACTAAAAGTGAAAAAAAGAACGAAGTTGGAGGAAATAAGATCGAGAATTAGGAAAGCGAATTGAAGTGTAAATATGTGGGAGTGAATGAGACCAACGAGACAAGTTCAAGAGGAGGCGAGGAAAGGAACCATGCACTCACGGCCCGGCTATATTCTAACGAATTCAAGCTAAAAGCAGCATGACATATGGATACGAGAATTAAATGCACATCATACGGCTAAAGTGCCTGCTTTGGGAAGGAGAAGAACTATCCTGGATGTGGATGTGCTGCTTGGCAGGTATTTCAAGATTTCCTTTTAAACCGAGGCAAAGAATTTCTCTGTCAATGAGTGCATAGCGAAATCGTCTTAGCGGTAGATTGAGTGGGTCCCGAGCGGAACTCTCGCTAGATCAGTACGACCATTCTCGTTATTCATAGCCTGCTCAAGCTCTTCTCATGAAGAGCGGTTGCATGAACGAGGTTCCTTTATTGCAGGGAAAATATAAGAAAACGGCGATGCAAGGTGATAAGGTTTGCAATTTATTTCGTCATATTTCTGCGGAACTGATGCTAAAATGTTTAAAGACACGTTGAAATGTTTTCAATGCCTATGTAGTCTGCAAGCAAAAACAATATAAGAGGGCTATCAGAGCATTAAGAACTGTCAATAACTTATTAATTTTCATTATATGCACAATTGCTGTAATATAAATAGCCAACTAAGACGGACAAACAGTCAAGATCCTAACAATTCTAGTTGGTATCACTGACTAAATGAACATAAATCACGGCATGGTTATCATGAAGGGAAGCATGGAACCCATGCTGAATTCCGCTCTAGAAACGTTTCGTGAGCGGCACGATTTCTGCCAGAATCGACAGGAGAAAATCGAGGCCGATCGGTAAAGTTTCCTGAACAAGGAAGCAATGCAGACAATGGCAGCAGCAAAAAGAAAGCAAATGAAGTGGACTGATTAGCTGAGATCATGACCAGACAGTAGGTAAGGATGAGACATTAAGTAATACAGAGTTGACTGACTTTATAAGTGGAGAATAATTGACCGAACGTTGCCGAGAGCAACTTTCGAATTCGGTGGACATTCTGAAAAGCTCGTTTTTAGACTCTTATGTTAGTTACATAGGTACATAAAGAATTTTTAAAAAGTAAATGATGAGAGAATTTTGTGTTCACAACTGGCCACCCTTGACTGACCTCGAAATAGGCGTGTTCTAGCACGTGTTGTTGATGCAAGATGGCATAGCAGGAGGCATGGATGCCATTCACGAAGAGTCTCCCGCTCTCCGTCAGGGGCGCGTAGATGCCGAGTGCCCTTCTTCCGCTCTTCCGCACCACTCGCGTCGCCCGCACAAAACCCAGCTTCTCCTTAATACTTCACGATTTGGCAATGGACAAATACAACACATCGAACATGGTAATTAATGAATTGGTAAGTTGCTTCTCATCCAATCAACTGTGTTGCGAAAACTGCGTTACTCTAATAAACCTGTTGACACTTGTTTGAAACAATTTATTTACCTTAGAATAATAGATTCTTGAACGTGTAAATTTTTTTTCGATGTCTTTTTTATCTTGGCAAGACTACGAAGAGATAAATCTAACCGGGACCACTCTGAAGAAGCAATCATGAATATTAATATCTTCTGCATGGACAGGATTCTCTCGAATGTTGCGAGCCCAGATCAGCTCGCCTTCTGAAACGCTGTGTTTAAAAAAAGAAAAATCAGATGGAATGGTATGACACCAATGCACTGTTGCCGATGGAAGATGAAATGGTGAGAAGTCAGTTCAAGAGTCGAGTTGTCCGCGAGGTCGAAGACGACGAATTCAGCCTGGCGATTAGACTCGCGGTGGATGAAAGCCGTCACGGGCTCGTATTGCACCTTATTAGCGGTTTATTATATTACTTTTTCCAGTGCTGAATTTTTAACACTTCGAAGAAGCACGATCAAATAGCAATTTTCTGCACGATCCTACAAAGAAAAAAAGAAGTGCCTACATTTCCAACTGCATCTGCGGTTAGAATCATGTCGTTGACTCTCAGCTCGTCCATGCGAATCTGTCGCCCGCCCAGGCCAGTCACGTGCATCTCTCGAGAGAAGCAAAAACCAGCACCAGCAGCAAAGGGGTTGACATTGGCCGCTGCAGAAGCAGCAGCCGCCTGCTGGGAGTTCAACGCGGCAGCTGCCGCAGCGCGTTGCGCCGCGTCGAAGGCGACGAAGGCGGCAGCTCGCTGCCCATCACTGGCAGAGGCCAGTGCAGCAGCACGTTGTGATGCCTGCAGCTACGCATGTGATCTTACATTCTACTTCAGTCTCTCGACTGTCCTTCCACATTTATTTGTATTGATTTTTTCATTCAATTTGTTGCGCTATATATATATATATTTTTAGCCATGTTCTATTTCACTAACATCAAACGCCGACACGGCAGCCGCGCGTTGCGCCTCCAAAGCGGCCGCTTGCTGTCCACCTATCTGCTGCGCTCCAACCGACTGCTGGGCCGCCGAAGCTTGCTGGGCCGGTGGTGCTTGCTGAGCCGGTGGTGCTTGCTGAGCCGGTGGTGCTTCCTGAGCCGGTGGTGCTTGCTGAGCCGGTGGTGCTTGCTGAGCCGGTGGTGCTTGCTGGGCCGCTGGTGCCTGCTGGGCCGCTGTTGCCTGCTGGGCTGCCGAAGCCTGCTGAGCAGCTGCGGCTTGCTGAGCGGCTGCGGCCTGTTGGGCGGCCGCCGCTTGTTGTCCTGCCGCAGCTTGCTGAGCCGCTGCAGCTTGCTCTCCGCCTGAGGGGGCTGCATTCGGTGCCGATGCCGCGTTGGTTGCGGACGCAGCCGAGCCGGCGTTGTTCGTTCCAGAACCTTAGATGACTTTTCAAAGTCTTGTGCTCCAGGATGAGAAATGAAGTCACACCTCCACCAGCTGCCGCTGACTGACCGCCGGCCGCCCCTGCCGCGGACTGGCTTGGTGCTCCCGCCCCGCCTGTTTTATACGACAATTTATCTACTTACCTTATTTTCTACAGTCAAAAATTGAAAGAACTATCAGCAGCATTAGCATCATGAGAGGCTGCCACTGCGGCCCCGAAGTCGTCATAATCCTCTTCGCCAACTCGCTCGAACATCTCCTCGTCATCCGTATTCGAAATGTTATACTGAAGGAAGCCAATCCATTGTAACCTTAAATGAGAGAAAAAATAAACCGGGACAGGAGTTGCGTATGTGAGGATGTGATAGTCGCCAAAGATGAGACTGCAGCGGAGAGGGGCCTCGTAGTAGCTAAGAGAGGCCAGAGCAGTGGAAGAGACAACCGTCTCGAATGACAATGAGAAGTGATCTTGCACGTCTGTGTGGATACTCTGAAGTGAAAGAGCTGCACGTTGGAAAGAGAATGCTTGGCTGACCCTTGCGAGTGAGTTCTTGCCGACTTTCGTGCTGAGCGTGCGCCGAGCTGCCGTGAGCACCACTCCTCTCAACTCATCATTGCAGCAGTCGCCCATCTCCACAGCGCGTCCTTCCACTCGAATCTCGTCTCAATCGGCTAATTCATTTAACTCGAAATGTCTATTAATATCTTTTTTTCTTAAGATGTGCATTAATATATGCATATGTATGTACATAGGTGAATGTGCACACTATGTATGTGTATGCATTTGAAAATAAAACCTTCAAAAGGCCCGCAGTGCGCGGCAAGATGCTCCCTCGGCCACTCCGGCTGCCCAGGAAAGCCTGATCCACCAAGGCGTTCGCCAAAATCAACATTTGCCAGAGCCTCCTCCTCTTCTATATTGTTGATATCGTACTGTAATGGATAAGGTTATTTACTTTAGGTCTAAGCATATGCGATCGAATGAACTTGTTTGGATGTTGGGAAGGAGTGAACGTAGTACTGTCCAATCTTCTTCTTGCAATCGATTGGCCCATTATATCCAGTATTGATCTCAAAGTTGTATGGAGAGATGATTGTCTCGAAGCTGAGTCCGTAAGCTGCTTGCGCTGCCACTTGCACCATCTGCAACAAGATTGGCACTTCCATAAATTCTATTTATTCTTTGTTTTTTTTCAAAATAACGTAGTAGATATTGAGCGAACCCTCGTGACGTCTCCAAGTCTTTCCTCGCTCGCGTTATTGCTAAGAAACGGTCCCGAGACATCTTCTATGATGCTCCCAAGTCGTTGGTCCAGACAAACCACTCGTGGAGCACGGCGTTCCCTTCGAATTGCAAATGAGTGTAAACAATGTCAGCGGCAACTGATCCTACCAGTTTCTATAATAAGCATCTGCCTACATATAAGATGGAAATTTCCGAGCTAAGAGTGGTGCTGTCCGCTTCGTTCCCAACCTGGATTGGTGCCCTCCACTTCCTTCCCAGTCAGGAGCATTGAAGTAAGTGAAGAAGTCTTCAGCTTCCTTGTCATGCACATCATAGCGGCGAATCGCAATGTCATCGTCTATTTGACGGCGAAGTCGAAACTAGAAATGCCTAATTATTGCAATATTTCAGTGACTCTCAGTTAATTTGACCTGTTGTTGGGTTTCGTAGGCGACAATTCGGTAGTCACCGAACCTGAGACGGCAGGCCAACTCGCCGTTGAAGTTGGTATTTACAACGAAATCAGAAGTCAGTACGATGACTTCGAAAGCCCTTTCGTAGTGCTCTTGGAGCCCCCTTTGCACTGACTTAAATGCTATATCATATTCCTTTTCTGTTGATATTTTTGCTGTCTTGTTATGCCAGACTAAAAGTGACGTAAGCCGATATCGTGCTCTTTCTTCTAACCTGTGCTAGAGAGTGACAATTCGGTCTCTCCTCCCTCTCGTCCAAACTCTCTCTTGCTGCTTGCAGAATGAGCATTCGCATCTCCACCGTGCACGCAAATTCCCAAATATCTAGGATGAGTAAAAAAGAAAAGAAAGAAAAGAAAAGATGTACCTGGATACGCTGGAGGAGGTGGGATGAGAGAAGGCCGTTCTTCCTTTGGTAACAATGGTTGGTCGACGTAGCCGGAGGAGCCGAGTGGATCTCCGAAATCAATGGACGAGAGACGGATCTCGTTGTCCACATCCGCTGTGTCGTACTGCCAAAGACAACTTAGTTAGTTAGACAACAACTCAAACTATTCGCTTGGTCAACCTGAACGGGAGTGGCGTAGATGTGAACATAGTAATCGCCGATATGTTTCTTGCATTTGTGCCAGCCATGATAATGAGACTTCAATTCAAAGTTATACTTTGAAATTATAACTTCAAAGCTTTTGCCGAATGAATTTTGCGCTTCAATCTGGAGATTCTGCAACGAAATTAAAAATTTACTGTTGATCGTCAAGAAAGCCTGCCGTACACTTGTCTATAAACTTCCAATCATTTTGAACGAAGCGTGAAGTCATATACTCAAAACTTAATGGTAATTTCACAATATGAAAAGAGCAGTAATATTCTTTTCAGATTCACCAAGTTGATAATATAACGCAGTAAACATTGAGTTTTGCATTTATTGAAGGAAAAACGTTTCAAGGTCAAAACTCGAAAACGTTTAAAATTTCAATTAGTATACTTTTTTCCAACTGATTTTTAGAGCTTATGGTTGTGATCTATTTTGTGATCTATTATACAGGCAATCTTGGGTAATCCAAACTATGTGCATCTTGAAACAAAGCTAAAATGAATGATGAAACTCCGAACTCTGGCGACGTCTCCAATGTTGTGCTGAGAGGAATTCAGACGGAGAAGAGGCTCGACAGTCTGCCACGCGAGCAGACCGAGTTGCGAATTGCGGCAACTGAGAGAAAGAACTGTTTTTTCACTTCTAGGACTCGAGCGTTGTAGACTAGGGCGAATTTTTGGCCACAAAACAGTTTGCAAGCTTTTCCAACTACAAATCTATGTATGTATGCACATCAATTAAAAACATGTATGTTCTACGCTTAATGAATGTAGACAGCGAAATGAGAGCACTGACAGAAGCGAGGGCGCCCTTCTCTGCCGACTGGGCAAGTGGTGCTGACCAGGCTGGCCTGAGCTGCCAAGAGGCTCCCCGTAGTCCACGGAGGACAACTTCTCCTCACTCGTCACATTGCGTACATCGTACTGAACACGCTGTCATTCTTTTTTCTTGGATGGAGCAGATGCCGAACCTGTATTGGAGTCTCGTATACAAGTGCGCGATATCCCATGTACTTGAGTGCGCAATGCGCTTGAGCAGCGGCGTCCGCGTGGGAAGCGACGACGAAAGAGCTGTCCGCACGCATCAAGAGAACCTGGAAAGAGAGATTATTAGAGATGGTTCTCCGGCTTGGAAGACGAGCTAACTTCATGGCTCAACAGCGTGAATGACTGCAGCGCTTCTTGGATGTCCTTCGAGTAATATGCCAGTTAATGTCAAAATAGGAATGAAAAAAAGGAGAAAAACATGTGAATATTTCTTCAACAAACGAAAGGAGATGAAATGAAGAAGACCTTCGCAATATCCCCAAGTTGAATTGTGGCGTTCTTGCCGTATCTGTCCAGTACTTGCTTAACAAGAGAGCCTTTCTCAGGTGCGGCGCATCCTTCTAAATGATCGTGGGTCGGAATGAAGTCATCGCGGGAATCCAAAGTATCCACTCTCTCCAGCTGCACATCAAATGCTTCGGAGATTTCGGAATCGAAGGATATCATGGAGTGATCTTCAGAAAGAGTGTGCACAGCACGCTGTCTGAGCAAAGCATTCCGAGGCCGCGCTCCATCAGGGAAGAAAAGCCGCTTGTTCCCCGCTGCAAGATATGTCATTCTGCTTTACTCTTACATGAAAAGCTATTAAAAAGTAAGATAATGCTTGTCACTAACTCTGATAGACATTCCTGGCCAATGCAGCAGAGGGCGCAGAGTGGAGGAAGAGCAGAAGAAGAGAAGCGAGCGCGGCCTCGCCCGAGGGCACCCGCGCCATTCCTCAGCTTGTCTTTCCACTTCCTCCAACCACTTCCTTTCCGCTCGCTTCTTGCTAATATCTATTTGCAAATATCCAATTCTCAGTCAAGCTATGGGTTTAAGGCGCTCGCCAATCATGGCTGCAGAAAACATGTGTGCATAAATGCGGAAGTTGCGAAAGCGATGTGAAAGAAAAAAGAAAGTGAACAGCTGGCTACGCTTGTGTTGTTTTCGAGGGCAGAACAGCACAAGCCGCAGCGGTAGAATGAGAATGCCGCCTTGGCTGCCCTTTCACTTACATCCTTCTTGGATTAATTTATTTCTCTATGTCTCTCCTCCACTCTCTTTATGCCTCTTCCTTTCCTAGTCATACTTCTCTCTTATTTCTCTGCTAATTCAGTTTTCCATCTTCCATCACATTTTAGATCAACACGATCATAAGTGATGAAAATGCGAAAGCGTTTCGCTAATATGTTCGTGAGAGAGGTATGTCGTTCTTCGCGAACTCATCCGTCATCCTGCCCTACCTGGATCATAGAAAGAGAGAGAGAGAGAGAGAGCAGAGAGAGAAGAAGAAGGATAGTAAGAAGGGAGTTAAAGAGAGGGGTACTGGTGATTTCTTGCAAATCTGCTCAGCATGTTCTCATGCCGCGAGGAGAAAAAGTGATAGAGAGGAAGAAAGAAAGAGAGAAAAAGAAAGATAACGATATATCCTTAGAAGTTTTGGACATGTTGCAAGAATATGACAGATAGTCAGTACTCATATGATAGAAAGAAGAGAGAAATAGAGCATAGAGATAGTTTAAAGTAGATGGCGAAGGAATTTGCTGGATTACGAAAACGCGAATTATTCACTTGCAATGACCTTTGAACAAGCATGAAACATCCTTTCACCTTCATTTTTCTCTCTCCGCTTTTGCTCTCTCTTTCAATCTTTTTTTCTTTCTTCCACCTTCTTCTCTCTCTCTCTCTCTCTCTCTCTTTCCTTTGCATGGTCATGCTCAACCATGCGGTAATTTCTTCCCTAGGCGCAGGGAGAAGAACTCTTTTTCTTTCTAGTGAAAGAAATATACATACATATTGTTAACTAAATATTATGTGAGCCTTTGTATTCTCAACCGACATCCAATCGTCATGTACTCGAGGATTTTTTTTTAAAATATATCATCTAATTATATTCCATCCAAGGAATAGACCGTGGAATCAATACTTAGCAAAATGCTGTTAAGATGGAAGGAGTATACAAGGTACCTAATGAATGGAGTTCTCACGGATAATTTGTAAAGCATGACAAAGTGGAGTGCTTTTTTTCCTTTCCGTAGTGACCGGATTCGACTGGAATCCGGATTGGCGATATGAAGAATAAATAGCTCCTCGAAGGAAGATGAAGGCAATAGTCTCATAATTACTGGTGAGAAAAGAGGAGAGAAAGGAAGGAGTAAAGAGAGGAAGAGAAGGGGAGAAAAGCGATTAAAATTAAATCCGCACCTCACGAAAGACTCCGGAAAACTGCTTGGAGCGGGCTCATAAGTGGTGAGGGCGGGGACGGCTGCTTCGGCTCGGAGAGAAGTGCAGTCGAAACATGATCTACGCCTTTAGTTATGTGGCTTTGACAGTGAGGAGTGTCGAATATAGTATACCATAATAGTATGATCAGAATGTTGCTCCCTTTGAAGGTGAATCTGCTTTCCTTCTGAAGAGAAATGGGCGCATGGTTGATTGGGATGTGTTCACTGCTCTTCCTGGCTCCTCTCATCCACGGCTGCGGCTTCGGTGGTGGAATGTGTGGTTGTGGACGCAAGAAGAGGTTACCACAACATTTGAATATCATTTCATTTGTTGCTTTTTCCTTTTGAATAAACTATATAGTATGCTTAGTGATGATAAAAGTGGGTAGCGAAAATTATTCTATAATTATTTATGATTGAATTCCCAGGTCAATAAGCGAACTTCCTGACTTTGGAAATCTGGCCGGTCGAGATGAAGATCTCCTCTGCAACTCTCCGGATCTTAAGCAACTTCTTCGAAATGTTTACTCTGCGAATAATATTTCTCAATATGAAAGCATATCCAAAATTAAGCATGCATCGAACCAAAGAATGCTAAATTTTCATTAACGACCTGGGAGAGCGAAACTGTGCTTATCAGCACGTCGCTTCCTCTGGCTCTGCACGCGACGCGGCGCGGTCGTCGGCGGACGCGTTGCGCGGCGCGCTGGAAGCACTCGGCGAACGCTTCGTCGTTCTCTGCACGCCGAAGCTGCAGCGACGGAATGAATCAGATGGTTCGGTCTTCTTTCTTCAAATGCATGGTAACAGTTTTACATTCCTTAATATGGCAAGTTCAGAATATAGAACCCAAATGAGATGAGGCATTGACCCCAACTGCCAAATTCATTGTCTGCAGGTGGATTGGATTCATTCGCGTTCGCCCTTCCGCACGAGGCCGAGTACTGCTCGCATGCCTCCCACAATGTCGGATGCCATATCTTTGCTGATCCCCGACACATTTCATCTTCCTAATTCCTCATTAGCTCCTCATTCCTATTCACTCTTCACCGCGTATGTGTACATGTCTCTTCTACTAGCTCTTAATTCACATCGTAGATAATTATTTACTTGCATAAAAAGCGTGAATGTCGAACTGTAAATGTACTTCAAATTTTCAAGTTCCAATAAACAAAAAAAATATTATTTCATAGAAAACATATATATGTTGAAGAAGACACTGTCGTAAATAGTCTCATTCACAAAAGCTTTCTCCACTGTCAGGAAGTGACAGTGCAGGGAGCTTTTGTGAATGAAATTGTAGTACCTTACAACAATAAAAAAAAGTTGATATACATACGTACATGCAAGCATTTGCACTAATGAAATTCCTACGCTGGCGTATTACATTAACATGTATTCCAAGAAGGATGTTTAAAGACCGTTTTATGCCAATAATTAAGAAACTCGGCAAATGATACGATGAAGAGGTGAGCTGCTCGGATAGGAAGAACTGGATAATACGCTCAAAAGAAAAAATATATATATAAGCCAAGAAATTATTTAGTCGAAAAGGCAGCTTCTATAAATTTCCGACATATCGAACCTTCAAGTTCTTATCAAGCGAAAGTGCTCGTCAGGTTCTTGTTAGTGATCTGTCTAAAGCAAAATGAACCTTAAAATAAGAAAGTGCGACTTCGGCTAGAAATATCCCCTTTCATTAACTAACTTTGTGTTGGCATTCTTGGAGTGTCCAGGGATGAGGACGGACTCGACAGGGGCGCGAGTCTGAAGAGCTTTCTGGTGAGACGAGTCCTTCTGAGCAGGCAACTGGCCTTTCCACGGCAATCCCAGAAAAGGACTCTCTTTTCCTCCTTATCAACAAACCTGCTTCGACTTCATCTCATTCTTCTGTACGCTCTGGAATACCAACTACTTCTGTATAAACTATGAAAGTTGCTATAAGTAATATGCATACATATGACGCGATTTGTGAGAGAATCGTAAGGAAGCCAAAGAGCCGGGGACCCGGCAAAATTAGACTTCGCTTAAAAGCTCTTCATAGGTACTTTTTAACACGCCGAAACGATTGGAATGGGTCCGGGAGTTTGAAATCGCCATTTTAGCGAGCTGTGCGATGTTGAAAATTCGAGAGCCCGATGAAACTTGCAGAGATGGTCGCACATTCGCGTTCGCTGTTTCGCACACAATAAAGCAAAATTGGTGAAAATTTTGTTATAAATAGACAAGATATTGCTTTATATAGCTGATAAAGTAGAATTTGAAAATATTCACTTTTACGGTCTCAGCGGCCGCTAGAGTTTGGAGAGGCGCCATTCTCTTATATGGCAAAATCGCATGGGTTTTCTATCTTAAGTTGTAGAGCAAAAAAATATCTTTCCAATGAGCTATAGTATGCCAGAAACCGACGAGGTCTTTAATGTTTCCCAGTCATAAAACTGTTGAAATACGCATGGGTCAGTGCATGTGCATCGGCATGCACTTTGCTTGGGCGTTACTCACGCCGAAAACACAACACAAGCGATATACCGCATGAAGGTAGTCTAGGGAATTTATGAAGGGTTTTATGTAACTGTTTAAATGAAATTTAAATGCAAAACAAATTTATTAATTGCCGGGCAAAACAGTTCGATAGCCAGGGGAATCGAACACCGGACCTTTAGATTCCACCGTTCGCACCACACTAAATCATCCTGGCAGGGCTGAGAAAATGCATTCCTCTTACCTTGCCTGGTGCATAGGTAAGAGAAACACTGAATCGTGCATATTTCAACAGTTTTTTGACTGGGAAACATAAAAGACCTCGTCGGTATCTGGCATTCTATAGCACATTGGAAAGATAATTTTTTGCTCTACAACTTAAGATCGAAAACCCATGCGATTTTTCCATATAAGAGAATGGCGCCTCTCCAAAGTCTAGAGACCGCTGAGACCGTAAAAGTTTATATTATCAAATTCTACTTTAATAGCTTTATAAAGCAATATCTTGTCTATTTATGACAAAAGTTTCACGAATATTGCTTTATTGCGTGCGAAACAGCGAACGCGAATGTGCGACCATCTCTGCAAGTTTCATCGGGCTTTCGAATTTTAAACATCGCACAGATCGCTAAAATGGCTACTTCAGACTCCCGGACCCATTCCAATCGTTTCGCCGTATTAAAAAGTACCTATAAAGAGCTTTTGAGCGAAATCTAATTTTGCCGGGTCCCCGGGCATTTTGATACTCTCGCAAATCGCGTCATATGTACATATGTATGTAGTTTCTCTTACAATAATATATATTTTTTACTTTATGAGGATGAATATAACATGAATTAACCTGATTCTTCGGTATAGTCTCGACTGATTTCTTTTTATTGTATGGATTCTCTAAAAGATTGAATAGTGTGGACGATGAAGAGAATGGCCAGAGAATGAACCTCCTAGGGCGCTCCACAGCTCATCTTCGATTGTGGCCGAGAGAGTTGGCAGCGAAGCTGCGGAATTTTCGCGCTGTAGAAAGACTTTTTAAATACATGACATTTCCCCCAGAAATTTTCTAGACAATTCTTTAAGATTAATTAGGTTCTTCAACTGTTCACCCGTGGTTTCTTGCGCAGTCCGAATCGTTTCTGAAAATAATTCGGACGCTCTTTATGATGAATAATGCAATACCAATGGCTAGAATGAAGTAAAAAGAGTGAAGAGAGTAGGCCAACAAGGCAGAAGACGATGCAGAGGGAAGTCAGCGTGCCCACCCTCACGGCCATCACAACAAAGCCGAGCATCTACGAAGAATTGTGTTCGGTTTTCTTTGTTTTCACTATGGCTACCATGAGCAGCCTGGTTTGAGAGATCTCGTGAAAAGGAGGGCGGCTCATGATGACCGTTGTCAAATCGCCCTTTGTCAAATTTCGATTGCACATAATTTGTGACGAGTGAAAACAAAAATCGCCCAAACCTTCGAGGTCTATGTTTTATGCCAAAAAGAATTCACCCAGGAAGTGAAAAAAATATGTATGATAGTTCCTACAATGAAAATGCTTACAGATTTCTATGAAAGGATAACGAAGATCAAGTATACATTAATATGATATCGGAGGATACTTTGATTGATTGAAGAGACGACGGTCGAAATAGTTGAACCAGGCCAAAAGTGAACGTAGCTGTGCCTGAAGACAGAATAGAGTGGAAATGCAATACAGCCGCAATTTTTTAATTCGCGTACTTACAGTTCAAAATTATGCGTTATGCAGAATATAATTAATAGAAAGTACTAATTCTCATCTTCGCACGTTTACCGATCGTCATCACGTTTTATCTTTTACATTGTCTACTGAAATGTGGACCAATTTTAAATTGGTTATCTCATTTTGGAGTTTATGTAGATGTTCTTTCATTGACCAGTTGTGATTGCAGAGTCTCTGGCACGCCAGTCACTCTTCTGCTTCTGTGGCCATTTACACTCTCACTTCCTTTCACAACGGAGTCCGCTCTTGTCTTTATCGTTGCCCACTCACGAGACACTTCTTCGTCACTGGATATTAATGTTTACATTTGCTCAAGCAATAAGGAAGTTGAAATGATAGTGACATACATACATACATACTTGTCATATCCAGAAATGTATATATAGAAAAAGTAAAGCAGAATTGGTTCTAGAATGTAGGCCATCATTAGGGAGGTTAGCCGCCCTTAGGGTTAATTGTGTCTTTGTGTTGATGATGTCTTCACTTGCAGATTTGATTCTGAATTCCACGGCCGACTCCCGTGCTCGTGGTCCACGTCTTATTGTTCTTCCGAAGGAGCAGACCACAAGAGACGATTGACATGGCGAAGCGACTACAACAATTGAAGCCATCAGTCTGAGGTTACAGGATAAATAGAAATACCGGTAGTTTCTAATGAGCAGCAAGACCACGAGACTGTCTGCAATGGGATTGCCGGCAGTGAGAAGAGCAGCGATGTAGGGGATCACAGGGCTGACAGGAGTGGCGATTCCGAAGAGGGGAAGGGAGATGTTAATGAAGCAAGGAGTGTAGATGAAGAACAACGGTACCGTAATCTGAAGGGATAAGAGAGAAAGATAAATAACTGAAGTAGAAACCAGGAACTAGAAATATAAGAGGCGGTTACTATAAACACAATTTGTTTTTTTTAGCAGTTGTGTATTGTTGCTAACAACAAGCAGAAGCTTGATAACTTCAGACAATACACGAATTGAAAACTTAGGGTGAATGTAAATGGATCCTTGAGCAGAGAAATTGTCATGGCATCACACATCGGGAATCATTCTTCTGTGTGCTCTTAACTGTGAGCCAGCAGCTGGACGGCTTCATAAATATTGTTTATAAAGTTGATTAACTCAAACTAAGTTGAAGAAATGAGTCATGCTAATAGAGAGGTCGAGCAGTAAAACCGTAATTCATGCAGGGTAATCCTTGCGCTCTTTGGTAATATTTTTAAATTAGTCGTCACGAAGGCAGAGAGAATTGGCATAAAAATAAAATAAATGACGAAGGAAGAACCTGAACAGCGAGCGTCTTGAAGAGAAGAGTCTGGAGCCGAAGTGTTCGAGACAGTTCGGAGCGAGTTCGGATGAGGCGAGTGGAGATGCAGGCCGAGCAGAAGATGACCAGAAGGAGAGAAGCGACCATGATTCCCACCAGCACGCACCACCCCGCGAAGTCTCGCTCCCGCAGTGACGAGCCAACGCCGTTTGACTAAGACAACTAGCTATTGCAAAAACAGCTATTTCTAGAAGGATGAAGAAATTTGTATGATTAAGCTAGATGAAAATTAACTCGGAGAATAGGTCTGATATTCCGGGAAATGGAGAAGCGAGTCTACTCCATGATCCCTCGTACCCAGTACATGGCCACGACATATCCCTCGCCGTTGTATGGGAAATGACGAAGAAACGGAGCGACGTAAGCGGCGGAGTGGATGTCGGGTGCCCAGAGTTGCCAGATGGCAAAGAACCAGAGGAGCTGCTGGCCGAGGAAGATTGCCACCAAGCAGCTGATGAACCACGGCTCCTTGAAGAGGCGCAGCCTCGCAGGGCTCAAGTCACTTCTTACGGCCATGCCATTCATCCATCTCAGCCACAAGCTGTATCCATGCCACGATATGTAAAAAAAATTTTTTTTTAGATGTTTTCTATCTAAATATAAAATTCCATTAGGAAAGAACAAGCGGAGAAAGTATGAAGTGGAGTTATGAACCAGATGAGTGCGATAAATCGGTAGACGAAGTGCATAGCCAAGAGACTGAATCCACTGGAGTGAGCAGCAGCGTAGAGTGACTGAGTCCATGGCTGGCCCCTCAGCACCCCCGTCGACGACATCACGAACGCGTTCCCCACCGACGTCGCTGCCTCAATTATTTTTTTCTACATATAAACTCTATCTTAGTACATGCATATTATTTACAAATATACATCAATATATCTGTATATGTCCATATAGTATACTATGTATGTATTTCCGTAATAACCTTCATTCACCTTGTGTCTGCTGACATTTCAATGTTTTCAGCAAGACGCAGCTGAAAATTTTTTAAGAACTAATTTTTAAGGTAATGTCTATATTCATAGCTGGAAAGTAATACTTCGTTGTTCAAATGGGATCTGAACTTATGGAATGGAATCGTTTCCTGTTGAATCCCTCGGCTTGTTCACCAACCGGGAGAGTCAGCGCGTGCATGACAGTGAAATAGGCGTTGTTGATGGCGAAGGCGAGAAGGAAGAAGCGATACGCTCCAAAGTGTTTGGGAGATGCGTTCAGTATTGAAGAGATCAACAGGCAATTCACAAGCAGGCCCAGAACTAAAGACAACTGATTTTTAATATACGTTCCATTTTAAGAAGCAAGCGGAAGGAAAAGTAGAAACTTAAGAAGGAGACGTCGATGACTTGCATGAGCCCCGTCGACATCTTCGACTGCTTTCCAGGGAAGGAAGGAGTGATATGTTACTCGTGATAAAGTGGAGGAGAGGAAGAGGAGGAAATGTTTATCTTTCCTCGTCGTTGAGCTTTCGTGTCAGTAAAGTAAACGGTAACGCATGCAAGGTATTCTATAGACTAAATTCTAGCCTATCTAGAACTATGTATGTATGCACATATGTATATATGTGTGTATGTATCAGCAAAAATTGATGCCGAAGTGAATATTTGAATCCCATTAAAGAAATTATGAGTCCACATGCTATAAAATTATGAAATGAGGAAACTAAGGTAAAGGAAGATAAAATATAGACAACTCACTTTCTTAATTCCAATAGCTTCGATTCGTTCTAAATGACGTCACCCGCGTTTTATTTTGTAAGGTGCTGAGGATAGCCAGCAGAATATATGTATGATTTCTTCATTTCATAATGCCATTAGCATTCGACTTATAACAGTGCAGACCATCCCACGCATGATGTAATAATTTATCATATTCATCTGTATGTATTCAAATCGTTCAATAAATAAAAAGGTGTACAAATACATGCCAGGCAACCAAAGCGAAAAGGCCGAGTGTGCGCCAGGAAGAACCGTAATGCAAGATGGTCTTCATCCCGTGATTTGTATGTAACTCGAGTGAGTCGCAGACTAGTTGTAGTAATGGTGATGGTGGTCGCCCTGCTTGGCCTTCTGGCGGGCGATTGCCTCCTCTGAGATGGCCTTACGGTCATACGCCTGAATATCCAGTACAATTAGAGAACAATTGGTGTCCTTGAAATGACCAAGGAAGAAAGGTGAAAGATATGACCTGTCCGAAGATGGCGAGAGCATCGATGAGCACCCTCGTCCAGTTCAGACTGTAGCCCATCTCGGATGCGCGGTAGTCCTGAGAAGAGCATTCTGTTTAGTTGTACATTTTAAAGAATAATAGAAGAAAGAGTAACTGTTGTCACCTGGGGGAAGCTGTGGTGGAAGTTGTGAGCTCCCTCTCCCAGGGCAGTCACAGTCGTCCAGATGTTCTCAGAGGGCGAGATGTTTTTGTCGTATGGCTTGTAGCCAAACATGTGCGCGGCCGAGTTGATTAGCCTGATTCATTCAACATTATCACTCATTCCTTCATCATCTCAATTACCAAGTGGTGTTGAGAGTGAAGGTGAGACGGAAGATGGAAGCGACGTAGAAGGAGACAAGACCATTTTCACCCCAGTAGTAGACGGGGATCACAGCCGGCAGCAGGAAGGCAAGGATCAGTCCGAGAATCTTGTGATACCTGCCAACATTTATTGCATTTATCTTTTTCTGCATTCCATTCAATATTTAAAAGTGGGATTTTATCAGTCATTCTGAGGGCGGTTGGTTTCATTCTAACAAGCAAATGTAAAAAAACGCATGCATTTTAATAATATGAAGGAATCAAAGTTTTGAAAGGGCTGATTGATGAAGCGATGAAAGAACCCAGAAAGCATATTTGAAAGAAGGCTAACCGTTGCTGAAAGACGAGAACGGGATCCTCGTAGAGATCGGAGAGGTCGATCTTCGATCCCATATCGCGGATCTTCGGGTGTTTCTTCATCATCAGCCACCCCACGTGCGAGAAGAACACTCCACGCCTGCAATCATTTTTACTCATATTTTTTGCAACTTTTCCCGTGCCTATTCGGAACAATCTTCTATTTTGATGCGCACAGCTAGTGAATGGAAAGTGCGGACTTGATGTTGTGGGGGTCGGCGTCGGTGTCCGTCCACTTGTGGTGGCAGCGGTGGTCGCGAGCCCACTCGATCACGTCATTCTGCAAGCTCATTCTCATTCTTTTTCAGACGACAATAGTTTCTTCCATTCCAGAAGATTCCATTGCTTGAGAAGTGAGCTTGCCTGGAAAGCCATGGTATTGGCAATCATGAGAACGATGCGAGTGGGGAGTCGCGCCTTGTAGCAGCGATGGGCCCAGAGGCGATGGGCACCCGCAGTCACGCCGAAACCAGCGAAGATGTGAAGGAAGATTGCTGACGAGGAACAAGGTTACGGAACTCTGTTTGTGATGGAGAAGTTCATAGCAATGTTGTTATCGCTATAGGATATGCTCCCTGTGGTGAAAATATCCTACTCCCACTGCATCGAATTTTGGAAAAATTAGAAGGTAAATTAACTAAATTAGAAGGGTGTGAGATGAACGTACTAAATAGAACAGTCTGCCACTTCGCAACGAACAGGAACTGATAGGCGCCAATCAGAGCTCCGAAGTGGATGGCCGCGAAGATCGCCACGTTCCTCCACACGATCTGCGGCTGGTACGGCTTCTGCAAGGATGCTGTTCTTGGAAAGATCTTAGACCAGACTCGGCACTCTGACCTGGCGTGCCTCCTCCTCGAGAATCTCCATCTCCTTGAGATCCGCCGTGAGAAACTGCTCATCCACATCTCGGATCTTCGTGACTTGAATCGTTTGCGTAAGTGGCGGCATTTTGAATTAATCTTCAACCTCTTATTTGTAACTGAAAAATAGAGTACATATGTATGTAAAACACTGCAAGCCCTGAATTTTCAATTAATCTTCGTTATGCTGCAAAGGAAACAAAACCAAAAAAATTGAAATACAATATCAGATGATAGTTGGATACAGCTTCATTTAATCATCTACTCCAATGTTACAACGGTATACTATAGTGAATGAATAATCAAGACAATAGGAACAATGTAAAGTACAGCGCCTAGAACACCTTTCCCTGCTAAAGCACAGATAGAATGATTTGAGGAGGCGCAATTTAATACTGGACATGGGTAGACCACTTGATCCTTATGAAGAGAGATTGAAGAAGTGAGAGAAGAGAAAGAAGGGAGAAGATAGAGAAGAGAGAGAGAGACTGAGCGAACGACGCATTCATATATGTACTCGCTTGGAGGGGTGAGCAGTGGTGGTCTGATGTCCCATGCGAAGAGGGGCTGGGTGAGTATGGTAGTTGACCTGTCATCACACCACAACTCTTATGCAAGCACACTAGAACACGTGTATATTAAAAATACATATTATAAAAACCAAGAACAGTTTATAGAAATTACCTTACGTGTTAATAAGAAATAAAAAATATTATTCATGTGTCGGGAGAGATAATTGAAATCTGAGAGAGTATACAATTTATGATTGAAAAGAATTGCTGAGCTGAAAGCTGTGCTTTGTCTTCAGATCGGAGTCTTTTATATCCCCCGCTCTGGATGGCAGGTTAAACCTTGTCCATCGCCTGATGTCTCATCGTCTTTTCCAGCTTTTTGAGTTACGCCTCCACAGTCATTTCACAGAACCGCGCGGCATTTGCGCGTTCAAGAGAGTACGGTAGATGGAGAGAATCAGAGATAAAAGTGAGGGGAAAGGCATCTGTAGCTGTGTGTCATGGGAGTGGGAGTGTGGTCGGTGCGTAGTATAGTTGCCGTCATTCTCTGCTAACTATTACTCTTGCACACATTTAATATCTCCTTCCTTATCTTCTGCATCTCTCCCTATACTCTCTCTCTCTCTCTCTCTCTCTCTCTCTCCGTTCCCCACTCTCTTCTCTGTATTTTGTTTCTGTCGATTCCGTGCTGCGTCTATCAGTCTTTTTTTCACACACAGTATGCACAAGCTTGTTCCATTGTCCAGAAGATGAGTTCACTTTTCGGTAGACTACGACTGCCTTGTCGTATCCCAAATAAGAACAATTACCAAATGTCCTTATTGAATCCATGTCCAACAAAAATCTGCATCAGAAGCTACGACACATTTGTTACGTTAGCTGGAGGGAAGTACAGTACAGATAGAAATTTTCATAATTCTTATGTTGATTCTTTTGTTCTCATTAATTATTTTTCCAATTCATTGAAGTTCATGATTCATTTGCAGCCCAAAGAAGAGGATACCGAGCGATGAGAACATGGAGATGGCGTGAGATCAGCTGCTGCTTAATCGGTGTTGTTTAGCAGACGGGGGAAGGGAACAAGGGAGAGAGAAAGAGACGAACAGACAAAGAGAGAGAGATGAATATCGTTTGCACATTGAACCGTTCGCAACTTGTTAATGACGCATGTCTTTCCGCTCTTCCATCTGCTGGACTGACGTTCTTTCCTTCCCCCAACCACCTCTTTCTCTCTATCTCTCCATATCCCTTATCTCTCTCCCTCTCTCTCCACACTCTTTCACTTTCATTCATAAACAACAAAAATCATGCCACCGTTCTGGTGAACTCTTGACTGCATCGTTAAAAGCTCGTGAAATTGAGTAGAATGTGATCCTTGAGTAGAAGACATGTATTTCCAAGATCGAATAGAAGGTGCAAATAAGATGAAGGAAGTATTAGGAGGAGAAAACGGAAACCCTGGATGCAAAGAAGCAAAGAAGAGAACAAAAGAAGTAGAAATAGTGAACAAAGTATAAGAAGATGCATTTCCATTCTTGGACGCAATTTTGGTCTGCGATCACGCGAGTTCTCTTCGCTGCTCCCTTTCCACTACACTTTGTAGCCGAGTAGACTATGCAGCGATCTCTTTCTTCTCCTGTTACTTACTTTCTTCCCTTTATCATTTCCCCCCTCTCTCTTTTCTCCAATTGAAATGATTCGTGACTCATAACCATGGACTTAGTAAGTATGTGAATAATATTCCATATTTCACGCTAGACATAAGACAGAACGGACTCTTTGTTTCTGTGCACCTGCTGGTGCATATGCATAAACATACATATGTATGTACATTTGTACATATATTGTAATTCGCATGCATCTTGGGATGATAGTAGCACGAGTGCAGACAAAAAAAGACAAGAAAAACTAAATGTGACTGTCAGCTAAACAAATAAAATGTATGAATGGGTGAAAAAATACATACATTTTATGATCACCATCAATCATATGATATCACAAGGATCAGCAGCAAATTTAACCGTCTGTGTATGAATCTGCATACATACAACTGGAAAATGTATCCTACAGTCGCTATTCTGTCGGTAAATAATTCAATCAAACATTAAACGACTCGAAAACATACAACCAATCTCTGGCGCAAGAAAATAACCAAGTTAAATCTTGTATTTCCACTCCACTGACCCTGTTCGATAGGTAACATGTTCTTTTCTCAAGGCAGAAGAAGTCTGATATCATCACAAACGAGTTTTTTAATCTTAATCTTTTATGCAAACTTCCCTTACACGCCTTGGGTTGATTAATAAAGAGTTGCATGAATTAGGTGGCCGTTTTTAAACTAGCCTAAATCATGAGAAGGGAACGGAATCAGGCGACTCCTTGCCGTGGGCGTTTCACTCGAACCATCTCTTCTTTAACGATGGTTGCAATCACGAATGCAGTTTGAATGTCAAGTTTCTCTCCGTCTCTCCCTTTTTCTCAGCCCTTCGCCATCTCTGAACATCGACCCTCCCTGCTACACAACAGAAAGGCGGGAGTGGCCGGTCCAAAGGGCGCGGCTCAAGATTCCGATGATCGAACACTCTTGCGAATTCTCTTTTAGTCTCTCTTTTCATCTTTCTCTTCATCTTTCTCTTCATCTCTCTTTTCATCTCTCACTTCTCACTTCCACACGCTGCGCCCTCATTTTCGATCCTTTGATGAATCAACGAGGAAGGCAAATGTTTCTCGTGTATTCATGTTTTGATAGATTTGACGAGCTAGTGGATTCTAATGTCTGACTCTCTCGATATAACTCATCAACAGTATACTTCATCAGTTCATTTTTCACTTTTCCAAAAGCACTTGACATTTCAGCAATCGGATGAGTGTTCATTATCATGTGGAAAACATGTACATTCATATGTAGGTATTGCCAGATTCAATATTTAGATGTGTAAACACGCATCTCTACTTGCTGGGTGAGAATCTATTGATATGAGATGAAATGTGCACCGGGCCAAATACTTTATCCGAAAATAAAATCTTTTGAATATTTGTAGATGTATAAGTACAACAATGGCAACAACAAACAACAAAACTGCTTGCTTAGCATTAGTAAAATTTTAATATCATAATAACAAATAAACCAAAATATAACAATACTCCCTATTTTCTACTTTACCAAATGATTCTGCTCCGAGGGTGTTCAAAATACATACGTAAGCATAAAGACTCATTATTCCGCTTTAGTTGACATTACTATTTTTAGAACTGTGACGAGAGTGCAAATACGAGAGCATTTTCCTAGGCTGTATTTATACACCCAGCCGCGCAGTAGAAATTCTTCTGCCTTTCTCTCCATCATTAGTTTCTCTCTCTATCTCTCTCTTTTTCTCTATCCCTCTCTCTAACTCTCTTTCTCTATCGTCTCTCCATTTCTCTCTCTCTTTCTCTATCGTCTCTCCATTTATCTCTATCTCTCTTTCTCTATCGTCTCTCCATTTCTCTCTATCTCTCTCTATCCTCTCTCTCTCTATCCCTCTGCCTGCGCCTTACTGTCTATCTCTGTATCTGTCGATCTCCCCAACTCTCTATCGCTCTGTCCCTCATCTCCCTATCTTTTTATCTCTCTATAACCTCTCTCTCCACTATCTCTTTCTCTCTTTCTCTCTCTCTCTCTCTCTCTCTCTCTCTCTCTCTCTCTCTGAAGTGTCTCCTTATTTGATGAATACAGATGCTGATTTCAAGGAGCAGCGGAGAAGCTACGCAAGAGAAAGGTGCTGGCAACGTCACATGAAGACACGATTTACTTGGGCTTGACGAAGCCATTCCCATACAACAAGTCATAAACATTCCTTCAGGAATATACTGTAAAGAAAGCAAAATACATATGTATGTGTATTTGAAGAGTCGCAGCAGTTCTCTTGCTGATGCAGCATCTTCGATGCTTGTCTGCGTTTTTATATTCTATTCAAATCTCTTTTTTCAATAATGCACAACTTTAGAAGAGAAAAATAATAAAAATTTAATGCCTTAAAAGAATATCATAGAATGTGCCCTCATTCGTTTCTTCCAACGCTGCAGACAATTGTACGAACCACAAAAAGTATGTTGCGTTAATGTTTTTAGATAAATATCAGAAAGTGAATGAATGTACAAAATTCAGCAATCATTGTTCGAAGAAATCTATCTCATTTGCATTTCCCATGTGTCTGTCTCGTCCACTGCCGATGTGGAGGAAGAATCAATCATAAGGTTATATGCAGTCGGCGATGAAAGGAAGCAGACTGAAGGGGTGGCAAACCGAGAACACTCGTGGAGTTGTCTCCAGCCAGCTGCCGGCTACATCCACTCTATTCTCTCTTCATTTACTTCTTCATTCTGTCTACACTCTTTTTATCCTTTTTCTCTCCGCCTACCTTAATTTGTCTACCTTTCAAATTTATTTTTGACTTCCCTTACCTTCTCCTCTCCTTCCCTCTCCTCTTCCTCTCTCTCTTTCCCTCTCGTTCTCTCTCTATGTCTCTCAGTCTCACGTTCTCTCTTCCTCTCATTTTTTCCCTCCTTCTGTTGCCTCGGAGACCAACGTTGCAAGCTGAATTATGCCAGTGATCACTCGCCCAGATAGCAGTACTGGAGTAGATGTTTTCCGTACATAAAACGCAAAAAAGCTAGTTATCCAGCCCCTGCAGTATTCCACACTCGAACCACTTATCATTAGAATAAAGGCATGAAAGATTTAAAGAATAATATCCGCGAGTTTCTATCTATTAACGCCTGCCATGAACCTTATTGTTTCATTCCTAACTTTTTCACGAGCATCGCTCATCTTCTGAATGCTAATTTATAATATATGAAAATACTTCCTTGACTATTGCTTGTTTGCGAATTAATAATTTATTAATATGTACATGTATTTGTGCGTAGATCCTTTTTTTATATCTTATCACTTTTTCAGATATCCGCCATACATATTTCAAACTGTAAACAAGAAGCCTCTACAGGAATTTTATAATTGGGTTACATTCTATTTTGATGAATCATGACAGGCAAGTTTTTTTATATTTAAATATTTAATACAGTAATGTGTCAAGAATTGCTTAAAATTCAGTGTCTCCTTTCTACGCTTCAGTGGCGGTCATCGAGATTATTGCCGTTCTTATGACCGCCTTTTTGTCCATTTTTCTAAAGTCCGTTCATCTATGTTTTAACAGAGAACTTTTTTTACAACTTACAATAAATGAGTAATGATCTTACAGTTCCTGAAATTAGCAGAGAGTACGTGAGAATGAAGAGAACGTGTCTCATGTTCCTAATCATGGTTACCTGATTTCCACTCTTTAGAAGTGATCCCACCCGCTCGTTCATCCTCTCCCTCCTCTTCCCCATCACTGGACTCACTCTTTCCGATTGCTGGACAATCTCGAATGAATTGTGGATCAAGAGCTCGAAAGGGTTAGTTCACTTTCAACAACTGAAGGAGAAGGAAGATACACATCGTAGATGAATGAAAAGGAAATGACTGATTGAGGTTCATGGTGACTCTGGCCTTCCAGTTCGTCTTCACTAATCTGGTTGTACTGAGTTTCTTGTTTGGTATCGCGGTGTTCCTCTTGACCTCTGCCCACACAGTCCGCACCAAGACTGTGCCACGAACCTGGTCTGACCTCTTCAGTCATTTCTCTCTAGTCCCAGTTCCCATGCAGGCCAGCGTATGTTGTCATTTCTGTGTTGTCTTCTCTGCTGTCGGTGGCAAATTACTTCTCGGAGGTTCTTCGGAAGATTCCGGCGCGGATCAATGAGATCGTCCTTCTTCTTGCAGTGGTCGTCATGGTTCTTGCAATGATCCTTGTCAGCGAGATCGTCTGCCCAATTTCAGATTTTTCTTATAACGATGACGGCACATTGTATACATTTATTTATTTCTTTATTCATACATATTTAAAAGTTAAACGTGGAAATGCCTTTCTGTCCACAAGAACAGCGATCCTCAGGCCCTACCGTATTCCCGTGTCCGCGCACCAGAAACATTGGTTCGTTCGACGGATCCGGCCGTCTTCAATGCTAAGTGGCGCTTCTTCTGTGCGTACATCTACCTCATTGTGCCCGGCATACGCAGCATTTTCGTTATCGGTGCGGACTCACCTGAAGAAAACAGTCTAAGATTTAATGAGCCTTATTCAGTGAGAACGACCGACAACCTCACTAAGGCCGGATGGCTGGATCCTCAAAGGTCGTCCGGCTTCTCTAGTGTTGCAAACTACATCGACTTCCTTAGTGAGAAGACATCTTTGTTGATTAAGGGCTAGTCAACAGAATGTTATCTGTATACTAATATCGATTTTGAGGCGGTCTTATGTTTCTTTTGCCTGCATATTTCTGTCTACCCGCCTACAGGTCTACACTTTTCTTTTGCTATAAATCCCGTGAAGTCAATCCAATCTTCTTCTTTGTCAAGGTTAGTATTGGAACTGAAATATGGACGACACTTTATAACATTATATATGTATATATTTTTTAGTAAAGTTCTTATTGAATTCAATCGAAATGCATACATATGTATGTATGTATGTGTAATTGCGCATGAATGAATGCGAAAATTGTGTGAATTGGCAGGTGATGCCAAAAGGCAAAAAGCGAAGTCGTTCTCTGATCGGAAAGAAGAATCGAGTGGAGGGCGCTCCGCCAGCCGGCGGATCTCGTCAGCATCTTCTTTTATCATTACTCGTCAAATCCTTGGCCAGACATACATATGTACATATGTATGTATGTACATACATACATAGGAGAAGGGTTCCTTCTGAAGAACATTTTGCAAGCATCTGCTCCTTGATCCTGGAAAGTGCGATTCTTTTTTTTTTTGCAAAAAAAAGTGTGATGACATTTAAAGATAAGGGTTCACGTGTTCGCACCTGCTCTTGTTGCCATTTCTTCTGAAGGACAGCAAAATCTGTAGTCTTCAGTATTAGCGAACCAAGCCACTTGGCAATTTATGCATTTATTATGTAGTTCAGCTTCATAGCCCTGATGGTAAACGATGTAAAATTTCACATACGAAGCGCAAAAAATATGCTTCCAACAATTTTTCGATTAGCTGGACTCGTAAAGCAAAATTAAATTGGCAGACTGAAGTGAATGAATCTAAGAGAGAAAGAAAAGGGAAATTGTAGCATGTGAATATGTATGTATGTACATACATAGTATGTCTGAACATGGACATGTTTTCAGGTCCAGTTGAATTTGTCGCCTTGGAAGAAGTGGAGACGGAGGAGCCGCGGCGGAAGTCGCCGCCGAGCTATGGCGCCGTGCTGGCAGAGAGGACGCTGGCGGCAGGAAACACGGCACAGCTCATCCCTCCACTCTCGCCTATGGAGAGGGGCGCGGTGAGACATGAGAGAGGCCATTGCATGAGTCATTCCTCACTCTCTCCAGCGGCGGGCCCCAGTGACTGAGCTGCCGCCCCTGAACGAGGAGGCTCCTCCGCACGCCCTGCACTCCCTCTCGGCCTCCGCTCTCTTCCCTCGCATCGCAGACATCCGCACCCCTCGCGGTGTCCTCCCTCCTCTCGGTGCCTGTCAGGGACAACAAACATTTCTACTTCATAAAGAAGCCAAGTACCGAATGATTCTACATTAGTACCTTAGGGCCATTTTGACTGCGCGCCCGCAAATACTTGAGACTTCTTCTGCTTAGCGAGCGTGTGAAATAGGATAATGAAAAAAATTTCCGAGCCATATTCTGCTGGCTTGTAACATTGTAACAAGTAAAAACATAATTGGCCAAACTTTCTGGAACTACTTTTTAAACAAATGCGAATTGATCTACTTCCTAAAATCACAAGTTAATGATTCAGTTAACCATTTTATGTTCTCAGAGCACAATATCCTATTGTTTTGGTTGCAGTCGAGACAGGTTCCTTCGCGACTCCTCCATCTCCCCGCCACACTCTGCGACCCCCTCCGCCGCTCCCTCCTCGTCCTCCTCGGATGCTACCTCCCATTCTGGAGAGAAGACAACCGAGACGGCTCTCCGTCTCTTACCTCTAGCAAAAGAACTAACCTTAAACTCATACATTTATCATAATTTGATATCAGGGCTGTCTAAATACTCTTCTCTTCTGTCTGTGAACCACACTGTATGAATGATTTAATTATCGCAATATCTAAATGAACTATCTGCGGGTGCATGTTGAGTGAGGCAGGAATTGATTTACAAAAATTGCACGATAAAGTGACAAACAAACAAAATAATTCGTGGAAAATCGAATTCGATTCAAGTCATCTCATGGGGTTCCATAAGATAGTAGTAATACAACATAATAGAAAAAAACGTATATACATATTTATGTTTATAACTTTTTAATGACTTAATGAGTCTCTGCCAGGGAACTTTAATTTGTTGCCCACGAACCGCCCTGAGTTCGTTCACTTATCAGAGTATAGGTTATTCAAGGAAATGAAATAAAATAAAAAGTTCATTTGCCTATTATGTGAATATCACATCTCCTTTGCTTGGCTGTCAGAAAAAGAAGAAATAATTGTATTTGAATGCGAATCTTTGCTAGTTCTTGAGAAGGTTGCCAATGAGGGCGTATCAGTATATATTCATGTCACGCCGCTCTAATTCAAAGTGCACGCCCAGTTCAATTCCACCTGCAAGTTCTAGAGTGCATTGTACTTCTTTCTCCTAACAATCCCTTTAAAATCCAGAATGATTTGCAATGATCCCTAAAGACTGAATTCCTTTCATAGACTCTTCTCTGTTCCATTACATATTCAATGGATAGCCCTTTTTCAAAGACAGAAGTATCTCAGCATCTCTCTTGCAGTCTCTATTATCCTGCCCTCTTGCCCTGCAGTTCTCTCTTCCACAACTTCCCCTTCTCTGCCTGCCGTTGTTAGGGGATACAACTTATACTGTCTCTCCCTACGAAGTGCGCAAACTTTTTATGCCCTATTCCCTTAACATTTCAAGGCTTTCGGGGCGGAAATTATCATCATGCCTTTTTTTCTCACTCTCTTTCTCTCGCTCTCTACTTCTCTTTCTCTCCCTTTCTCCATCCATAATTATGAAACCTATACATGCCTACATACACTTCAACCCGCATGTCAATTGCGAACTTGCCAGTAACTCGAGTTATCATTTAGTTGTATGTTATTTCACTTTCTCAATATTTTCAAATACATAATTAAGTTGATATGGTGGAATTTTGAGTGAGTAAGTTATGTGATACCGCCCAAAGGTGATTCTATTCTGTGTTCTAAGCGTGTAACAGACAACTCCCAGGCAGAACGAGAGCTCTTGCCATTTCTTTCAATTCGAGTTTGTTTCGATGACCTTTAAGACAGTCAGATTTGTTCCACGTATTCTAATAATCCATTTTATCCAATGAAGGGACGCTCTTCCCCGCACTGAAGAGTCGTCAGTATTCCCCTTCTCAGCCTGGAAACACTCGAATTTCTCAAGACCATTCTATATTCTAGGACTCTTTTTCATTTCGTGTTTCTGGTCACGCTCGTTCTTATGCCTGAATGAAGGCATAATTTCAGTTCAGTTTGTTTCTCTGAATTCTCAATGACTTAATTTAAAGCATAAATTCTGAAAATGTCGAGATTTCTTGGATGTTGTGCCAGGATCTCTCTCGTGACCGGCGTACTGGGCAGGCGCTGATTAAAGGCTTCTTCCCTATGGATAGGAGGCACTCCTCGGACACCTCAAATCCCATGCCCTAGGCAACAAGTATATCTTTCTAGAGAGGGAAAGAGAGCGATGTGAGAGTAGAAATTACATGGTGATAGGGGAGAATGCAACGGGCAATCTGCGGAATTACATGGAGGCTGCTTCTGCTGTTTCTAGGGCTTCTTCTACAAGAATAGATTTCTCTTTCTCTCTCTCTCTCTCTCTGACGTCACCTCCCGCAAATATTATTTGATTGTGCCATTTTTACACTGGATTCTAGCAGAGCAGCCTTGCAGAACCGTTAGGAGGCTGTGCATTCAAAATTCCCTGAGTTTTTTATAAACAACATCCTAGATTTATTTCTGACTTGTCTGTAAATCTTGTCAAATGATTTTTCGCTGTGAAGCACGGAGATCCAGCTTCTGTCCGATAACATTGAAACTAATCGTAAGGAGATAACGCAAAACATTGCTTGGCTCGGCATGTTGCTCAGTTATTACGTTTTCCAGCAATTCTCCGTCGCGTACAATTCTGAAATGCGTTACCTCTCACTCTCTATCAAACTCTCTTACTTTTTAGTGAAATATTTTTCATATTAAATGAGTAAGCATTGAGTTTGTAAAATTAAATTTGTATGTTTCTGGGAAGAAAGTTGAGAACTCGTAGATACTTTCTAAGACGTTTGTTTCGTTTCCAATTATCAATGTAAATGGTGTCTGCCATGGCGTGAGAGAGTTGTGTCAAACGAGGCGTGGCTCCGTGACGGAGACGGAGAACTTCGCACGCTCTCTTCTCAGTATGGTCTCCTTCTCTTCATTATCAGATATTCAACTATTATTCTGCACTCTCCTCTTGGACACTTTGTTATCCTCAGTGTTTCCGTTGCTAGCGCAGTAGTTTCGATTGTTAATTACATTGCTTTGATTGTAAAATGAGTACTTGTTTGAGATGGGCGAGCTTGGAGCGCTCTCTCTCATCTTCCTTCTCTACACTCTCGCCGTCTCTTTCCTGCTTATCAGCCTCTTCAGGCAAGTGAAATCCTATGAAATCCAGAAACAATTTAAACTATGTATTTAAAATATGTTTCTTCTTATGGATTCAAAATGCCTGGAGCAAAATGATAATAATAGAAAAAAAATTGCATATAGTATACTAAAAGATTAAAAAAGAAAAAAAATAGGTGAAGCATTTCTGCGTATCTCCCGCGTTGAGTACCTGGCTAGTACCAGGAGAAACCATTCGTTGCTTGAATAATCCTTTCCTGGGATCGAAGATACATTTAGTATGTGCTGGCCATCCGGTAGTCATCTCAATCATTCCCGTTGTCTGCAGTATTCGCGCTGCGAAGACGCATGCCATTCATCTTTCAAATCAAAGAGAAAATGACATGCTGAACTATAGCAATCTGAAGTATTTGAAGCCTGCTGTCTTGAACTGTAAGTATTTGAGATGCCTGAGCCGTGCAGTGCGTGACTACGTGACGTGGCATCTCTTCTATCTCGGCCTCTCTTTGGCTGCCCAGAATATCTTCGGATATTTCCGAATTCTCCTCAGCATCACAGCTGCTCATTCTTCAGCCCTGTCAGTACAAGCAAAGTTCATTTTGTCGAACACACTTTGCAAATGCTGCGGAAGTTGTTGGCTAAGCCTATTCTTTATGCTTCTTTTAATTATAAAAGCTGAAAAAGACACCCCAACTGACAACTCATTGCATGGGTGTCTCTTTACTGAATCAAAGTTATTCATAGCGGATTAGCAAAATCTCGTAACTGACAATGAATACCTCCCACATCAACTATACCTGTTCCTGGATTTTATGACTAAAATTCAATCGAAAGGTATTCTTGCGAAAACTCTTCGAAATCTGCACTAAAATGAATGGTGCTCGAAGAGTGCATGGAAAGTGCTTCTTTTCTTCTCAATTGCCCTCCTTGTGTCACAAGATTTGACGAAGCAGAAATTCTCATTATTGCAATAACGTTCCGCTCCTCTCTACAACGTGGAAAGAGTATAAAATGACATGTGGCTAGAGACACAGAAACGAGGAGAGAGAGAAGAGACTGGCTCACGCGCCATGTCAAATCTCATTTTATGACCTAGTTGGAAAATCAGACAGCAGTCAGAAAAACTGAAGCCAAATCTACCATGTCCTTAAGAGTTTGGAGTCTTTGATATAATCTCTACAAAGAGATTACGATGACGTTGCCTGGACAGGCGAAGAAGCTTCTTCCTTTTCGAGCAAAACGTTGAAATATTTGAAAACGAAAGTTTCAGTGCCCAAATCGTCTACATCGGCGCTCCGTTCTCGCTCATTCTTACCGTATACTACGTGGCCTTCGGCACAGTAACTTTTCTGTCGGCAGCTCTCTTCGAGTACCGCAAAGAGGATGTTCACGCCGACGGCAGAACCACTTTGTCAGTTTCCTCTTCTTGGTTGTCTCAACCTCAATTCCACCTATCATTATAATTTTCCCCATAGCGATTGGACAATGAGACTTTGTCTTGGCGCGAGAGTTATTGCCATGGCTACATGCTTCTTTTATTAGTGCGCCTGAACTTCCAGTTAAATGGCACATAATATAGTCTTGCATGAAATGAATTCAACGAGTGGGCGGTACCTTTCAATCTTTCACCTGGCGGATGTGACTGTGAATGTTAGCACTTTGAATCAACGAATTTGATTGGGAAACTTAACAGCGTTAACTAAAAATGTAAACGTTTATCCATGCTGTCATTGAAATGACGAGCATTCCAAGTGACTATTTTAAGTTGAACAGATTGTGAGTCCAATCGAAAAAGCGCTAACTATGTAAGCCGCATACTACTTGTTAGGGGAATGTATGTCAGTACATGCATATGTACATATTCAACTAAAGTAAGTATACATAATGCGAGAACCCAGATCTCTGTAACTTCCTGCTGTCAAATCTAAGCTATCCTGGAAGTGGAAAAGTTTCTTTTGTGCTGCTTATACGAATCAGGGAACATCTGTCAAATACATAGTATATACATATGTACATACATAGATGTTTGTAGGTATGTCGTACGACCAGTGAAAACCCCCTCAAGATAACCAAAAAGTTAAAAACGCTCGCAATGACCGCTCAGAAAGAAGAAGAAAGAGGGAGGTTGTGTTGAGGTGTTCGTTTGCCTTCGTGTGGCTTCTCTCGGCGGTGCTGGCTCTGCTGGACTCGGCTTCTGCTGGCGAGCTCCTCCACTTCACTTCCATCATAGTCTTTGCTTCTCTGCTTCTCGCCACACTCACCATCATTTTTGTATGACTTTTATATCTTCAGAATTCGGAAAATTGATTAGTAGTTGCTTGCCGGAATGTTGAAGTCTTCCTCTCAGATGCTGTACAAGTTCGTGGTGGAGAAGGTGGACGACCACTTCGCTCGCAAGCATTTCTTCGTCTGCATTGTCTTCTCCATTGTGGTCATTGCCATGCAGACGCCCAGCATGGGTTTGTCAATTCTTGACATTTTGTTTTCCAAATCAGTTTTAACCATTTAATTGATTGTAGCATCGTCATTTGTGCTTCTCTTCTTCGCGAAAGATCGCCAAGTGCAGGAGATGCCTTTTGGAGCCCAATTTAACGTTTCGGTGCTCAACGAATTCTTTCCCGGTAGGACACTGAATATTCCGGCAATGAATGTTTTCTTGGTGTGGATGAATTCCTACGATACACTGTGTGTCTTTGCAGTGTTCTCGATCGCCCTTTCATTCCTTTTCTTTGCTTCCCTTCGTCACGGACTCTCTCAGCTGATGCGGCCCGTCCCCGTTCTTCCTGCTTCTCTTACTGAAGCCTACCATTTGGAAGGTATTCAACTGAACAAAACTCGTCTTGTTACTCCTCCACACACTCTCTCCCTCCCTCCCTTCTCTTACACACACTCCTTTTCTCTCTCACTCTCTCTGTTCTCTCTGCAGGTGCCCCTCAGCGTCTGTTCGGTGGCCGTAGTGCGGTGGCCCCTCCTCCCCCCTTCGGCTTCGTGCCCCCTCCTCCCCCCTACGCCATCTACCGCTCCATGCCCTCCACCAACACGGCTGTTCCCGACTCTCATCGTCGGCAGAGCTCTTCCAGCATCTTCGCCGTTTTCGGAGGGGCAAAACGTTAGTTGCTGTTGTCAGTTGTAAAAGGACATCCCCTATTATATGTATGTTCCTATGTCTCAAAAAGCTCTTCTTCCAGCTCCGCCAAACAAGGATGAAGTGCAGCTTCAGCCGGCTGCCCTGCTCCCTCCTCCTCCACCTCCCCCACCGGACACTCCTCCCCCTTCCATCGACATCTCTCCTCCGCCCGCGCGTTGTCCCAGCCCTGGTCGTGTTTTCTCTCCTCCTCCCAACTACTCCGAACATCCGCAACCGCATGAAATCGTTTGATATTCATATTTATCTTTGAGTTGTTGCATGCATCCTCATCATCGGCTATAGTGTTAAACTAGAAGACAAATTCAATTCAGCGGGTACAATTCTGTTCCATTACTTTTGATGTCTTATTTCGATAATTTCAATGATATCATCTCCCATTCGGAAACTCTGAACAGGAGTTAATTTTTAATCATTTTAATATAACGGATTTTTAATATTTAACTCGTCTTTCTGAAATTGCTACGTAACGGCTTGTTGCACATACATATGTTTTTGAACGTTTGCTGGTCTTCGTATAGGAAATATCATTTTGTGCTTATTAATTGTGAATCTTCAAATAGCTAGTTGATGCATTCATACGTTCGTAATACGTGTATTAAAATAGTGTCGCATTTACAAGGTATAATCTTACTAATCTGATTCTAACGGCTTTGATAGCCATGAATAAACTAGATTCCGAAAAAAATTCACCAAGTGGGAAGAAAGGCAGGGATTAAAGATTATTCAACAGTTGCAACCGTTCTGGAATGGGAGAAGGCGAGGGGAGGAGAGGAGAACCCGTGTGTATTCGAAGGTGCAGGCAGCTCATTCAAATATTTCTTCTCCTAAAAATATGAAGTGACAAATTTCAAAAAAAGTTCCGTCTTTTATTATTCTGAGAGGTCTGTAGGAAAGCAAGAGAAGAAGCAGGAATAAGAAAACTCACCGTTGCACGGAGTCGCCACTCGTTTATCTTTCTTGGCGCGTATCGAAAGAGCAGACAAAGCAGACCAACCACGACTATTATCATGGCTATGATGGCGAGGTGGCGGAAGCTTCAGCGAATCAGAGAGAAGAAGATATTGGAAGGGTCAACAATATTTCAAAGGAAAATTCATTATTGAAAAAGGAGAAACTACCTCGTAATTTCGTATATAAAGTTGAGCTAACTCAATTCGATGTGGCGTCGAGCAACACTGCCAATCACAGCAATGACAAGCTTTCGGGCACACCCAGTATATGAGACGCGGCCTAAACGGATTAACTATCTTTTATTTGGGTTTCACATGTTCATAAAAGGTAAATAAATGGTTGGTCCTTCAGACATCTCGAGAATAGAGATGGTTGCTTCATCAAGTGCATCCCGTGTAGACCGAGAACACTCTCTGAATCCGCAGTGGGAGTCATGCTTGGCAGAGACAAGGCAGCCAGGCAGTGACCAGCCAGAGAAGAAGAACTCAGAGCCATCCACTCTGACACGATCAGCAATCCAATCACTTCTTGTTGATCTCGTTCAATTGCTCATACCTTAGTCGATCCATATCTTGAAGATTGCGGGATTCACTTGAGCTCCCATTGAAGTGCTTCAGAAGATGTTCTCCGATGTCTGCAGTTGAGATACGCGGGCGCCTGGAAAACAGTTTTGAACATGCAATGTTGACTGAATATTATATTCACGGTAAAAAATCTTTTCAATGTTAAATAGTTCCTACACTTCATATTCCGCTGCTTTACTGTTGATCGGCAGCTCAGGGAGTGCCATGAGTGCTGAAAGTTCACATTAGTAGGAACTACATATGTACATATCACATTTATATAAATAAATAAAAAGAAAATCAAATTATCAAGTCAAAGGTGTGAATATTTTTATCTATATAGTTAAATTAACACTTACTCACCAGTAATGATAAATGTGAAGAATTTTGTAAATTTAAGCGAAAGCATTTTCGCAAGTCGCTTTCACTTTCAGAGATTGTTCAGGAAGACGATGGCTTTTCCAATCTGTTGCCTAGCAGAACATGACGCGTCCTGTGTTGTCAAGGTTCTGGCCATCAATTCCTAGCTCGGGCAAAGTGTAGTCCACTATTTATTTGAAATATGTTATTTTCACAGTAGAGAATTGTTTTAAATCTACATCCTCTATTTTGGTCCAGTTTCAACGTCAAGAGAAGGAAATAAGCCACTTCGAAGCAGTGCTGTATAGTCTAAAGGGAATCACGAGAATAATGAGATCTGATTTTCGTCTTCTTCCCTTTATGTTTTCTTTGCTATGTGCTGTTTCCGAGCTTGCCACGCAAACCCTCTTCGTTTCTCGTCAAAGTCATCGTTTACAAAGCCCCAGCGAAGTCGCCCGTCCGTTCCATGGCCAGTAAGCGACGTGAAAGACACACCGAATAATCTGATGCAGAATTCGTGTAATATATACGCGATAAAGACTATTTCCCTGTTTGGTCAGCGAACTCGTGAAAATCATTGGGATAAAAAGAGCATATTTATGTAGTCAGGCCAGAGATTACTTGAATTCAACGAAAGTTGAAGAGCCATCGAGGATTTGAGCCGTTCCATTTGTATTGGTTCCTTGGAAGTCTTGTGATTCCAATGCCATGCCTATCTCCATCTTCCATCATATTCTGATGGATTTTTTTTTAAATATTTTCATATGGCATCGGATTAGTTATCGTCCTAAAAGCAGTTTTACCGTAAATGTGATGTTATAGTCGGACCCCTGGAGGGAATGGGCGACTTGAACTCCCAATCGTCCTGACAATCCAGGAGAAGTTGCAATCAGAGTCTCACACACTGTGAAGTTAGAGTATGGAAAGGTTATCATTTTTGTCTTGTGTAATTGCATACCTTCCATTACTGTAGCTTCAAAACTGAAAGATCCTTCATGAGGAAGAATGAAAGCTTTGCAAATATACTTTCTCGTCTGGAAAAAAAATTATTCTGATAGTTTCAGTCAGGTAATATTGAAGCAGACTCTGTTGTGTACAGCTGTTGAGGGCAACCTGGTCCAGAAATGCAGACGGTTGCATTCGGTGACTGGAGAGTTAGATTTATGACTTAAAATTAAATTAGCGCGTTCTTATGGAACTGACCGATCCGAGCTCAAAATTGCGCAGTGTCAGGCATTGCTCCGCGTTTACAATCGTAACTGACTTCGTAGTAGAAGCACTGATCTTCTTCAGATTGACAGCATCGTAAACATTCGAAACGTCAAGGGCGACTGTGAAAAAATTATGTTATTATTTCTAAATAACATCGCGGTGACGTGAAGAACCGTGTGGAATATAGAAGTAGAGAGGAGTAGGTGAATTATCGGGGTTGGCATTGAAGACTCAGTAGGTGACATTGGCTGTCAAAAAGCTGAGTCTTGCGTCCACTGCTGGCAGTCGTGTATTTCACTCCGACGAGGTCGACCAATATAGAAAGATAGCATCAGCAAGAAATGATCGAACTCTTCATTGGCACGTTGCAATGATGGTCTTCTCAGGTTGCTGTCGGACATAGACATTCTGCAGACATTCCTGCGGAGTGTCCTTCTCGGCCACTGCGAAAACATTGCAGCCTTACTACTCACTGCAAACAATAATTTCATTCCAGGGCTTCCATTCTCTATGCAAAGAATATTGCGAACGAGTCAGTCTATGAAATGAGAAAAGGGGTGAAGGTTAACCACCGTTGCATGATTTGGATGCAGTTCACCATAGTGGAGCACAGCAGCTGCACTAGTGCATCTGAATGGAATCACAGGCCATCCTTTCTTGCTTCCAATACCAGCATGAATTGTTTAACCTGAATAAGATAGAAGAAAAGATGCAGAACCTTCCATCCTCAACAACCACATAGATAATTCTGCAATAAATGCAAATGTGGCTGATAAATTTATTGTTCGAATAACCCAGGTAACAAAGAATACGTTTTCATAACTCACGGCTTCAGAATGGAGACATTCTTATCAGTCTGGGAACAGAACAGAGCTATGAGTGAGGGTAATTTTTTGTGTTAGTCGCGCACGACTTTGATGCCTGGAAACAACAGCTCTAGTTGTTAGAAATATAGCTAATTGTGAGATGGGAGGATATTTAACATTGACGTTCAAAGATTACATTGGAATGACTAAGAATGTACTCTCTTAACACACTTTTGTAAGACGAGATAGGAAAAGATGTATAGTAAGCAGAGAATGAAGAATGAGAGAGATTCAGACGGAGACAGTGAGAGGATGAATGAGAGAGATGGTGCAGGAAGAAGGGGTATAGTAGGTGATATAGTGAGAAAGAAAGAGTTAGAGATAGATGACAGAGAGCTGAAAATAACGACCAATGATAATACGCAAGGCCTTTTCTTATTGAGTATTTCAACAGAAAAAAATAGTTCGGGTTATATTTGTGGGAAGAAATGCTGACCAATGGTTGTTTAACTTTTCGGAAACTTCACCATGGAAAGAGTGGAGAGGAATGGGCAAAATGAAAATGAATACCAATCATCTCATAATTATGAATGGAAAGAATGAGAGGAACAATTTACATCTTGAGAACGAAATCTTTTCCGCATGAATGTCCAATCTTGGTCGAAGAAGCCTTGTGGGATAAGAACGAGTGCCAAGGAGCGATCAGCGGTGTCGGATAGTTTCCTTAAAGGAGGTCCGAGGCGAATAAATAGTGTCTTGTTTTTTCGCCTTATTTGGTCGGGTTGTGCTAGAAACTTCGATTGCAAGTGTTCCGAAGTCACAAAAACCTTCACGCCCTGAGGAAATTAACACTGTTTTCTACTTTGAATTCCCAAATATTTTATTTTCCCGCCGTTTTCAAAAAAGTTTGGCACAGCAACAGGTGGCCGCTGGGGCCAACCGAGTCTTGCACATGAATTGCATACATATGGTGCGCGCAACCAATATTGGCCGGGTTTTTCTTAACACGTAGGCTCACCTGGCAGTGGTGCAAACCACCAGTTTCTGGGGAGAGAGGCAAGGGGGCAGTAGCACCATTTCTGTTGATTCTTTACTCCGTTCTTTTTATGATTCCGTCCAAATCCGTCAGGGACTTCGTGGTAGGAGTTTTTCCCTTAAGGCCTCCTTTAAATGAAGTATCCAGCGAATAATTCTACAGTAGGGCTAGAGAAGCAATTTGAATGCGCGCGTTCATAAAGTTGCCTGCCGCTCGGTCGAGAGAGCATGTGAAATCGGAGAGCGGCTCTGACCCCCCCCCCCTAGCCAATTCTCTACCCTCCAGTTTTCACGTCACTGTTGCTCAGAATGTACTTTAAGAAAATCGCTCATACTTTCTGAATATGTGTTTGACGCCAAGATGAACTTATCCATATAGACAAAACATAGGCTATTTATTCCCTGGATACCTCCTTTAAAAGCACTTTGCACTTCATGAATAAAGATGGAAGGAGAGATAGAGAAGGTAAGAGAGAGGAAACAAGGATAGAGGGAAATAGAAATATCGAGGAAGAAGGAGAAAAGAGTAAGAGAGTGTGATGCCCGTATTCTGCACTGAACCACTCAAAAGTGCCAATAATGCTGCAACAGCTAAATCGGAAATCAGCTTTAGTCCATCATCACAAACATTGCATCCTTGAGACCACTGACCTCATAAATGGATGAGCAATGGCAATGTCTAGTAATTATATTATATTTATTCATATTTATTTACGTAGACTAATCTTTACAAAATTGAACCCGGAGAATATTGTAAGAATCTATAAGGGTAGCTAGTAGATCACAAACTGCTTTAGCACCTTGATTTATGTATATATACTTGAATATTTGACACTAAAGGAAAATTAGAATGTCGGCCAGCCTCCGACACCCGTCGGCCACGACACGTTTCCTGAAAAAATGAGCTTCTAGTTGGACAGTTTTCTAGATGAAAGTCTGATAAAAAGGTGTCTGAATAGATAAATATACATAAATAGCATGCGAGTGCACCCTTCATCTACATACACACAGTAACGTTCAACATTATGGATCAATCCATTTGAGAGGATAACTAAAAGCTATTGAAATAATTCAAGCGGACGCATTCTCACGTGCATTTCTTACAGGGAAGCGTTTTCGTATTTTGGATCGAACATTTATCAAGTTAAACTTAAAAGATCCTAAACTTACGAAATCTGTAAGGGCCATATTTTCAATTAATTAGAAGCATCTATTCCAAGCGATGCCGGACCGAGAGATATGTTTCATTGACAATTTCAGAATTATATATTGCTTTTAATTTACTTTTACATGACTTTCAATTTCGAAGAGTCATATTTTCATACGAAACTGCCCATAAACAGCGGAAAAATATGTACGCCAAGATGAACTTATCCATATAGACAAAACATAGGCTATTTATTCCCTGGATACCTCCTTTAAAAGCACTTTGCACTTCATGAATAAAGATGGAAGGAGAGATAGAGAAGGTAAGAGAGAGGAAACAAGGATAGAGGGAAATAGAAATATCGAGGAAGAAAGAGAAAAGAGTAAGAGAGTGTGATGCCCGTATTCTGCACTGAACCACTCAAAAGCGCCAATAATGCTGCAACAGCTAAATCGGAAATCAGCTTTAGTCCATCATCACAAACATTGCATCCTTGAGACCACTGACCTCATAAATGGATGAGCAATGGCAATGTCTAGTAATTATATTATATTTATTCATATTTATTTACGTAGACTAATCTTTACAAAATTGAACCCGGAGAATATTGTAAGAATCTATAAGGGTAGCTAGTAGATCACAAACTGCTTTAGCACCTTGATTTATGTATATATACTTGAATATTTGACACTAAAGGAAAATTAGAATGTCGGCCAGCCTCCGACACCCGTCGGCCACGACACGTTTCCTGAAAAAATGAGCTTCTAGTTGGACAGTTTTCTAGATGAAAGTCTGATAAAAAGGTGTCTGAATAGATAAATATACATAAATAGCATACGAGTGCACCCTTCATCTACATGCACACAGTAACGTTCAACATTATGGATCAATCCATTTGAGAGGATAACTCCAAGCTATTGAAATAATTCAAGCGGACGCATTCTCACGTGCATTTCTTACAGGGAAGCGTTTTCGTATTTTGGATCGAACATTTATCAAGTTAAACTTAAAAGATCCTAAACTTACGAAATCTGTAAGGGCCATATTTTCAATTAATTAGAAGCATCTATTCCAAGCGATGCCGGACCGAGAGATATGTTTCATTGACAATTTCAGAATTATATATTGCTTTTAATTTACTTTTACATGACTTTCAATTTCGAAAAGTCATATTTTCATACGAAACTGCCCATAAACAGCGGAAAAATATGTGACCCTTTCAGATTTCTGTTATTTTATGGCATTTTCAGCGTACTGCTTGACAAAGGGTTATTCGGTAACTCGAAATTACTTCCCTGTAAAAAAAACACACATGAGAATGCATTCCAGTTTTACTTATTTAAAATAATTGAATAAATCCGATTAATTACGGACCCAATAATGCTGTCCATGCAAAGAAGGTATGATGTGTACAAATACCGGTTATGAGAGCATTGTGATGACAAGGATGGCAGAATTCCCAACCTGCCAGCAACTCGACGATGGCGGCCGTGGCGACGGCGTCGGGAAGGGAATAGTCGTCCGGAAGGGAGGGAAGGGAAGGAGGGGAAGAGGAGAGCGACGGCAGCAGAGCAGCCGCTGCCTCCACTGATTTGCACTCTTTCAGCACTAGACACGTCTGCAACAGTTCAATCAAAAAGAGGAAACGCAAGAAAATATGTATCTACATGTCAGAGAAATTAATTTAATTCTGCTCCCTAAAAGATGTTAATTAAATTAATTAGAATAATTTAAATAATTTTCAGGACGCATTTCCATGGAGTTTTCTTTCCAGAGCCGGTAACGGCCCGGCCCAGCCCGGCCCGGCCCGGCCCGTAGGGCCGGTCGGCCCAATTTCCCAGGGCCCCAGGCCGGGCCGGGCCGGGCCCAAAAAAGGTGAGCCGGCCCGCAGGCCCGTTTGGGCCCGATAAGCACACGATGTCGTCCAGTCAGGACGACTGGTGACATGTAAAATGCAAAATATTCCTCACAAATTAATTTTTCTTTTCTAAAATATTTAATTCTATACATTAAAATGAATCTTCGAAGCATGAAATCCTTTTTCTTTGTGTACCGAGCCGAGCAGGACATTCCCCCTGCAGCACTACAAGGGCTGAACGTCTATACATATGTATATTCTCCATGATTCCTCTTGGTTATTTTGAAAGACAGTGACTTCTCGGTTCTCTCTCGGGTTGTGCTTCATTTTCTTATCTCCGAAAACATATTCTTGAGTAGCGGTAATGAATTTTCGATCTGATAGACTATTTTAGGGGAACTAAGACTACATTTACAAAACTATTTGTTAATTGTTCAGTGAACGGCTCCTTTAATAGAAATAATATGTGTATATTGATAAACATTCAGAATTTATAAGGCTAAACATGCAAACACGTTGAACAATATAAATTCTGAGTTTTAAGGTTCATCGGAATTTTATACCCGAATGGCTCAAACGGGCCTTCGGGCCTGGCCGGGCCGGGCCCAAAATTCTAGGGCCCGCAAATGGCACGGGCCTGGCGGGCCGAGACCCTGGGCCCGACGGGCCGGCCCAAAATTTTTGGGCCTTTTACCGGCACTGGTTTGAACAGAAAACACCATTGAAACGCGTCCTGAGAAAAAAAAAGAAAAAATGAAATAAAATAATTTAAATTTATATAATTAATTCATTTAATGTACTTGAAATTTTGGGCGGTACTGTTCGTATATACAAAAAAAAGATAATAATATGATGACCTGAAGTGATTTGAAAGGCGAATTGGTCATCTCGTTGTAGAGCATCCAAAGATTACTCTTCACAAGGAGAAGACAACGACGACGATACTAGAAGTGAGTCAGTTCAACAATACTTTTGGAGATCAAGAAGTAACTTGAAAAGTGAAATTTGCTGACATTTGGATGCCGCTTGCATTCATGGCGGAGTTGATTTAGCAGTTTTCGTCGGCTGGGAATTCGAGCCTGTAGAACTAAAGTCTTTTAAATATACAAAAATATGCTAAAACTATCTGAACAGCAATAGGATGAAGAGATTCTAATTGTAAGTTGAGAAGAACGAAGGAATGAGGAGATGCCTGGAAGAAACCGTAGACTGTGCGGAGCGCGCGCTGGCAGAGATCGCATGTCTCTGAGGGAGTCAGCGAGGATCCCAGCTGCTGTCCATACAACAACATTTAGCTTTCTCTTAAGGACGATATCGATCACTAAACGCAGCACATTCCGTGCCACTATTTATTTTTAATTAAACAAAGTAAGTGAGTAGTGAAAATGATTTTAACCGCGGCAGCGGCGAGAGTGGCGAGAAGCGTAAGGGGCACTTGGAGGCGCATTCTTCTTGGAAGAGAAGTGATGAGCAGCTTCCTCTCTGTTTCTCTCTCTCCCTCTTTCTCTCTCTCGATCCCTCTCTCTCTCTATCACCTTTCCTCGTCCCTCCCTCCGCCGCCCAGGGGGCAATCAATGCACTGCGCAGCTTGGAAGCAAGATGCTGATGTTTGAAAGGAGGGACGAGGGTGGTTTGTTTGAAGATTGATAGGGAGCATGTCGGAAGGCAACGACAGGAGCATATCAGACAATGAAACAAACAATGATATCAAGTGCCAGTTAACGAAAAGTGGACGCAGAAAGAGGGGAGGAGATGAAAGTGGGAGAGAGAAAGAGAGACGAGAGAGAGAGAGAGAGAGAGAGAGAGTGAGAGTGAGATTGAGCTAGTGAGATTGAAAGGGGGTAGCTAGAAGATGAAGATTTCAAGAAGAACGTGGTGATATTCCGATGAAGCACATGCACATAATTCGCCTCTCCTCAGGCGGTCTTGGCCACGCCCGCAATCTTGGCTCTGTTTCCTTCCTCTGGTTTCCTCTCCGTTCCCTCTTCTTTCACTCTGCTTTCCTAACTGTGCTATCTCCTTACTGGCTTTTACTCTCTCATTCTCCTCGTATCCTCATTGTCTCTTCCATCCCTCAGCTTCCTTCAGCTGCACTAGGTGGCTGGCTCTCCTTGCATAGCTTCCATCTCTCATCTCTCGAAAATGGAGTTCATTGGTCTGCCCGTTTCGGAGTCGATCTCGCATGCCGATAAGAGAGAGAAGGGGAGTGAAAAAGTGGAATTAGATTTTGTATAGAAAAAGAGGAGGACATAGGGAGTGCGAGAGAGAGAGAGAGAGGGTGAGACTGAGGATGAGAGAGTGAGAAGAAACAGCACCAAAAGGTAAGGATGAAGGGCAGGTGAGAAGCGAAGTCGGTTTGACTTGTCATGAATAGTGGTTCTATTCCTTGTAAGAAAGGAACACGTTTCAGAGTAACATTACTCTTCGGTAAAGAGGATGCAGTTTCAATAGCATTCCCTTAGTCAAGAGCTTCAACCCAGTTACTCCTAAGTTATACTTGACAATCTCTATGCACAACCTACATACCGGTTATTGTAATCTTTGAAGTCGTCGCCATGCGTTGATCAGTGATATCTTGAATGCTTCATTCGATGTCCGCATGAACAATGGATAACAAGAGAGACGAAGGGAGGGGACATCAACCTAGAACATCTTCAACAGTTCTTTGCACATCTAGCGGCCTCTACATTCTGACAGGCATATCATACTCATCTATTCGTCTTTGTAATTCTGAGAAGGGTCAGGGGTGGGGCTAGCGGAACAATCTTTGAGATACGAATACAAAGTGTCGAGAGAGAGAGAGAGAGCGAGAGAGAAAGAGAGAGAAAGAGAGAAAGAGAAAGCCCTAATGAACCAACTGCTCTATTTCGCTATGCAGAAGCGGTAAGGAGAGGAGGGAAAAAGTAGCATGAGGATAATAAGGCCGCATGCATTGGCAGCTATTGTGGACATAAGCAAGGGGGATAGAGGGGGAAAGCAGGACACACTTCACTTCAACACAGAACACTAGAAGAATTCAAGTTAACATTAACGGAGCAAAATCACTTTATTGTCATATCTGTGAAGGAGTAAAGCGTGTGCATGGGACAGAGGAATCTCTGAGATGAGCCTCAGGGATCAGAGAACAATCACGGGGAGTTGACCGGGAAGCGGGGGGGCGGAGTTACGAGGTGTAAAGCTCCGGCAGGTTGGGGAAGGACGGCAACTGAGGAAGAAATATACAGAAATAGAGAAAAGAAAATAGAAAACTACCGATCGATGGGAAATACTGCACTTGATGAGGAGTGAAAAGTTAGAAGTGAGAAAGATACCTTTTACTTCAGAGCAGAATTGTCTTAATCAAAAAGGAGGAGAGGTTTGGCAGTTAGCCAAGAAAGGAGCAAGTGATTCGAACGGTTCATGAAAGAGTTGTAGATTGGTTCGGAAAAGAAGACACCGGAACATCCTAGACGACACTCGGGGCTAGCGAAGGTATAAATGTATTTGGCAACTGCGATTCCAGAAGTGCTGGAGGAACAGCTAGGAATAAATACAACTGTCAAGAAAATATCAGGAATTCCGGCTCGCTTTAGTTGAGAAGGAAACGAAGGCAGAAGAAAGACGCTGAGAGAAGAGATAATCGGTCGAGCATGATACACTTCTATATACAGGAAAATCTAAAAGAAAGCAACAAAATTAAACACTAAAAAGTATTGCAGCTAGCCCTAATGTATGTGCCATCATCTAAACATAATACAATCCGACAAACATAGGATTACTTTTGTTGAAACAAAAAAGGATCTTAAAAACATGCCTTGGTTAAGGTCAAAGTTTCGTCGAAGCACTAAGGCCAATCCTGAAACGGGCTGAGGAAGTCTATCACAAGGCAATTGGAGTTGCTAACTGGGTACGGTAGGATAGGTGGAAGGAGGATGAATATGAGGAAACTTGCACACCGGGAATATGTGCCACTACATAGAAGTATGTACGTCTATTTGCAAGAGAAATGAGTGAATGATTAGACAGACATCCTTCATAGGATACTGTAGGTGCCCCTGAATCAGGGAGCACCGTGACTATTTCGTCTCCATTACTAGAGCAGTCGGTGGCTGCATGACCGTAGCGTTGGGGGTTAGAGTGGAGGAAGGGGGCGGGGCGAGAGAGTCCGATCCGTGCGGGACCACGACGCCAGAGGAAGCCCCGCCCATTCCAGAGGCCGTGGAGTCGAAGACATTCATAACATCCATCTTGAGCACGAAAGGAATGACAGTCTCGATGGAGAGAGAGCCGATGAGACCGGAGAAGAACAGCTCGACGAGTACGGAGGAGCGCAGCCATCTGAACACAACTCAAGTATTATACACTTCCATCGTAATCACGAGCATTTTGAAAGCGCCTGTCTTTTTCTTCTCTCTCTTCCTTTGAAACTATTTATGAAAGTGCAAATTGCTTTGAATGAGAGGAAAGAGAAAGGAACCTCAGAGTGGGAAGAAGCTGAAGGATGCGAGAGAATCTCTCGAGGGCGGCAGAGACGGAGGCCGTGCTGACAGCGTCAGTGTCCTCGAGGGAAGAATCCTCCCCACTCGTGCCAGCCGACCCTCCTCCCGAGGAAGACGAAGAAGAGTGCGGCCAGGACACCAGCAGGTGCTCGTACAGCTCCTGGCACGCAACCACATTCGCAGTCCGCGCATCGAGAGACTGATGCGACGATGGCAGGTCTGAAGACGAACAGTAAGAGACAATTAGAAAACACTCTCGAATGTAAATCATCTAGACACATGAGTTCGCCTTTAAATATCTGAATGCGTGCAAAATGATCGAATAACCATTGGCGGTGAAGGAGATGAGCTTCAAGTAAGCAAACTCTACGGGGCCGAGACGGGCAGAATCGAAGCGGGCGACCAGTTCAAGAAGAGCTGAGATCTGCTCGTGCACTGCCTCGTACTTCTCTTGCTTCAGCTGGCCTGAAAAGTCCCAATCACCATTCAATTTATTTTTTTTTTGTCTCAAATACATATTTCTATAGCTCGTATGTATGTAAGTTCCTTCAATCTCTCCTTCCCTCTGTCACTTTCTGTCTAACTCTCTCTCTCTCTCTCTCTCTCTCTCTCTTTTTCTCCCACTTACCAATGCGACTGCATGTGGCGAGATGCGCATTGATAGCCTCGAGCATGTGTGGCAGACCAATGCTGCTGGCTGACTGCATGAGCCCCAACACGAAGAGATCGCACCACTTCGACTTCATCGTCGTCTCGATAGTCAGCGACCTTAGATATAGGATGATGTTATATTCATTTCAATGTCTCATACATATAAATCACAAATAAAGCATATTCATCTCTGAGGACGTTTTAGAAAATGAATAAAAATAATAGTGAGAGGATGGAGCTAACTTGAGACCGGCATGCTTGACATTCTTCATCCAGTGAACGGAGAGAAAGAGAAGGCGACTGGCAGTCTCGCAGATGTAAGCCATGCTCAGCTCGGCCGAGCCAGCCACTGGGATCGGCAACTCGAAGCGGGCGCGCTGCAGAGGAATCAATGCAACCACAGTCATGATCATCAAGGCATACCTCGACATTGAATATCGGCCCGTCGTCGCTGAGAGAAGAGGCCGCTCCACTGGAAGACGGCGACTCGGAGGGGGCGAGATGACTGCCGCCCACCACCTCAAGTTTATCTCAACTATCTAGATGCCTGAAGTGCTCTCTGTTGTCATCTCTCTCCCCCCCTCCCTCTCCCCCTCTCTCTCTCTCTCTCTCGCTCTCTCTCTCGCTCTCGCTCTCTCAAACCAACAGTGGCCATGTCAATGCCGGACTCGTCCTCGCCGATGCTCTCTCTCTTGATGGAGAATGCAGCTGTGGAAGTGTGGTCGGGAGAGACGGAGCCAGGCCTGGCCACGGCCGACATCGGAGAGGAGGCGGAGCGCGCGTCGTAGTTCACTCCGCACATGTCGACTGGCAGCTGGTGCTCCGGCTTAGCAATGGCCAGCAGACCATTCATGAAGGGATTCGGTTGAAGGGGAGGAATCTGCAAGGCAGAAGGAAACCCTTGTTCGGCAGTTAAGCACTTCAAGTCTGTTCATTTTTATTGCGCTCCTAGTATTTTGACTCACATAGCAATAAAAACAGCGTCTCCCTCTAGCACCTTTATCATTATTTTTCTCTTACTTTCCGCTCTCTCTCAATTATTTGCCATTCTGTGATCTCTCATTCAGCTTCATCCATTGCAACCTCGTCATAACAGTTTAAGATGCTGGATGGTCATCGGACAAATCAGAGCACGAGATGGAAACATGAGAGAAGGAGCCGAGACTCCCGGACTACACGTCACAGCACTATGTAACAGGTTCTCTCCCCCCCCCCCACTCTCCTCTCTCTAAATCTCTTTCACTCGCTCTCTTTCTCTCCCGAACTCTCTTTCTCTCTCGTTCTCTCACTCTATCTCTTGATTTCTATCTCTCTCTCTCTCTCTCTCTCGATTTCTGTGTGTCTTTCCAAAACACTCTAAACTCCCCATGTTTTCCTTTTGTTTCAAGCTTTCTTCAATTAAGAATTTCCTGACAATTTTTCATAAAGAATCTCATAAGACTCTTATGATAAGAGTTTTTTTCTTTTCAGAAATCATTGGTACAATTAAAACAAAATTGCAACGTATGAAAGAAGTGATTAGCATGGAACTTAGCAGGAATGACTCGTGGTGAGATACCAACCGAGTTGTGTGAGTGAGTGGAGGAAGTGGTGGAAGACACAAGAGTGGCCGCTTTCTGCTCGCTCCCCACTGAAGACGGATTCATTGGCCGTCGCTCTGCTTGCACTGCTGAAATGGATTGTGGATAAAGGCTGCGGTTACTGATGCAGCTACAAAATATGATAGATCTTTCCACATTGTAGCCGAGCAATTGTATCAATCTATATTGTATTCACGATTGTACGCCCCCACAAAGCCACAACAATCATTCATCCACACATTACTTTCTCTGTAATACTCGATTTACAGGCAGCATTCACTGGAATTCACGTCACCAGATGTACATATTTATTGTCAGGCCCTCGGAAAAGAAGAAGAATGCAACGAATAATACGCGTGTAATTTTCCGCATACTTTATAATTTCTGCTTCCAAGCGCACTTATGGCAAAGTAATTAAACTTAATATATACCGATTATTCCTTCAAGATGGAGAACTTTGTATGACCTTGCGAATCGCAAATTGTATAAGTCAGCACGGCATACAAGCGGTTGGATCTTCTGTCCGTTAGACGAATATTCTTTCCCCCCCCCTACGCAGAGCCATCTAAGCGTAGCCGCTGACGAATTCAAGAGGCTCAGCGCTGCTCCAGAGTACACACTCAGGGACGCATGCAAAACAAACATCAGCCACTGCATGGCGAGACAGAGAGAGAGAGAGAGAGAGAGAGAGAGAGAGAGAGAAAGGAAGAGAGAGACAGACAGTTACACAGAAATGCAAAGAGAGAGTGAAAGAGGAGAGGAAGATAGGCAGAGAGATAGAAGGACGCAGAGAGTCCTGAACACCGTATCGAGAAACCGTGTACGAGTACGTGATAGATGAGAGAGACTGAGACAGGAAGAGGAAGGAGATCTGGAAGTGTAGAATGAAAAGGCCAGGAGAGGCTTCATGCTTGGTCTCCGGGTGACCCTTCATTCTTGACTAATGGAGATGAACCGAGCGGCACCGCACTCCAAAGCAGCCCATGAATTAGATGAGTCTGTATTCTTTTCTGGCTTCTCGCGCTCTCCCTCTCTCTCTCTCTATCTCTGTCTCTCTCTCTCTCGTCTCGCGTGTTTTTGAAATGGCCCGCAAGTAACAACATAGCAACGAATTAATTCATGATGAAGTCATCTACCTAATAATCAGGTAATGATGACCTCTCAAGCTAAATATATCAGCATTTACATTATTTAAACCGTTGTTTCTTTGCCTTCGTTCGAGTTTGAAATAATTAAATACTAATAAAAAATAAAAATAATTCTAGTGCTGACATTCACTTCTCATGCCCATGGAGAGACACTTGCGGAGTCGGCAGAACTGGCAGCGATTCCGATGGAACTTCGTGACCTGGCAGTCCTTGCTGCCCCTGCACACGTAGCCAATCTGCAAGTACTGTACAATCCATATCGACGAACATCTTACGGCTCACTTTCCACACTGTCACCCTCCCCTTCTCGATGTGACCGTGGCATATCTCACCTGCTTGCGTATGCTTCTCTTGAAGAAGCCCTTGCATCCCTCGCAAGAGACGGCTCCGTAGTGGCGGCCAGAGGCCTTGTCCCCGCAGACGACGCAGAGATCGGAGCAGGAGTCGAGAGTGGAGGGCGGCCCTCCGCCGCGGCCGTCCATGCCCAGTGCCCCTGCCGCGCCCCCCGCTGCCGCAGCCACAAACTGCATCCAAACACACATCGTTTTTATGTGTCTTTCTATTTTGTGAAAGAAAATAGCTCGTAAGGAAATGATTAAAAAAAAACTAATTCAAATAGCAACCAAGCCATCGATTTATGATCAAAAATAGAAGTAGCTGTACGAAGATTAATGATGAGAAATAAGTCTAGGCTATGCACTGGTGCAAAGGTCATTCAAGCCTTTTCTCACAAAACTGAGCCTATGTTGAAACGTCAGAAACATCAAATATTCGGGCAAACGGGATGTTACCAACGGAGGTGTTCGCAGAAAACGAACGTTGAAAATGAGATTAGAGAATGAGCTGTATCTGGTATGGGTCGCCGAGAAAAGTGACAAACACACAGATACAGTTCATGCGATCGTTTATTCTTTACTTGGAGACATGCTTGCGAGAGCAGAGAAGCGAAGAGAGAGACAGCGAGAGAGAGCGAGCGAGAGAAAGAGAGAGAATGCTGAGAATTTCAAATGGTCTGAGAGGCCGGAGATGTCCGGTCGTGAGATAGGGAAGGGCAAGAAGTCATTCGCGTGTCCGGCCGGGGTCGTAATATGAGGGCACTGCGGGCAGTCTGATAACGAGAGAAGAGGAGGAATAGGATTGGGAATCGAGGAGAGAGCACGGGAGAATTAGAGGGGAAAGGGATGGAGAGATAGGTCGTGGTAAATGTGTTGAAATTAGAGTCCAGTTCGTAAATAAGCGAGGGCATTCAAATTACTGTTCAAGTGTACTTCACTTAGCGGCTAACAAGGAAGAAGAGTGGAAGGCGGGTCTCAGTGACCTCTGATCAGGCTGAGATGAATTACTCGTCACTAAGAACTGATAAATATGAAGAGGGGGAGAGGGAAAAGGGGAGTCGAAGAGAGAGAAGAAGACAGAAAGGGGGCGGTGGTGGTTCCACTCGAAAGTTCAAGTCAGTGTGATCGTAGGACCAAAATCAATGCGTGCAACGACGGTCACACAGAATCGGCCAAGAGAGTATCTCCTGGCTTGGCAGGCCAATCGCTCACTCCATCGAGTTGACAGTGGAAACACGCTTTGACAGAGGGTTCAGGAGTGAGTGAGAGAGAGGAGAGAGAGCGTGAGAGAACCAAGTAGAGAAATAGAGAGAGAGAGAGAGAGAGAGAGAGAGAGAGAAGGAGCGAGGCCATACAGTGGGGGAAGGCCGAAAGGTCAATGCCGGCTGGCGAGAGCAGCACATTGAGAATGGTGCATAAATGGTGACGTTGGGAAGAGAGAGTCAGTGAGAGAGTGGCGGCGAAAGAGACCGGGACAGTGAAAGGTAGAGCGAGAGAGAAAGAAGGAGAGAGAGGAGAGCATGCACGGAGCCTCGATTGAGCCTTTCCCCCATTCCAGAAGAAAGCTCAGGCCATCAACTCTCTCTCTCTCTCTCTCTCTCTCTCTCTCGCCCTCTCAGGGAATTTATCGGACAAGCGGACAAGAAACTCCCCTGATCAGGGTATCAGCGATATTTGAAAGGGTGACACCTTCAGAAAATCATGTGAAAGAAGAAATGAGTCACAATTGCGACTTTCATAAAAGGATTTCAAATGAACACTAAATAGGGAATAGCGAGAGGACAGAGCGTGAGAGTGAGAGTGAGGGAGAGAGGGAGAGATAGAGAGAGAGAGGGATAGATAGAGAGAGAGAAAGGAGGAAGAGTAGTTTGGTGGCGGCGAGTGCATGCTGCGGAAGACACAGAAGGAGGCGGAGGACACAAGAGAGGAAGTTTCGCTTTCTGCGGTGGTGGTCGCCTCTTAGAAAGGGAGAGTGATGGGGAGGGAGAGGAAGAGAGAGAGAGAGAAGAGAGAAAGGGAAAAGAAGATCTTGGAGCGATCTGCGAGAGGGTCACTCTCGCTTTCTCTGCCACTCTCACCCTCTCTCTCACTGCCTCTCTCTCTCTCTCTTTCTCTCTCTCGCTCTCCCTCTCTTCTCTGTCCTCTCGCGTGGCTCTGCGTGGCGGCGGAGACGGTGGCCGAAAACGCCAACCGGTTTGAGCCTCTCGCGCCGATGGCTGCCGCCCCTTATTCAGGGTTCGGGAGAGAGAGAGAGAGAGAGAATGAAAGTGAGAAAGAGAGTGAGAGAGAAAGAGAAAGAGAGAAGAGTGACCAGGAGCTTTCGTTCTCCTCTAAGCATCATGATGCACTTTCACTTTAGGCTGCTTTCGCTGACTCTCGCTGGCCGGTCCGGCTGAACCGGGCCAATCGACCTGCTTTCAGCTGCTAGGCTAGTACTTGGCTAGCATGCTTTAGCAGCACCTTTCTAAATTCAAAGAAGGTTGACTCTAATCTATAAAACTGGCTGAATTTGTTGGTTCGGAACATTACGATGAAAATTGTGCGCGAACTCTTCAGCCAGAGCAGTTTGTGACAAATTTAGAAAAGGGGAATGATATGATCAAGAGGGTCAAAGTGAGTGGAGATAATGAAACTCCGTCTCTTTCCTTGCCGTATATCGGGGCTGTCACCATTCTATTCGGTGATCCATGCAAATGAGGGCAATCCGTGTACACGCACAACTCGACCTCATCCGTGATCGAGACTGAGAGAGAGAGCAGAGAACAAGAGAGAGAGAGAGAGAGAGAGAGAAGGAAAAGTAAGAGGAGAGGAAAGAGACAGGCGAGACCTCTGGACACGCCGGCGGCAACCGACGCTCCAGTAGATTAGGCCAGCGGGTTAGAGGCGTGGCGTGTCAACCTTTATGGGAAGATAAACAGAGAGAGAGAGGAGACAAAGTAGAGAGGGAGAACGAGAGATACAGACAGAGAGAAAGAGAGAGAGAGAGAGAGAGAGAGAGAGAGAGAGCACGGTCAACAGGTCAATGGGTCAGCGTCACTCAGCAGAGAGCGCGACGTCCACCCCTCCAAATGAGTCGCACTCTCTACAAGGATCTCACTCACTCTCACTCTTATGTTCACTCTCCCTAACCCTTCACTCTATCGCTCGTTCTCCCTGTTCCCCACGCCCGAGGCATCGTTGGCGGAGGCGAGAGCGCGCGCTGACCCGTTTCTGGACACTGTCCAGCAGCCTCTCTCTCACTCTCTCTTCTCTTCTCTTATTCTCTCGCTATCTCCCTCTCACTCTCTGTTTCATCCTCTCTCCCTCCTCTCTCTCTCTCTCCTTCTCTCAACCTCATCCGTGTGAGGACACGGAATGGAGCGCGCTCGTGAAGATACACGGTACGAGATTGTATGCGACCCGGGCATCGGCCAAGAGATAAAGGAGAAGGAGAAGGGTATGACTGAAGACAAGGAGAGGCGACAAAAAAGATGGAGGCAGATGATAGAAGGGAGATAAAAAGGTTAAGGGGAGATAGTGAGAGAGAAGATGAGAGAGAAGGCCAGACATGCAACGCAATCTTTCATGAGAGTCTGATGGAGGAGGGTATGACAGGGAGAGAGCAGACCTGGGAGTTCCTGAGGTGGGCGAGGAGGGACGAGGGCATCTCGAAGCGGCGTTGGTGTTGTTGAATCAGAGAGTTATGCGCCGCCGCCGCCTCAAACAAAACATAATTTTTTTATATCCACATTTTCTTATCATTATATCATTTATCTTGGCCACATAAGAAGATAGGAGGACATAAGTTTGTTCATTGTCATTTGCACAATGAAAACAAATGTTTTTTTTACTTGGAAAGCGTGAATTACAAATTGTTTTAAGCAAGTTTATCTTTGTAACCTTGAAAGCTTTTTTACTTTTAATATCTGCGTTGATGAATAAGAAGACAGAAAGGAGAACATTCATGGGGCGAGGGTGGTGAAGTCATTAAGAAGAGAACGAGGGGCTAGACTTCTATGGCTTATGGGAAATGATCAAGTTAAACTCAGAAACCATGAAAGGTAGCTAAGAAATCAGCATCATTATATGCATAATTGTGAGAAATTAACCCCTGCAAAAATTCGATGCAACCGAATTTTTTTCTCGGTATAACAATAAATAAATAATGTCGGGTTCGCGACAGCGCAAAACATCATTGAGGAGGCAATGGAGTAGATCGGACGACACGGGAAGAAGGGAAGGGAATGGCCAGGGCGGGGCCGGCCCGGGCTCTCTGACCCGGATAAGCCCTAGGGGGATGCCTCTGACAGCGAGGACAGGGTGAAGAGCGAAAGTACGCGAGACGAGAGAAAATGTGAGAGAGAGACAAGCAGAGAGAGAGAGAGAGCGAGAGAGAGAGAGAGAGAGGTCGTTGTCATGGATGTGCGGGTGGCCGAGAGTGCGTGGCGCATCATAAATGAGGGAGGAATGACGCAGAGATAGCCAGTGGTCGGAGGTGGCTGAGAGGTGGCGGAGTGCGTGGAAGAACAGGTGAAGGTGCATGGCCGGCAGGGCAGCCAGAGGTCGCCCCGAGCAACAAGCTTCCACTGCCGTGAGAGCGGCTGGCCACGCTTGGTCACTCACCCCGCGTCCTCTCTTTTTCTCTCGCTCTCTCTCCTCACTCTCGCTCTCTTTCTTTCCTCACTAATATATACTCATGCAGATTTCCCGGCCTTCTCTTATTGTAAAAATAGATGAACTACAAAGCCTTTGTCTTTTCTCTAAATTTAACCTCACTCCAAATGAGAAAGGAATCAAGCACCGCGGGTGGTCAGCGGACATTTGGATCCGGCACTAAAAAGGGAAAAGGAGACCATGGCTTGCAGTGCACGAGTTCACAAGGAAAAGATGTAGTCCTTTCAACATTGCAATGTTGCTGCCGGCGACTACAAATGGATGTTGTACCCTTCGTTTTTAGAAATACTACATACAAATAGATATCCAGAAATTAATGTATGAAATCAGTAGGGAAGATGAAGTTTTGAGAGGAACTTTGTAGTCTTTCAACGCTGATTATTCAAATCTACGCACGATAAATAAATCATACAATTGGGAGGGCCAATCACACGGTGCAATGCTAAACAACGAGGATACTAGGGAATTTAAGTAGTCTTTTAAACTTTATACATTATTTAGTTTATGATGATCCTGGGAATTTGACTATTACCAAAGAAGGATTTTGAAAAAATTGAGAAAGAGAGAGTGAGAGGGGGATGAGGGAAGGAGTAAACCCTCACGGTGATGTGCACATAGATGAGGGTACGGCACGGGGGGGGACGGTTCCATGAGACCAAAGAAGCACCAATAGAGGGGCAGAGAGAGGGAGAGAGGGAGAGTAAGAGAAATGGAGTGAGATGTGCAAGGAGAATGAGAGAGAGAGAGGATGATGCAGAGAGAGAAGGAAGAGTAACAAAGAGACGGATTACTATTATTATTGCATGGATAATGAAAAGGGGCGCGAGTAACGGGACAGCCGCTGGAAGCAGTGGATGCGGATGCAATGTGCACCAGGCAAAATGAATAGACAGGAGAGAGAGGGGGAGAAGAGAGGGGAGAGAAAGGGTGATAGAGAAAGAGAGAGAGAGAGAGAGAGATAGAGAGATAGAGAGAAGAAGGGAGGAACCCCGCAGGGTGTGTCCAAGCGAGAGGTCCCCTTCAAAGGGCAGAGGGCATCGGGGGCGGCAAAGTACGGAAAGGTTAAAGAAAGGGTGATACGAGAGGCAAGAGAGAGAGGGAGAGAGAGAGGGAAAGAGAGAAAGAGAGAGAGAGAGAAAGAGAGAGAGAGAGAAAGAGAGAGAGTGTGTGTGCATGTACATAAGTGCTGACACTGTGTGCTGACGTGAGCAAGGGAGACGAAAAGGTTAGAAGAGCTCATTTAAATTTGTGCCAACCACTCGGATCTAATTTCGATGTCTTTTCCTCCCTCGTTGATTAAACTGCCATGAAAAGACAAATGAGATGCTAATGTTTTGCCGCTTTCTACGCTTTAGTGAGCAAATCTCCTTTATCGCATTAAAAATAAAGAACATTTCTCGAATAATATTTTTTCTGCAATTCTCTGTACTACATAGGTTTGTATGTAGTCAGACAGGGGGCACTTTCTCCTTTATAAAAGCTGCTATCAGTTTTTTTTAACCAAGTTATGAAAAAAAACATAGCCGTAAATTTTAATATATTGTTCTTAACCCGGAGAATTCCATCGGGAAGGTGTCGTGGTCATAATGACTACATCTGAGACAGATACAAAATAAATCTTGTACAACTCACTTGCCTGATTGTCACTACCCGTATCCTTATCTCTCTCACTCTCCGACTTTTCGAGATCTGCTGCTATTTATCACCAGATCAAATCAAAGTTTCCACATAAAATTAGCAGCAGATGTGATCCTCAACTTCCTACAGTACCCATGAGTTCACCTCGCCCACGCAGTCAACTTCAACCAAAAGATATTTTTGCCGCTCTCCCTGGCTACTATAAGCTTCCCTTCTAATCAATTAAGGTGATAATTTTCCTTCAAAAATATCCAACATAGTGCTCCACAATTTCTTTTCAGTGATGGAAGCAAGAACAAAACCTCGCTTGTATTGCAATGGACAATGAACCAACCCAGGACTGCTGCTCGTAAACGATGTATGTACGTAACAACCAAATATAGACAGATCGATATGGCCTAAATATATAAATGTTAAAAAAGACCTGCATAGCAGAGAGGATGTTGGAAGGGTTGAAGATGCCGAGTTGTGCAGCCATTGCAGCCGGGTTGAAGAGAGGCACTGGCGGAGGGTGCAGCAACTGCAACAACCACATCTGCTTTTATCTATTTTATAATTCACTATGGAAGTCAAGAAATGTTCAGGATTATGTGCCTAGTATCTAAATTCTTCGAAGAAGAGCTATTGCCGTATTTTCTCTATTAGTGCCCCCGGGGGCACTATTCTTCAATCCCTTTGCGAAAGGGGGGCACTATTAGAGGGGGGGGGGGTTCTATTAGAGGGAGGGGCACTATTTTTAAATGTGATTGACTAAAAGTTTCATAACAACTTTTTATTCACAAAAACGAAGAATTATAGCTCTACTTCAATGGAATCATCATTGGAATAACAGTTTTTACCGTAAATTTTGAATGCATTTGCAATCATTTCATTGGGAAGAGCATCCCATACCTCATGCATAGATTCCAGGTACGTCTCTATTATACAATTAGGGGGGGGCACTATTGGAGGGGGGTTCTATTAGAGGGAGGGGTACTATTTTTCAATACCCTTGCAAGAGGGGGCACTATTAGAGGGGGGGGGGGGTTCTAATAGAGAGAGGGGGACTAATAGAGAAAATACGGTGACAGTGAAAGGCAAACCTGTGAAGCGATGGATGAGGCAGCAGTGGGTGGCGCGGCCACGAGAAGGCCACCACCGCCAGAAGAAGAGGAAGAAGAAGAGGAGGAAGAGGTGGAGGTCGCCGAGGAGGTCGACGACAAGTCCGCGACCGAAGCGCCAGCTGCAGCGGCTGCGGCAGCCGAAGACACGGCCGAGGATGGGTCCGGCACTGAGCCGAGCGTCTGCAAGAGCCAGACATTGCCTTCCAGTGCAACTACTTTTAAATATTTCTATTTTTCTCTCAATACATTCGAATCGCTGCTTGATCATAATTTTTATCCAATAAACGCTGCGAAAAAAGAGTGGACAATATTAGGTTAGCTGCATTCACAAGGGCAGGCATCCGACAATATCACTTAATCATAGTGAACATAATTATCTGAAAGGTTCTGCTCTATCAATGGAAGACCAGAACATGAACAAAAGAAGGAGGAAAGAGGTCGACACGTCAGTGACGGCGGAGAATGGTATACCCCCCACACTTGGGTACGTCAGGGTGCACTGCTACATCTTCTGCCATAGCCACAACACGCACTCTCTTCTCTCTCTCTCTCTCTCTCTCTCTCTCTCTCTCTCTCTCTGTCTCTCTGAGTCTCTCTTCCCTTCGATCTCTTCTTCTCTTTCTCTCAAGCAAAGCGAGACGTTACCGTCACTGCCGTTCTCACAACGCGTGTTCGTCTATTTTTTGGCTCTCTCGTTGCTCCGATCCCATCTGCTCTGTTTCTCTGCATCTCTTCCCCCGCGCACCCTCTCGCGGTCACTACCGGAACAGGTGTCTGTTTGCACTTCTTCCACATCGCCAACGGCGCCTCTTGGGAAACGCGTCGTCAGAACCTGTACGCATCCGTCTTCATCTCTGAATCTCTCACTTTCACGCACTCTCTCAGTCTGTCTGAATCCGCCTCTCTTCTCGTTTCACTCTCTACATTCTCCGTGACCGGGCCGGTTGGGTGATGCCGTCGATGGACGAACCGCCGTCGCCAATTCGTCTACTTCTCTCTCCCTTTCTCTCTCTATCTCTCTCTCTTTCTCGAACGGACACGGGCGAGGGAAGGGAAAAAGGACCACGAGAGTCCCGAGTGAAAAAAGATTGAGAGACTAAGAGGGAGGAAACAAGCAGAGAAAGCATGTAAGAGTCCAAAAACAAGGTAGAAAGCGAGAGAGAGAGAATGATAGAGGAGAGGGAGGAGATAGAGGAGAGAGTCAGAGATGAAGAGTATAGCGATGCTTTGCACGCTACCTCCTGAAGAAGGCGCACTTGTGGCGGCCACGGCTGGCAGAGAACTGAAGAGAGGGAATCCGGAACGTGCAAAGCAAACAGCCAAGAAGGGTCTGCTACTGTCTTCTTAACCACGCCATCTTCTTTTTCCAGGAGAAGTGAACTTCACTCTCTCTTTCTCTCTCTCTCTCTCTCTCTTTACCTCTCCTTTATCTCCTTGTCTTAGTCTCTTCCTTTCGTTCTCTCTAAAGTCCTAGCGAGGAATAATAATTCATTGCTTACTTTCTAACGGTTCTCCAAAGAAAAATTTACATGACTTATCTATAACCACTGAATGTACTTGTATTGATTGTATTTTTAAATACTGAATCATTAGATACATACATAGTTAATGATGAAATGTTGGTTGTCTTAATAATTTTAAATGCTACATACATATGTGCGGGCAAGGAGGATCGACTACCAGTGATACCTCTAGGTTTCTCCAGCAGGAAATCAAAAAAAAAGTTGAGTTGGTTGCAGGCGAAATCTACCGATAAATCGAACAAGGGCATGATTGGCGAGTTTGGAGGAACAGAGAAAGAGAAGATGAGAGAGAGAAAAGAAAAGTAAGAGAAAGGAAGAAGGGAGAGAAAGATGCAGAAGATGAGGTGAGACAAAGAGGATCAGCGCCCTCGGAAACTAGAATCCCAGCCGATCTCCGAAGAGCATAAGGGGCCGACTTAGAAAGGCCTCGGTCAGCAGGTTGCCACTCGCACTTTTTTGCTGTTGAATGATTCTGCGAATATGGTCAAGGTCACCGGAGAAAAGTCTTTTCGGAAAACCCTCCAGAAGAACACATTTAAATTTGAAAAAAAAACGTAAAATAAAATCCGCTTAAAGGAGGCGAAAACTCAAAATTTTTGCTATTAGGATGATTCTGTGAATGTGTCCGGATTGAGCTTGCGAATGCATCAGCAAAGAGCCAATGTTCTAAACTAAAAGTTAAAGGAGTATTTTCCATCTGAAAAGCGTTGCCTGAAACTAAGGGAATATTAGTGTGTTCAACGGAACTTAAAATTTAACTGTTCTCGCCAACTAAATTTCGGCCTAAAACGCTTGTCGGAGCAAAGGTGACCAGCGAGGGGTGAAATATGGTTCCATTGACCGTGAAATATATGCCGAACACATGCACGATTCACTACCGGACGCAAACCGCCAATTTAAATTGCCCAGGAAAATGCTTGCTTTACGATCTTGGCAAATTTCCAGGATAACGTTGCTTAAGCCTATCGTACTATAAGATCGGCCATTTCGTGTTAGGAGTTAACGGGTTTAAGCCTCCTTTAAGGATAAAGGAAACATGCACATTTAGTCACGGAGAGATAAAGAAAGACAACTCTGCGAGGAGTGACGTTGTGTGGCCAGAAAAAAAAGCAAGATCGAGAGGCCAGAGAGCAAATAGTCGAGATAGAGAGAGGAAGATAGACTGAGAGAAGAAAGATGGAGGGAGGTAGAAATAGAAAGAGGGAGGGAAGTAGAGAGAGGAGGAGGGAGGGAGAGAGAGGAGGAGGGAGGGAGAGAGAGGAGGAAGGAGGGAGAGAGAGGAGGAGGGAGGGAGCTAGAGATTGGAGGAGGGAGGGAGAGTGTCTGCCCGGGTGATCAGTTGGAGCCCTGACCATGAGGCATGGAAGCAGAGAAGGAGGAAGAGTGTCTGCGAAAAGCTGTTTTCTATAGCTCCAGCCTCTTTTCTGAACATTTGTCCGCATCCACTCTCCTAACCTCTCGGTTAGGCGTAAGGAAGGAGAGAGAGACAGAGGAAGAGAAAGAGAGAGAGAGAGAGAGAGAGGAGAGAGAGAGAGAGTGAGAGAGAGAGAAGAGGGCGACCTTCCGCTCTGTCACTTACGATGCCCCGCCAGACGCCACGAGACACACTCATGAGCGGCTGAGACAGACAGCAAATATGGGCTTGCCCCTCGGGCTGATCTTCCCTTTCCAACAAGTCCCCCTTCTCCTCTCTAAGAGTTCATCAGATAGGAGCATGAATAAATTAAATTCGAGGCACACCGAAGATTATTGACATATTTCCGGCAACCTAGTTTTAATCTCTGTAAGGACGGTTCCATCTTTGCTGATGTAGAGGCAGGAATGGGCGGAGAACTCTAACATTACCAAAAGTGTACTAGCGCGATAAATGGTTCGGTGGCAGATCAGAGGGGATCGGCGTGTTCATCGCTTCCGGCGGATACCCACTGATTCTAGTTGCAAAGTCATCTCACTGTCTGTCCCTCTCGAATTCTCGTGTTCTCTCATTCTCTCTCTTCCCTCCCTGAATTTCTGTCCATCTGGGATTAGTGCCCTTTTCCCTTGGGTGCTCGTGTAATCATGCAAGCCAACGATGCGTTGTATTGGCCGAGGACTTGTTACGGTAGGCAATGGCAAGATCTGGTAGGGTGATCTGGTAGTAGCAAGCAGTGGAGAGATGCTGGAGGGGAGGGAGAGAGTAGAGAAAGAAAGGGATGGAGGGAAAGAGAGAGTGGAGAAACAAAGAGCGAAATGGATGGGAGAGAGAAGGAGAGCAGAGAAAGAGAAAGGAAGCGATGATGAACTTGTTGCGTCAATCTCCTCTGCTTATGCTTTCTCTCTCTACTTATTCCCTTTTTCCTATGCCCACTCCAACTATACTCATACGGCGATGACCGGTGGCGGCCTGTTCTCTCGTAATCGAGGAGTGGGAGGAGACCCTTAGTCTCTCTCTCTCTCTCTCTCTCTCTCTCTCTCTCTCTTAAAGAATCGCTGGAGGCTTGCACACGGAGAAGCGCTGCAAATAATAACACCAAAAGAGAGAGAGAGAGAGAGAGAGAGAGAGAGAGAGAGCTAGAGAGAGGGGAGAGAAGCCACGGGAACAGGCCAGGGGACCGAAGCAGAGGATTGCGAGGACAGGCTCTCCATCTCTGCTCCCTCCAAGCCGGCAAAAAGAACGAGAGAGAAAAAGAGTGCGTGCGCGTGTGAGAGAGAGAGAGAGAGAGAGAGAGAGAGAGAGAGCTAAATAGAGCAGAGGGAGAACGAGAATAGGTTGAGAAAGTGATCAAAAAGAAAAAGGGAGATGTTCAAATGTATATACATATATAAAAAGTCCCCGCAGTACGTATTTCACAAGGTATTTGAACTAAACCTTGTCTCTGTCTCTCCTGCTCTCTCTCATCTTTCTCCTAGCTAATTTTCCATTTCTTCTGTTAAATTATTGGACAATATTCAAAGCATGCAGACCTGACATTGCGCTATCAGCAGTTGAACAACTTGATTTTGTAGTAGCAGAATAAATTCCTACTCTGTTATATCTAGAAAAAAATGTATAATAATTTTGAATAATTGAATGTGGCAATAAATCTCCTCTTCCGGACTTGTTGTACTTCTGCCACAGCACTTCTCGCTCTCTTTCTCTCTCTCTCTCTCTTTCTTTCTTCCTCTCTCTCTCTATCTCTTTCTCTCTCCCTCACACCTCTCCAAGTCAGCAAACAATGGCTGGACTACAGACAACGAGAATTTGCTGAAATAGTGTGAGTTAGAGGAAGAGAGAAGAAAACGAGACAATGCTGCATTTATCATTGCCATCGGGCACTGTTTGTGTGTGGTCAGCGCCCGCTTAGAATAGACACGGAGGGGCTTGCTCCTTTTTCTCTTCGGAGAGAAAGAGTGCACGAGAGACTGCTCAGAAGAGAGAAAGACAAGAAGAGAGAGGGGTGACAAAGAAACGAGAACGAGAGAGACGGAGAGATAGAGAGAGGCGGAGAGATAGAGAGAGATAGAGAGAGAGAGCATCTCAGGATGGTGCGCCCGACGGCAACGCCAGCGAGAGCTGGCAAAGAAGTAAGCAACAGAAGCCTTCTGGACACAGGTGACCCATTCCACTCAATCCCTCCTTTCATTCACTGTTCTGCTACCTTTCCTCGGCAGGAGACGCACTTGATTCTACCTACTTAGAAGACGAAAAAAGCAGAGCTCTGCTGCTCCTGAGACTCTTCCACCTGACCGGGCTCTCTCTCTCTCTCTCTCTGTCTCTCTCTCTCTCTCTGTGCTCTCCCCAATCGGGTAGCCATGGGCTATTCTTGAGCCGGCCGAGGATCGGCTGGTGGCTGGTCAAGAAGAGGGCATCGATGAAGAAGGGGACAGAACTGGTTGCGTGAGTGTGAAAGAGAGGATCATGGGGCTAGAATGACAGTGAGAGAGAGAGATAGAGAGAGAGAGAGAGGATCATGGAGATAGAGGGAGAGAGAAAGAAAGCTTGGAATAGAAGAAGAGTTACGGGATTGCACACAATAGTGGCAGAGAGAACTGTTGAAGAGGATAACGAGTGAGAGAGAGAATAGAAAGTTGCATTCACTTGGGAGCGATGCGTTCTCTACCAGTTGGCCGAGCCAGTCGGCAAGAGAGTACAGTTGAGAGGGACGGCTACTGCCTCGCTCAGATGAACCACTGGATAAGTTGCATGATTGAGTGGGAATGCAAGACAGAAGAAGGGAATCTAGAAAGAGGAGAGAGAATTACTAATTCACATTCAACTCTATTCCACATTCATGGCGGGCGATTATTGTGTCTTTTTCAAAGAACGGATAGCGAGATCATTTGCTAGGGCGAGAAAATGGGAGCCGCTTTAATGGGAGAGAGCAAGGGATACATTTCACTTCCACCCCGACAGCATTTATAGCTTTACATTATTTGTTGTTTTCAAATAATATTTAGCATTGCATCTAAGGGCTTCCGGCATTGCAATTGTATCCATAAACTAACACCTTGAATGAGAATAAAGAATAAATAGAGAAACTCGCGGTGTATTTAAGACATGAGGCTTTCTATAAGTCATCATATTGTTATATTAACAAGGAATTCCATGTGCACTCACAATCAGAAATAACTATTCGAGTGAGGAACGTGAAAAGGGTTGTAAAAATGGAGCAGATTTGTTATAGGAATCTTGAGTCGGGGAAAATAGGATCCAAATGCAGGCAACATCATTCAGCTTGAAAAGTGCTGATGGGAGAAAGAAGAACCCAAGGGTCGTCTGGCAAGAAAGGCGTCACCATTAAAAACAAAAAGACGATTCATGCAGATGCTGACAGATGTAAGGCAAAAGAAAAAGGGCAGCGAGGGTTCAGGATCGAGGTCACCAGATCACATGGATAACGGCAGAGGGAACAGAGACCTCTTCGACACAATTACACTTACAGCCATCACGCTACTCTCTTCGCTTTCAACAACATGGTCAGGAGGTTCAATGTGAGAGAGAGAGAGAGAGATAGAGAGAGATGATAGAAAGCAAGAGAAGGAGAGATATGGGGAAGAGAGAGGACACTGAAAATAAGGCGCGAATATACATGAGTCAGTCATTCCGTGTTATGAAATGCTGAGCAGCAGAGAGGAAACGAAAAGGAGCAGATTGCCTTTTATGTACATTTTCCATTCGCATCATTTGAGTGAGAAAAATGAGAGGAGATGTGCATGGACCCAACCATTTATTCTGAATGGAAGCCGTTGTCTATGTGCTGCGAGTTGTGACGATCCTTGGAAGGCGGTAGAAGAGAGGGAGAGAGAGACTCCGTCTGAAGTAAGGGCAACGCCCCAGGGATGGACTGCTTCCTCTGAGGGATGTGGGAAATGGAGTTTGGTGTTGAACTACACGACGAAGAGGCTCAAGTGGCGTCGTGGCAACCGGAGACAGCGAGGGATGAGAAGTCTCTCAGAGAGGATGGATAGCCACGGAACACTGCCACAGCTGGGCTGGAACGGCAACCGCGTGCGAGGGAGAGGGAGAGGGAAGGAGAGGGAGGGAGCAGAAGCTCGAATCAGAGGGACGAGAGAAACACTCGCGTGTGTATCCTTCGTGCCACTCCGCCAACCCTGTCCTGATGTCGCACTGGCCGAAGAGAAACACGCACCCGTACGAGAGAGGGTGGAACTGGTGATGACCAAGGGCAGGGAGAGAGAGAGAGCGAGAGAAACAGAGAGAGAGACAGAGAGAGAGAAGGAGAGAGAGAGAGAGGATAACCACCCTCAGGGAGTGACACTCCTTCTGCACCCGTGTGTCCCCTTAGGCTCGGGAGGAGCCGCCAGAGATGAGGAGAGAAGACGGTCAAGGAGAAAGCAGAGAGTGACTGTTGCAGGCAAGGAGAGCGAAGGAGAAAGAGAGGGTGGGAGAGAGAAAGCGAAAACAGGGAGAAAGAGCAGGGACACCGCTCGCACGATCGTAGACTGGTTTCCGTGGAGCGGCAGGAGCGTGATTCACGCCACATACGCCATAGGGCAGCTTTCTCTCTCCCTCTCGTTCCTTGACCGCGGGAGGGATTACCGAGAGAGAGAGAGAGAGAGAGAGAGAGACAGAGAGAGTGAGAGACAGAGAGAGAGAGAGAGAGATGAGAAAGTTAAGGATGGCGAATCGCATTCTGCTCTGAGCACTACAGAGTGGTCATGGATGCGTCGCCCTCTCGGACTTTCTTTTCCTTTCACTTCCAGTTCATCCATCAATCTACTTGGAATTGTCATAGCACAAGTCAAACCAAGAAGATGTAATGGGTTCAGCATATTACAAAGAAACAATGATAAAAGCGGAAGCCGGTGAGGCAAGGTGAAAAATGCGTATCCAGAGGTACTCCTTGCTTTAAGACGAGTCCTGAATTGAGCGGTGCCTCTGGGAGTATTAAATATAATACTTTACTCATCTATGAACACTCGATATGAACTTGTTTGCTTACACATGTACATGCATATGAATGTATATGCAACTCTTCTTTATTCCAGCGGAGAAATCTTGAAAGACGAGAAATGAGAGCGGCTTAATGACGACACGCGAACTCACTCCATCCAGACACAACTCCCGGATACGAGAGGAAGGAATCACGGGCAAAGGGTGAGGGCCCTCTCCGAGCACCGTTTCTTCCTCTTGGCCGGTCAAGACAGAGAGGGGTAAAGGACATGCAGAGAAGGAGAGAGTGCAGAGAAACAGAGACATGCATTAGACTCACCGATGTTTTATCTGATCGAATGCACAAGATCATGGCGAAGCGCCTTTCGCTTTCTCAGATCTCTCTTTCGATCTCCCATTCCCTTTCGGTCTGCCTCTCCCTCTCTCTCGTTCTCTCTCACTTTTACTCTTTTCTCTTCCACAGAGTGCACAAATCGCCACAACCCACCCGGATACATTCCCGACTACCACTCATTTAGCTAATCCAGTCAACGGAATGAACATCCAATTAGAGATTGCAAGGTTTGTATTCTATCAAAATTCTCTGATCTGCTGGGATAGAATTCTATTTCTGTCGCATTGCAAAGAATAAATGCGGGTTCTGATATATCCGGCGGAAAAATAGTTCGTAAAATTAAGCGCATCAATGGATTCATAGTACGGCCATCCGCTCTTTCACAACCTCTGCTTCCTTAACCAACCAACTGTGGATAGTCCATGTTGTGTTTGCCGCTCTGGAACTATGCAAACGGCCTCAAGAACTCGTAGTGGATACCCAGAGACTATGAATAGATCCTCCCACCCGGACAACGGCCATCTTCTACTGTGAAAAGGAGTTGTGAATGTTGAAGACTCGAGACAGTGCTGCACTCTCTCCGTCTCTTCTTCCCCTCAATCTCTCTCTCTATTCTCTCTCTATTCTCTCTCTACTCTCCCCCTCTCTCTCTCTCCCTCACCCTCTTCAATACAATGCATCAACGAATGTATACATACATATACATGCGTATATTTGGTGATCGTTACGCCGTGAACGTGTTGGCGCATTGTGAGTTGAAAACGCGAACATTTAAATAGGGATTGGGATGGAAGACCCAAACGTGGTGCTATACAATTACATACATATTTCCATCTTTTGGGAAGTAAACTTTTTGCGGCGATTTTTGGTTCGTAGGCTTTTGCCTTTTCAGGTAGACAAATGAATGCAGGAAGAGCATTATTCATGAAGAGAGACATTCCCGCCTCTGACGTCATGCCAACTTGTAATAATGCAACAAGTAATGGACATGGGCAGACGCCTGCTTCTTCTTCTTTCTTTTCTGACATCAGTGTAGAGACCGGTATTTTCATTCCTCTACACTTTATATTTATCTCTTCTTCCCCATTCAACAGTTTCTTCAAAAGCCTGTTTTGTACTTCACACGCTTGCTTGGGAGCGAAAGCAAAACAATTAAAATTCTAACAATTCTATGTAAGATGGGAGTAGGAAGGCGATGAATGACTTGCCTGTGAACCCTGCCTTCACAGTAATCTTAGCCAGTATCTTCTTGATTGCCCTGGCTGAACCCGCTCTTGGCAAGAACCAGCTGACAATCATACGGGAGAAGCTCCCCTTTACTCTCTCCACTAATACCAGCCACTCTCACTCTCAACTCACTGCGGGTTGCATACATCCATCCATGCATCGAGAGCGAAAACTTGCAAGTGAAAGGCTGGCCAGGCCAGGACCGGCTTTTAGTGCCAAAGCAGAGAAAGGAACCGCACAGCGACATTGCTGCTTACAGCTAAGCAGCTTCTTCCCGGATCTCACTCTCGCTCTCCTTTCACTCCCCTTCTACGATCCTCTCTTTCATCTCTCGCTCTCTCCCGCTCGCACCCCATTTATTTTATCCTTATTCATTCCCGTTCTATCTTCACTTTTGCCCTAAGGATGCTTCCAAAACAGTGCGGAGAGTGTGATGCAGGTTGGCTGCTGCTGAGGGGATGTCATACTTTGAAGAAGAATGCCCACGCCATGACCTGTCTGACCTGATGTGTAACAGCGCCGTTGTTCATGGCGGTCTCCCTGCACTCCTCTGACTAGACAGTGAGCATCACCCGTTTGCTGTTGCTCTCCTCCGACTGCTCTGCTCTCCGCGCCGTCAAAATACCTACAATATACATAATTATGAATGATTGATTGTGAGGTAGACATCGGAAGATTGGAGGCAATCAGTGGCTGAGCGAAGTATGTATTCAGAGCAAATTCACAACCGATATTCAATGCGATTATATGATATACTGCCTGTAATTCAGAGGATTGGAGGAAATCTGCGAAGAAAAGTGCGGGACGGAGGGCTATGATTCCGAGTGGGCCGCCCTTGGGGCATGCATTGGATGAGCAGTGCCCTGGAGGCATGAGCAGGCACTACAGTAAACTGACGAGAAGGGCAGGCCGAAGCCAGAGAATCCTCGCGCATTTCCTTTCACTTCTTCTCTTCTCTCTCCTTTGCTCTTTCTGCTTCTTTCCATGCAAAATGTCAGTGCATTAAAATGACATAGAGAAGGCGAAAATTTTAATGCCAAGAAAGGGTTGAAGGCGTAAAGAAGAGATTCGATGAAGATGTGGAGAGAGGAGAGAAAGAGAGGAAGAAGAGGGGACAAGAGGAGAATGTAGCTAATGACACATGCCTTCTTCACCCGTCTCGGCCTAGAAACAAAAAAAAAGATGCCATGTTATTCCGACATCCGTTTCCTTTATGCCGCCGGATCTCTTCTGGATACAATCAGAGGCTTAAGAGGAAAAAGAGACCTCCGGGGCTGCTAAACATGATTCTCACATGGGTGGTCCGGCCAAGAGGGAAATTAATGAAAACATCTTAGAGGGCAACGGAAAGGAGACGGAACGATCATTTGTAGCAAATCACAGGGATATTTTTATTCTTGCTCTTGCACTTCTTTCTCCGCTCTGTTTAGAGTTGATCAAATGGCGGATAGATTCTTGCGGTTCGAATCTCTCCTACTTCCTTCTGAACTGGATGGCCGCTCTCTCGGTGGACACTGCCGTATCCGGCAGCTTCGGCGGATCCCCCCGGATACGACCTCTCTCTCTCTCTCTCTCTCTCTCTCTCTCTCTCTCTTTCTCTCTCTCTCTCTCTCTTCTCTCGCTCTCAGTGTCTCTCATTTTCTCCCTCTCTTCTCTCCCTCATAGTCTCTCTCTTTTCTCTCTTTCCGTCTCGCTCTCTCCGTTCTCTCTCAGTCTCTCTCTCCTCCTCTCTCTCCGCCATTCCCCGTGGCAATGCCCGTGGGTGCTTCCCTCTTCTCCACCACGCCACAGGCAGAAGGAGATTTATGGATAAAGAACTCTCAATGGGGAAAGAAAGAACCCATCATAGCATGACGCTTAATGTATTTTATCTTTTTGGTTTCAAAAAAAATCTTTGCATAATTTATCAATGTTCAATGAAAGTATTCGACAAATATGTTTTATTTCGTCAACTATAAATGACTGTAATTTAGGAGTTCAAAGTTTATCAAGAAGCAAAAGGTAAAAAGCAAGATGTAAACCTAATTGGTGGAGCCGAGAAAGGCGGGCATTTCTCTGCATTCTCTCTGCCCTACCGTATACCCTTCCATCATTCATGCGCGAGTATGAGGAAGATAGGAGTATGCCATGCAAAAGAGGAAGAGAAGAGAGAGTGTGTTGATGAGAGAGAGGCCAGACGACAAGAGGAAGTGGCGAATGGGTCGCGCCATTCAAGAATTCACTGGGGAGAAGATGAAGACGCTCGTGTCCATCTAATGGAATGGCTGCGTACTCTCTTCTACTGTAGAAGGAGAATGGACTCCCAACTCTCCGATAAGGTCTTCTTTCGGCATTCGGAAGCAGCTTCGAGATCCCTTTATCTCCTTGAACCTTCAGTCCTTTCATGTCAACTCGAGACTCCCGTGTAATTCTCTCTCGTCTTTCCACTTCCTGCCAATTCTCTCTCTTCCAATGATCTATCCCATTTCTTTCTCCTTCTCCCTCTCAGAAGCATCACGCCGAATAATGGAAGCTCTAAATCACGGTCGACGAAAACGACTCTTTCCTTGATCGCCAGAGCAGGACCGCTTATTAGGGCATCGGCCATGCCCTCTGGCGGCTACTGACAGCACCATTCTTATTGCTCTCCCTCTCTCACTTCTCTCTGTCTATCTCTCTCTCTCTCTCTCTTTCGCTCTGTTTCTCTCGGTCTCTCCCCTGTGCCACTCTCTATAAGTTCGGCTCTCTTTCCCTCCCACTTCTCCTAACCATATGTCATACCCTCGAAGGAAAGTGCAGGGTGGCCAAGATGTAACCGACTAAATCATGTACAATCCATGAATAATTAAAGCTAAACAAAACAGGTATAGACCTAAGCTACAAAGCAAGTGGTACTTTCGTCTTTGAACTTTTCAACACCAAATTGTTTGTTGTTAAATAGATTTTTCTCGAAATTCTGCTCTCAATTTATGGAAGAAGGCGAATCAAAAGTACAACTTTCTCCTAATAGTATTTCATAAGCAGATGCCTCCGAGAGGTGAGCGGGAGGGCGAGAGGAACACTGATTGAGGGCAAGTGACCTAGCAAAAGACATGTAAGTTTAAGCGAGAAAGAGAGCTACGAGAGAATTTAGGAAGAAACAGCCAAAGAGAGAGAGATTGAAGAGGAGCAGGAGAGACAGAGAAAGAGAGGACGAAAGAGCGAGAACAGAGACCACGGCAGTCGGCCCGATCAGTGTCCACTAAATGGTCACTCCGCTCTTTTCCTTCCCATTTCACTCCCGCCAGAATTACAGCACGGTGCAGATGAAAATCACTTCGAGGTGCCCGCTATCTCTCTCTCTCACTCTCTACCTCTGTCCCTCATCTGTTTCTCTCTCTATCTCTCTCTTTCTTGCTCTCCTTCTCTCTCTCTCTCTTGCTCTCCTTCTCTCGCTCTATCTGTCTCTCTCTGTATGCCCTCTGACTCTTCATCTTAATCCTATCTCTCTCAAATCACATGTTTTTGCGGCACTTTATAATCCATGCCATTTAGTAATGGTACCCTTATATTCTCTATCCCAGCATAACACATTTTCTCACCTCGCACAATTGTACACAGATCAATGCCCGTTGATGGTTGTATAAAGCTAATCGAGAGAGAGAGGGAGAGAGAGAAAGAGAGAGAGAGAAAGAGAGAGAGAAAGAGAGAGAGAGAAAGAGAGAGAGAGAGAGAAAGAGAGGGAGAAAGAGAGAAAGAGAGAGAGAGAAAGAGAGAGAGAGAAAGAGAGAGAGAGAAAGAGAGGGAGAAAGAGAGAATGAGAGAGACAGAAAGCGTGGATAAAAGGGCTGGGGAGAGAGTGAAGGCAAAAAGTGAAACGAAAATAGAGGGGAAAAAATGAAAGCGAAGCGTCTTTCTATAGCTTCACTCCTTCCCTCTCTCTCTCTCTTTCTCTCCACCCTTCGGACATTACGATCATCACTGCAGTCGACGGGCAGTGGAGACAGAGAGAGAGAGAGAGAGAGAGAGAGAGAGAGAGACGATTGGAGGGGAAGAAGAAAAGAGTAATAGAGAGGGTGGATGGGGGCAGTGATTGAGGCTTGTTTCAGAGAGAGAAAAGACAATTTTTTCCTGATGCATCGCTAAACTTGAGAGCAAAATAATGGTTAATATGTTCGTATTATCTGATATGTCAAAGCGATCGAAGAGCATTGCAATCGTCAAAATAGATACTGAGGTGGGATGGAAAGCAGCAAAGGGGCTCAAGGCATCTGGAGAGTCTTTTGGGAAGAAAGAGCGGCGTCAGCCTCGAACGGTAGCAAAATGCTGTTGATTTCAAGGAGAAGACAAAGGTTTACCCCGGGAATGATGATGAAGAAAACAGAAGAAGTCAAAGCAGAAGAAGAAGAAGGAAAGCCTTGCAGATGATTCACTTGGCAGGACAAAATAGAGAGAATTAATTGAAGGAGCGAGAAAAGAGTGCGGAGCGAGGGCGACGCAGAGAAAGCCAGCCCAAGAAGGGGCAAGTTATTTTTCAACGTAGTTATAGAGAAAACGTTAAAACAGTTTTAAAAGTAGCAATGATGATTGTTATGAAAGTGACAAGGAAAAAGGTGTTTGTACATGGCAGCACTTTTCGTGAGGGCAGCAGTCAGCCAATTTTCCCGATATGTACGAATTTTGAAGAAGAAGAAGAAGGAGGGTCTCTTCCGCCCCTCAGGGGTGCATAACAATGTTTCAGGCGTGTAGTGCAGGAGGAGAAGAAAAGGCTGCTGTATACCGGCAAAAGGGTGGAAAGGGTGGAAAAGGTGGCGAAGAGGATGACTGGTCATTTTGAAGAGACCTAGACGGAGAAGCGAGAGGAAGACTAAGGGGAGGGGGAGGGAATCGGCCCGAGTGTCCGGCAGGACTCAGGGCACAGTTGCCCGGGCGCCCGCCACTGTTTCAATGCCTGAGGCGGCTAGGCAGATATGCTTCTATCCTTAGAGCATGTGACGGGACAAAGCATGAAGGAAGAGAGAGAGAGAGAGAGAGAGAGAGAGAGAGAAGGGAGAAGCCACAGATCAGTATCAGACACGAGGACAAAAGGGCAATGAGAGAGAAGAGAGAAAGATGCAATGCTCATGAGGTGTACGACTCGGAGAGGGTCAGTCTCGGGCCTCCTCCAAGAGCCAGAAGTTTTCGGGCGGCTCTAAGCACATCCGTTGTAGTAAAGCAGTGCAGAAGAAGAAGAAGCAGAAGAGGAAGAGGAGAATCAAACAGCCGCAGTACGAAGCAAAGCAAGCATCATACGAAAAGACACTACAACTAACTCCTTCTATCTCAAGGGCAGTCCGATCAGCAAAAAGACATGGCAAGGGTGGAAAGGAAAGACACCACACTTCCATATTACCCTCCCCTTCTACGTACTCTTTCCTGTAATCGCCGGGAGCTGATATGTAACGGTCATGGAGGAAAGAAGATAGAGCGAGAGAAAGAGAACGAGAGAGAGAGAGAGAGAGGGAGAGAGAGACAGAGGGAGAGAGGAGGAGAGAGAGAGGGAGAGAGAAAGAAGAGGGGATCAGGCACTGCATTAACAATTCGACGCCCGCAGGCATACTGATAGTGGCTCAGAAGGAAAGAGAGGGGAAAAGAGAGAATGAGGAGGCAGAGATCACGAGACATAGTGAAGAAGAGGTAGAAACTGCGTTTTGACTCTTCGATTGGAGGGAAAAAAGATGAGGATTGCGAAGTGGTCCCCGGGCAGACTGATAAGTAGCGAAAGAAAGGGTGAATATAGAGAGAAAGAGAGGCTGCAGCCGCAGGCGACATGCATTGCGATTACTTCTAAACCACACACATAACACCCGACACTCGCCTACGAAACACCAAAAAGTATTATCGCGGACAGAATACTATAGAGACTATATAGATTTATGAATGTATGTAGTACATACTATGAATAAAGTTTTGAAATCTTTGCTTCAGAATGACAGTTACAGTACTGCATTCTAATGGAAGTTCACTATTACAGAAATAAAAAGAATACATTTATTAACAATAAGGATCACGCTTCATTACTTTGGACGATTCAACTAATGGTAAGCGTAGGATTCATTCATCTCTCACAATGTAACTTGCAACTGACGACGCGGATATTGAAATTTTTTTGGTCAGGATAGATTAACACAAAAAGGAGTAAAGGTGACTTCATTACAGTGCGAGAGTTAGGAAGTTGGGAGGAATGCACCTGAGGCATTGGAGCGTCTGTAGCCGTAGGCCATTAGTGGGAAAGAGAAGGCGAGCAGAGGGAGAAAGAGGTGAGGGAGTTCTCTGATAAGCAGCCACGGGCTCAAAACGCACCCTATCACTCCCAAAAAGGCCATGCACTAAGTTTGAAGGGCCAGGCAGCAAATACATAGGAGTGATACGAAAGCCACCATTCAGCTTGCACTCAATATTCATCTTTTGTTTCTTATCTGCTTTAACTAATGACAAAATATGACAAAAAAGGTTGTGTCACAAAAAGACGGTTCTGAGCAACATCTCCAATTTAATCAACATATAAATCGAAATATCAGATTTAAAAACCTCAAGAGTCCACCAGACTGCTGACTTGTAGATGTTTATATTGAAGCTGTGAGCAGCAACACGAGCGGCATTATTAGCATGGGTCAGGGAGAAGGGGAGAAATGGATAGTAAAAAAGAAACTGCCTTGTTGAGCTCTCCCCTTGGCTGGAGGCCCCTCCTGGATGATGACCAATGCCTCCGGGGCATAAAGGAAGCGCACCACACCAAAATGCTTGCTTGTGTGCGTTTGAGCGCCCCAAAAAAGAAGCGATAGCACCGGGAAGCAAAGTGATGCCCCCCTGGATGGAGGGAGGAAGTTTGGATGGACATAATAGAGAGAGAGAGAGAGAGAGAGAGGGCGAGGGAGAGAGAGGGCGAGGCAGCTAGAGTTTTAGAGAGAGTCATGAAACGAGTCAGGGTAAAGTGTGTGTCTGACAAAGAGGAAGAAGAGACTGAAGTCAGTGGAGAGAGCAGAGAGTGAGAGGAACGATGATATGATGACGACGACAACGCCTGTAGGCCAGAAGAATGGACATGGCGTGGCGGATTGCAAGGCGGGCTCTCTTCTCTTTTTCTCACTCCCATACCTTTCCCTCTCTCTCTCTCTCCCTTTCTCTCTCTATCTCTCTCTTTTTCTCTCTCTCTTTCGATTTCCCTCAATGATCACATCCCTGATATGCACCTCTTGCACTGTCCTCTCCCATCTATTCTTGTCCCCTTAGGCAATATTCATTCCGAAAGAGCCGACGCCGTTGTGCTGCCAGGCATCGCACCATTCGACTCCTGGAGCACGCAGCTGCACATCCACACACTTTTTAGGGGGATAGAAGGAGAGAGAGAGAGAGAGAGAGCGAGAGAGAGAGAAAGAGAGAGAGAGAAAGAGAGAGAATGGCAGAGAGACCGAAAGGGTGAATGTGGCGAGTGCGTAGAAGCAGCAATCGCCTGGAGGGACTGTATGCATAGACGGCCCGGTGTCCAGAGATAGCAGTCGGCCAGCTAGCCGGTCTCCATCAGTGTTGCCGCTGGCGAGAGTGCGAGAAAGAGTGCAGACAGAGAGGGAGAGAGGCAGAGGAAGAGAGAGGGAGAGAGCGAGGGAGAGAGCGAGAAGAACATAGCGATTGCATGAGAAGAGATTGAGGTGAAGAGAGAAAAGTGTAGATAGCAAAGTAAGCAATTCAAGAGCTGCACAGCATGATCACGAGATCGCCATTTTTTGTCATGGCTTTAATGGGAATACATAGAAAGAGAGAGAGCGAAAGATAGAGGAATAGAGAGAGGGAGTGAGAAGAGATAAGGAGGAAAAGAGAGAAAAGAAAGAGAGAGAGAGGAGAGAGATGGAGTGCAGGAGAGAGAAATAGATATAGAGTGAAGAAGAGAGAGAGAGAGGAATAGAGAATGAATGAAGAAGAAAAGAGAGAGAGACATATGTAGAAAGGAAGAGGGGAGAGAGCGAGTGAAGAGAAGTGTAGAGAGGAGAGAGAGACAGAGAGAGAGAGAGAGAGAGAGAGGATCAGTGATTATGGAAATGTGTGCATTTGATCGTTTCTCTAACACTTGCGGATAAACGGCCAAAATGAAAGCGTAAAGTCGTGATTAAAGAAGTATCGGTTTTCTAGAAAATATTGAGAGAGAGGCCATCGAAGCTTTAAAAAATTGTATCTCCGTTGACTTGGAAAAAAGAGTTGAAATATGCCAAGCAATGGAGGATATGAATATCTCCACGAAGCAGTCCACTCCATTCTTCATTGCCTTGGCTGTCATTCTGCTTTCTGCCAGCCAAATCTTCCTTCTGTTCTGCTGGAAGCAGAATGAGCAGCCAAAGACAACGCGACATGTTAAAGGACAAAAAAGTGCGCGATGCCAGGAGTCAAATTGGGCCAACTGAGTGAGAGAGAGTGATAGAGAGAGGGCGAGAGCTAGAATGAGAGAGAGAGAGAGAGCAAGAGAGCAGGTGAGAGAGAGAGGGAGGGAGAGGGAGAAAGATCTAAGGACAATCTGATTTGGGTGTCTTCTGTGTGTCGGGGTGACGCCTCTGGCAGGCAGTCACAATGAGATGAAGGCGGCTAAATTCGCAGCAACCCTATGACACTTTCTGTCTCGCAGTCTGTTCTCTCTCCATAACCAGTCCATTCGAAACACTCTCGCATGCTGCTTCTCTCTTCACTCTCGCCGACTGATCCAACGGCCCAGAGATAATGCAGATTAGGAGCTTCGCCCTCAGGCAACTGAGCAAGAGAAGATGATCATCGGACAGAGAATGACTGCCAAGGGAGGGCTGCCAGTCTAAGAAGCTCATCCTTTTCGTTCTCCCCTCCTCCCTTCAACTGTTCTTTGAAAACTCAGGCTAAGCATTTTCACTGATATTTTAGAGCACCGAATTAACATTTGTTCCTGTTCCACCTATTATCTTAGAAATATAATATCTTTAAAATATGAGCAAGTAGATACAGAAGATTTCGTCTAAATTCTCGCCTACTGGAACGAGTTTGATACAGTAAACCTCAATTCTCGGGGATATTCTGCGGCCATAAACGAGGGCTTGCTTCCATGCATCCTATTGGCACGAAGAACACAAATAATTCTCCCACTTCGGCTAAGAGCTCTCCCCCCAAGAAGAGGCCATCTCTGCCATCCAGTGACATCTACAGTATCCACAAGGCCCTTTCAAACAGCCTGTCAAATGCTGGCACTCTGCCCAGTGATAGGTTCCCTGCAGAAGAAGACAGACTGAATGATTGGCAGACAAGGAATGAGAGACGAAAAGAGGAGAAACTCATCTTTCGGCCGCAAGGAAAATGAGATGTCAGTGACTGGTGGAGATGGTGGACGAGTGACTGACACTGCCAAGTGTCAAGAAAGGCACGGTCCCTCAGGGTCTTGAACCAGCCATCAACTTGCCGCCTTCACATTTCCTTTTTTTCTTAGCAAAAACAACCATTCAAAATTTTGTAAGCCGACCAAAACCTTGAATTGTACAGAAACAAAGTCGACAGGTTCGAATATATTTTTTTTTACATTCCCTACCAGGGAAATAAGAAGTGCCCACAGGAATTATTTTTATGACTTTTAAAACGCAGTCTTGAAATCTCTCCATACAGTTAAATTTTGGCAATCCAAATTTGCGAAGCAGCGCAATAGATGGGTCATACGTGAAAGAAAGCGCCTCAAAAGCCTCAAATCTTTCCTTATCATCAGTCATATTCAATTTTTCAACAATTCAAAGGACATATTTCAAACATCTTGGCTTTCTGATTAGATTAAGATAACCGATGGACAGAAGTCGGGTCATTTTGAGAGATGACCTGATGATTTTCTTGAGTGCATGCTGAATTGTTCACTCTTTATCATTCTTATCATTCTTCATACATATCATTATATTTTCAGAATGTCGGGATCTTTCTGCAGCGAAAGCAGATCGAGTTTTCAGCCCAGCAGCAGCAGCCTAGAAGAGGAAATTAACATTGTTTTTTCACTACTAACTTTATTCAAAAACGGTCTAAAAAAAGCATGCGTAGTCTTGCATACGACACATCTTGATGTACCATACCGATGTATGGTACATTAAGATGTGTCGTATGATTCGTCAATCCAAGCTAAAGCGACGAGATATTTAAGTCCCAAGCTCTAATTCTTGATCAAGTTGACTGCGTTAATCGGGTTATGACTAGGATGAACATAGATTCAAGAAATGCTAGCACATTTGGCTACCTCACGGAGCATCTCCTTTGCTAGAAAGACGCGGAACTGAGGAAGAAGCAGCCACCGAGTGAGTCGACTATTACGACAGCAATCGGATAGGCCTAAGAGTGCTTCTCATTCGCTGATTCGATTGAGAGAACGATCACTGAAACAATCGAATGTTTCAATACATCACCACAACAACGTATTCCTATTTACTTTTATTTTGTTAGCTACTTGTGAGAAGAATACGGAATAAATATGTATTCTTTTATGAGGTGGAATTAATTCAAACTTTTTCATTTTTTTTTGTTTGTTAAATCACTAACCAATGCACGTCTGCGAACAAATGACAACAGTATTATTGGGTAGATAAGTACGTAATGATATTGTATATATATTGATGTTGAAAAAGAGGATAAATTCCTCAAAATCATGAGACTTATCCATTTCTGTAGCTAACTTGGTGAAGCGATTAAATTGAAATTGCAAGAAATTCTAGTTGCAACAGTTTTTTTCCAGCAGGTCCTTTCATTCGAATCAAGAAGCTTCTTTCTCTTTGACACCCATGCCTTGAAATGTTGTTGACTCCTAACTGGACCTTGCATTAAAAAAGTGATGTAAGTTTTAAAATAATATGTATGTACATGCTTTCATTTAATCCGTTTAATCGCATGGGAAAAAGACATTTAGTTTAAAAGCGTTATGATTATAGTAATAATGACGAACTCTTACGTTATTTTGCTCATCTACATATACTCATGATTGTATGTAAATTGTGTTGTATGCATGTCATATTCTAGAAATATTCGTATGTCTACCAAATTTAATTGGGCATTATTGTTTGCGAGTTGAGACATCGAATTACCACGCTCCGATACGGCATTAACCTTCCGGCTTCAATTGAACGAAAGTGGACTTGGAATTTACTTTCTCAATTGCTTTCAAAATTGTTATGATCAGCATCGCATAGTTGTTTTCCACTAAGTAACTTAGGTAGGACGCGAAGGAACGGCCTGGCACAGCCTTGATTCGGCTACGAACATTCAGTATCTCGTTTGCTGTCCTCAGCATCTCTTGTACTCATCAAGTAAACACGTATGGAATGAGGAAAACGAAAGTTGTCATTAACAAAATCATCGGGACGTTTCCTGTCACCGTTTTTTATTAGCTTTTCAGCACTCGAAAGCATTTGATTTGTTGTTCAATTTGTGTCCAATTCATATAAAAGACACGGCAACGAAAAGTCTCAGATGCTATCCAGAATCTACTATCAACAGTCAATTTACTAGTGATACTACCTATACAAACAGCAAGATCAGAAAGTAAGGGAAACAGAGATGTTGATGGAGAAAGTGAAGGCAGGTTGCACTGAGAGAGTTGGAGAGTCCGACGGCGAAGGAGAAACACCGGGGATGGAGGAGAGAGCAGAGAAAGAGGCGGTGAGACGAAATGTACAAGCAGACTCTGGCAGACAGAGCAGAGCAGGCGTCATCTCATCTTCTGGAAATATCCTACTCTTATTAGTTGCCAACATATCGGCTTTAGTTTTCTATCTGCCTGTCTGGCGGAGAGGGGGGGTCTGATGTTGTGGTTTGAGGGTGAACGATGGTATAACCGGACACATCTCTCATAGACTCTTTCTCTTTCACTTTAATGGTCAGTCATGCCCAGGCACGTTGCTAATGTTCGTGTTTGCCAAGGAGCGGATATGTCATAAACTCCACATTCCCTCAACATGCGCTCCCTTTCACGCGCCACCTCAATAATCCTGAAATTGGCGATAAGGGCGGCGAAGGCGTTAAGGGCAAGGGATGACTACTAGAGATCTCCTTAGCAGATAGAGATAAGTTATGGCTGTGTATGTACAAAGTAGGACAAAATAGCCCTTTTCCTTAATCTACGAAGCAAAAAAGGGTTATTTTACAGGTGAAAAATATCTATTGCGTAAGTGCTTTCACAAAGCTCTTCATAACAACACTAGAGGAACATACTTCAATCAGTACACGTACACGTCAGTGATTTACTCCATAAGGCGTTTCTGAACCCACGCATTTGTCGAATAAAAACATATGTAACTGCGGGATATCGGATATGAGTGTACATATAGTGCAGAAGAGAAAAATGATGGCTTGGTTGAAATAGGAAAGCAGCAATAAATACCTTGTTGAAGAAGAAGCACTGAACAGGAGCGAAGAAACAGTTGTGAGGGACCGACTGAGAATGCAACTGCGCCCTGAAAGTTACTTCGTATCTTTTATAAATAACCAATTCATTATTATATATACCATTAAAAAATATATTATCTTTCTCCGAAAACAAATGCAACGCCGTTTCTTCCTATTTTTTCTGCCATGAAATGCGAGCCACCGTTGCAGCTTTCAGTGCATGCGACATCGTATCATGTTTCCGTCAAAATGATGAATAAAGCGAGAATGAGGCAAAATAGTGAATTGTACTACCCACGCGCTTCATTTTTGGTAGAAAGAAAATTGCATGGCTATTTTATCCGATCTTGTACTTTTTTTTCTAGGCGTCTCCGTGCCTTCAAACAAAATATTGAGATAACGTCTTTTTTGATCTTGTCAGAAACGGGCTAAATGATGCATGGGATGTTTTTCAGCCACAAGGAAGTGTTGCCTAACGGAATTGGTCGGTCTCTGCCGAAGCTGTAGTACGGAGAATTTCTTGCGCCATACAAAGTTTCAAGCACTTCTGGTCGTAGGCGCTTCTCGGTTCTGCAAGCAATGAGAATTTCAATATTAATTATTCACTATTACACCATACCTACAGTTTATATATCAGTTAGATCAAATGAATTGTTTGCTGGCGCCGCTACTGTCTATTTGAATCTCAGGTTCGACCTGGACGTGAATAAAGGATTATTGTTACGTATATTAAATTTTAAGGCTTCTTTCTCATATTAACCCTATACCATCAGATCTTTGAAAACATCGACGGCCTACTAGAAAACGTAGAGTGTCTATGACAGGATGATGTTAATGAAAGCAAAGAGTGCTCACCCCCGCATGAAATTATTTAATTTTAACAATTCCACCCTCGCTGGCTTTATGAATTCCATTTCTATTATCGCCACAGATTAAGGGCTCTTTTATTAGTACATTAATCTCGTTTGCAAGCTACAATAGCCACTATAAACGGTGGAGATATCCAATTTCTCCAATATAGCTTCCAAAGAGCAGACATGATGTTGGCAAAATTAGGTGAAGTAGTTTTCTTCCGCAATCCCGCGTCACCAGCAGCAAGCATAGAATTGTAGTCGATCTGATGGGTGTCTGACTCTTACCCGAATAGAACTCCGAAGAGTTTGCTTCCTGCCGCTGGCTCAGCCGCGGCTGGTTTGACTGAGAAGAGGAGAAACAGAGAGGCAGTCGCAATGCGAAGCAGCATCCCACGCTCTTCTTATTACCTGCAACTTTCCAGACTCTTTAAATTAGCATAAATTCTAATAATGGCTCAGGTCAGGTCAACGAAACTTATGGCTAAGAAACGTGCAAGCATCTGTTTTTTTTTTCGTTGCAGCTTTTAAGTAAGAGTGAATACGGGTAGAGCATCACAAATGAAATGGCAGAGCTGATTGAATACTTGACCATCAGACAGAAAGGGGCGTTCCCAGTCATTTCTGCTTGCGCATAAAAATCAAGGAAACCATTTCTAAGAATATTTTCATTAGAATCAGGAAGGGCAAATTGTGATTATTAGTTAATGAAATCATAATCGCAAGAGTGCAAACAATGCGGCAACATCATCTTGTGCCCTCCAAAAGAAGAGGCCACAGACATCAAGATGCCCAAGTCCCTTCAACCAAACGCACCTCGCTTCAGATATTTATTGCCCACCTACCATCATGGCTTGCAGGCCATTTCTGGGCGGAGTCGATGGGAGGAGAGCGGGAGGGCAGGGGGATAAGCGAGGATTAGCATGGAAGATTAGGCTGGCACTCTCCACGATCATCTCACCAGTCATATGTCTCCGAAATGGACAAGTGAGGAATGCATGATGAAAGCATAAACAAAGCTGCAAGAAGCCAGAACTTTCCAGTGCGAGTGACAAGGGAAAGTGTGAGATGTGGGAGACAAATACGTTCTTCACGACCACGCAATGATTCTACCAATAATGAAAAGTTATTTATTGTCTCAGCGTTTTTTTAAGAGAAGCTATCAAAAAGGTCCATCTTCCTCGTGGAAATGATATGAAATTGAAAACTGCAGCGCTGTTTTCAAGCATCGGGTTTGTACGGCATGCGAAATAGCACGCGAGAATGAGAGTGCCTACTCCACATTAATTATTTTCCAGTGATCTCCCTCCTCTAATTAGATTTGATGTTGCAACCATTAGTCACTGCTTTCTTTACATTCGGAAGAGCTTTAATTAATTGGAAGCTTGAGCGTGCAGGGAAGAAGCTGCGCCGTGCACAGGACGATCTCATTAAAGAAATAAACCATGCAAGTTGTTTTAGGGAGTTTATTGAAGCATGGCCTACTCAGCCGCGAGAATCCAGGACATCAGAGATACTGATTTTTCCAACCCTAATGGTATGTTATCAAATCAAGGACGCATTATATCTCAAATGAAAATGTGTAGGCTTTCTAGTTGTTTTATCTGAAAGATGAGAAGAGCTATTGCGTCTGAGAAGATCTGGTAAAATTACTAAACTAACGACGTTGTAAAAGAATTAGGAGACAGAAATAGCCATGTTTTTGACGATGGCGGGGTCATGTTTGGCTCAAAAAACAAGGAAGGGAAACGTTCATAGCATCATAAATGGTAAGTTGCTAGTTATTGCATGAAAAAATACTGTGCCATTTTCCAGCGGCGTCAGCTCAGCTTTCAGAAATTCAACGTGTCCCATGATAGGCAGAATATCAAGTGAATTTATCTTTCAGTGGCTGCAACGCACATGAGAAAAAGCGAGATAAACACCAGGAAGAGCTCATCTAAAAGCTTGGTCACGCCAATTCAGCTTAGTTAATTACTAGACCAGCGGCAGCATAAATATATACATTGAACATTGATTAATGATCTCATGATTGCCTTTAAGATCTTTAGAGGTACCTATGGTGTAGCCCCATCTGATATGTTCCTTATGCCATCCCGAATCTCTAGAGGCCATCGTCACAAACTTAAAAAGCAAAGATTCCGTTCCACAATTTTTAAGAACTTTTTTGCAAATAGGATCGTTAACTTATGGAACTCCTTGCCCGATTGCATTTTTGAAATGTCACTTCCGATGGCCCGCAATCACATTAAGAACTTCTTAGCAAATATATAGGAATTTTGCCCAGAGATCGCCCTCCCCCCCCACAAATTGGCAGCCCACGTTGCTAGCCTCTAATTGTCTGATTGTGCTCTATTTTCTCTCGTTTTATGTCTATGTTCACTCTATCCTTTTCAATATAATACAAGCCAGATAAACATATATATAAAGTTAAGCTACCCACATTTAGCAGAGTAAAACAAATGAAACATTAGTTATAATTTATCTTGAAATAAAATCAAAATTTCTTTGCAAAAAAAGGCCAGAAACATAATTCGCGAAACTTAAAAAAACGTTCCGATTTTGTGAAAAAATTTCCATTAATCGTGATCATTTTAGATCAGAAAGAACAAGAGAGGATTTCCCTTCACCTTCTGATTCTATGCAAACAAAACATCTGACAGTGAGAGAAAGAGACAGTCGAAAAACCAGACTAATGTCATGATTCGAATGATGAGAGCAGGAATTATCTCTTAGTACATTTAGTCCTGGAAGAGCCGATAAGTCCAAGATGCAGATAAACAAAAGACATCATAGCAGAGAAAGAGGGAAAGTCTAAAAGAGGAAGTGGACGCAGAATTCTTCGTATAGGAGATGGTGAAACAGACCAATGCGCTACAACTTTCAGCATTAACTAAATATGAAAGTAAATCCCGATTTATTTTTGAGTGATTTAAGGTATTGATTTTCGGGGACCGTGTCAGATGAGCAACGACCATTATAGCCATACGTGTTAAAATGGACATTTGAGAAACGTACTTATAGCAATGGGCAATTGAGCAACGGAGCCGAATCGCAACGGGTGGGCGGCCATTTGAGCAGCAAGTCAAAAGAGCAACAGGGAAATAGAGCAAAGGTGACAAACGAGCAATCAGGAAACAGAGCAACGTGACAAATGAGCAACCGGGCAATATTTGTGGTAGGGGGGCCTATGAGACCTCACGGGTCCCGAACGCGACATTTGAGCAACGAGACAAACGAGCAACGGGCTAGATCTTCTTTCCTGGTATAGGGGTCTATGAGACCCAATGGGTCTCGACTGCGACATTTGAGCAACGGGACAATTGAGCAACGGGCTAGATCTTCTTCCCTGGTATAGGGGTCTATGAGACCCAATGGGTCTCGACTGCGACATTTGAGCAACGGGACAATTGAGCAACGGGCTAGATCTTCTTCCCTGGTATAGGGGTCTATGAGACCCAATGGGTCTCGACTGCGACATTTGAGCAACGGGACAATTGAGCAACGGGCTAGATCTTCTTCCCTGGTATAGGGGTCTATGAGACCCAATGGGTCTCGACTGCGACATTTGAGCAACGGGACAATTGAGCAACGGGCTAGATCTTCTTCCCTGGTATAGGGGTCAATGAGACCCAATGGGTCTCAACTGCGACATTTGAGCAACGGGACAATTGAGCAACGACATTTGAGCAACGGGCTGAAACTTTTTCTCTGGTATAGGGGAAGGGGGTCTATGAGACTCAATGGGTCCCGACTGCGATATTTGAGCAACGAGACATTTGAGCAACGACATTTGAGCAACGGGCTGAAACTCTTTCTCGGGTATATTGGGTGGGGCTATGAGACCCATTGGGTCCTGACTGCGACATTTGAGCAACGGGACAATTGAACAACGGGCATAATCCTTTTCGCTGGTATACAGGGGGCCTATGAGACCCAATTGGTCCTGTTGCCTTCACCTGAGACAATTGAGCAATGGGCTATTTATACATATAATTGAGTATTCATTTTGTCTGGTATTAGGGGGATAAGAAGACCCAATGTTGCTTGCACCAGCGAAAATTTTGCAATGGGATATATGTATGTATGTATTTATGTATGTATCTTACGATTAGCAATACGGTTGTTATGTGTGACACTCATGCAGTTATAGGCAGTACTTGCAGTTAATAGAGTCAATCTGGGAGACTCGAACACGGGGGTGCAGGGAGCAAAATTATTTTCTAATCAACTTTATTCACAGGGTTTGTGTGACATCCTAAGGCCTTCTCAAAAACATTTTTCCAAAAATTATTTTTCTGCCATCCACAGTAGGCGGCGACATACCGAAAATATTCAATGACCATAAGATTTTATTTGTTGAGCAAACTAAATTATGAACAGGTACATCGATTGTTAATTATAAAGCGCATAAGAAAGGTAACTATGACTTTCTTTCAAAAAATTATTGGGCCCCTTTCTGCTTGCAATCAAAAAAATTTCAAACATGACGGATTAGGCCTTGGAAACTACAAAAAAAACTAGAAGACTTGATTTGAATAGACTCAAATTTTCAATCATAGTAGGAGTCACAAATTATTAATTGCTTTAATTTTTTTAATATTGAAACTTTCTAAAGTGATCTGTTCTTTGAATGAAAATAAGAGTGAAAATATGCAAATGTATGCAAATCAAGTGACTTTAGCACCAACTATGATGGAAAGGTCCCAGTAGGCCCGCAAATTGGGTCCCTGATTAGTTATTTGGAATGGCGGAAGGGTCCAAACTAAGAATAAGCTACTTTTTCATAAGGCATCTAATCGCTACGAGCAGTCCTGTGACTAGACTTTGAGTGTGAGTATCTCGCATAAGAACCATATTGCTAATTGTAAGATATGTACATATATCCCATTGCAAGCAACATTATGTCTTCTTATCCCCCTAATACCAGACAAAATGAATACTCAATTATATGTATAAATAGCCCATTGCTCAATTGTCTCAGGTGAAGGCAACAGGACCAATTGGTCTCATAGGCCCCCTGTATACCAGCGAAAAGGATTATGCCCGTTGCTCAATTGTCCCGTTGCTCAAATGTCGCAGTCAGGACCCAATGGGTCTCATAGCCCCACCCAATATACCCGAGAAAGAGTTTCAGCCCGTTGCTCAAATGTCGTTGCTCAAATGTCTCGTTGCTCAAATGTGGCAGTCGGGACCCATTGAGTCTCATAGACCCCCTTCCCCTATACCAGAGAAAAAGTTTCAACCCGTTGCTCAAATGTCGTTGCTCAATTGTCCCGTTGCTCAAATGTCGCAGTTGAGACCCATTGGGTCTCATTGACCCCTATACCAGCGAAAAGGATTTTCCCCGTTGCTCAATTCTCCCGTTGCTCAAATGTCGCAGTTGAGACCCATTGGGTCTCATAGATCCCTATACCAGGGAAGAAGATCTAGCCCGTTGCTCAATTGTCCCGTTGCTCAAATGTCGCAGTCGAGACCCATTGGGTCTCATAGACCCCTATACCAGGGAAGAAGATCTAGCCTGTTGCTCAATTGTCCCGTTGCTCAAATGTCGCGGTCGGGACCCGTGAGGTCTCATAGGCCCCCTACCACAAATGTTGACCGGTTGCTCATTTGTCGCGTTGCTCTGTTTCCTGATTGCTCGTTTGTCACCTTTGCTCTATTTCCCTGTTGCTATTTTGACTTGCTGCTCAAATGGCCGCCCTTCCGTTGCGATTCGGCTCCGTTGCTCAATTGTCCGTTGTGCGAATGTCGTTGCTATTCTGACACGGTCCCTGATTTTCTCATATTTCTATAAAATACTGGCATTCAAGCTCAAAGCGAATTATCCTCTAAGCACTTATGGTAGTTAACTGGTAACAGCCTAAGGATAAAATGTTGATTGAGAAAATGGGCTAAGAGATGCATAAGCGACTGCTAAATGCTTCGATGCCCAGACACGGCTGGAATTAATTGAAATAAATCCAAGGAAATGGGCATATGCAAACGCGGCTCGCTTCCTTCCAAGTGAGTGGCAGCCGAAGCATTTGAGCAACTTACACACATACAACTAACTAACTAACTGCTACTTCTCGAGAGAAATAAGAAGCACTGCAGCTTCCTCTGCACCATTCATTTCCGGTTGCTTTTATCAGGATTGCCCTCATCTCATATTTTTGCACGTAAACACCTTCGCCCGAAGTGACCTACATATTACATTGGATTCCTAATCTGCTGAGAATCTCTGTGGGGCATACAACGGTGACTCTTCGTATTTTGTTCTGATTAATATTGAGTAAGTTCTATAGGTATAAAGATAATTTAGAATGGAACACTCATCCTTGTAGCAATAGAACTATCCACCCGGCTTTAATTAGTATCAGCTAAGGAACGTCAAAACGAGAACCCGCTTTTCAATTTGCTGCCGAATGCGTTGACTCGGACTTGAAAAGCCACAATTTAATGAAACAGATGAATTTCAACAGATCGCGGGTAGCATCCATTCTCAGAAACCACGAATGTTTTGGTGGCAGGTGTGTTTTATGATCAAAAAACAGAATGGCACGACGTAGAATATGATGTTATTCTTTAAAAAGTTTGATTTGATAATGAAAAGTACTCCAGTCGTGACTTGCTATCGTCAGAAATGTTAAAACATATAGAATAAATCACGGAAAAGGGATGAATAACGAGAGAATAACGAGAGAGAGAGAGAGAGAGAGAGAGAGAGATTGGCTACATAATGCAAAAAAAAATGAAAATAAAGCATGATGAAACCATTTTTCCTGGGTTTGAGGGCAAGCATGGGCGGGAGGTTCCGCTTTTGTTATTTGTGATTGAGGACGATACATCACTACGATGCTCTCTTTAGCGAATGAGTGTGACGGAAGTGTGCGCCCCTCCCAAAAGAAAGAGGGGAAGTGTTCAATCCTCAGTCTTTTCAATCACGAGTCGTATTCAGCTTGAAAGACTAAATCACATTTTCCTAGTTCCTTGCTTGAACAAGGTATATTGTGAAGGAGGATAAAGTGAGTAAGTGAAGATATTGTCTATATGGGATGGAGAGAAGTGGAAGCTCCAGGCTCCTCCCTCCCGTCCACCGAGTCGAAAGCAGCGTTGCCACGAGTCTGCTGCACAAGAGCTCTCAGCTTTGCCACGGGTGGCCGGTGAGTCGGAAGACGATGCCAGCATTTGAGGGCGCGGTGCCATCTTAACAGAAGTGGGCGTGGCTTATTGCAAGTGGGCGGGGCAGATGTACTTTGCCCTGAAGCAGAACAAGGCTGCACTTTCATATATCCACGACCTTTTGTCACATGCATCCTCGGAGGAATTTAGAATGACGTTTCGAGGGAGGGGGAAGGGAAGAATGGCTCGGGGTTGGCGGATAGTTTGTATGTCGCGGGAGATTCTCTTTCATGAATCGGTCTCACTCCATGATCACGAACAAGAGAGGGGAGACTGAGAGAAAAGAGAGAAGTGAGGTATTGATAATTCCAGCTGCAACGCGCACAGGTTTAGAAGAATGAAATTAGGAGTGTACGCATAGAGGAAGATTGGGGGTCAGGAGAAACAGAAGAGAATTGCTATGAAATGTCACTGTCCTCTGCACAGACTACATATTCCACGACCTATTTAATGGAAGGCCCAGGACAGATGCATTCGCCTGCTAACCAAAACACGTTTTGAATACGTGAACAAGCGAGATTTCTGAGGGATAATCGGCGATAAACCTCACCATTAAAGGTTCGTAACGAAACAATAGAGAATTGCATGTTCGGTTTCGTGTTTGCAAATCACTTTTTGCCAAGAAAGCAAAAGGAACGAGGGGCTCTCCAGTGGGTGTTTAAACGAGAAGGAGTATTCGCAGGCCAAAGCTGCGCTCCCACGTGTTGTGCATGAGGCGAAATGCCCCTTTGACCTTTAGCGCGTTTGATGCGAGAGAACGTTCCGTCAGATATTTGAGAACACGCTTATGGTGAGATTTATATAAAAAAGTGGAATCAAAGTATGATGAGAGAAGTTTTCGGGGACTAACAGATCGGGCGGCACGAATTCGGGTTGTTGACAACGAAAGCCGCGGTCGACTGCGCGTATCACATCCGAGTCTTCCGAGAGGTGCTCGAGGGGGATCGAGCCAAGAGAGAACACTTCGTACATCATCATCCCCAGCGACCATCTATTTATGCTATTCATTATTCTCTTATTGGCAACGATATCCAACAGTCTTCTTCTATAATTTGCAAAACAACTTTATTTTAATAATTTCTCTACCGGCATAAATATCGTTTTGGATACTGTTATTTTAGTTTTTCATCCTCCTCAGTACCTGACTCTACTATTAAGGAATCCAAGTGTGATTAAGTGAGGGTGGACGAGGAGAAATGCCAAGAATCACACAGAGATAAACTCTATAATCTGTTGTGGTGGAGATGATGGATTTCATCTCTGTGTCTGGATCAGCGACTCACACGTCACTCTTAGCAGAGAACTCTCCATGAAAGGCCTCAGGGGCGAGCCAGCGGAGCGGGAGGCGGCTGAGGGCTACGCTGCCCTCAAATGAGTTGCCATTCTCTTCCAGGGAAAATGGAACAGCAGAAGAATACAAGAAATAATGATATCACAACCAGCCTTATGAAACTTGTAGTCTTTTGGTGAGCTGCAAAACTGGAATCCGGCAATCTAAAAAAGGAATTTTGATAACTCATTTTTTTAATATATATACAATTGACTGCTACACCTTAGCATCCAGAGAAGCCGTTAGCAAGATGTTTCTTGCACAAATATCACGATGCACGAGGTGGCGAGAGTGGATGTATTCCTGGCAAAGAATTGGGAACACAGTTGCATTATGCTGACTCATATTAATTCATTTGATGGTCGTGTATGTGGAAAACGAACTAAGCCGGAACAGACGCCCATGACTATTTCAAGAAGCTTATTTACCGCAGTCTCTCGCATCCCACCCGCTGTTGTTGGATTGAGTCTGAGAAGAGAGACAGAGAGATAAAGGGACAGAGAGAGAGAAAAGAGAAGAGTGGGAAAGATAAGATGAGGCAAAGAAATAAAGAGACAGAGAGAGAAGAGAGGGAAGAGATGAAGGAAAAGAATGTGCGAGAACGTATTGCGTAGTTGCGCGAGATGGCGAACGAGAGTGGTTGGAGTGAGTTCAAGAAGTGAGCAAATGGCTCCACCGATGTGCGTCCAGCCAAGGAACATCGACAGATTCAGATGGCCCCTGGAAATCACTCTTCTTGGAGAACAGAATTCATAAATAACTAATTAATGTAATCTAATAATCTAACCGAAGTCTTTGCATGCAAGCCATTTCTCTGCTGAGTTCGTCTTCTTCCTCTTCGCCGTGTTCACGAGTCACCTTCAATGAGCATACTCAACATGAACTCCATGCTAATCTGAACTCCATGCTAATCTCAACACCAACCCGAATGGCCACATCGCAATCGTAGAATGGACTGTTTGGAGACCATTCCATGAGGGGCGCTCGGCCGACTAGGTGGCCTGCAAGGATATGCACGACTTTTAGTTTTGTTACTAAGTACAGTACTCATTCTAACCAAGGAAGACATTAGCGTGGAGACCTCCTCCGAGCAGAACACTCGTGTCCAGCCGAACTCTTGTTCCGTCTATCTTTAGTATTACTGTTTACATTGGCATTGTTGTATTCAAATTATTAACGAAATTAATGCTTGAAATTAAAGAAATGTATTAACAATAGAACATGAAACCTTCCACGGCATGCTTTCTGCTTCTGGCTGTCGCGTCTTAGGCCTGAAGGGTTTGAATGAATTCTCTTATGGAATGTAAAATGAAGTGACTTCAACGCGATATGCACAGATCGTTCGTGAGCCGGCGTCCCGTTGGCGGCCTGCAATCTCCTTCTCGCCATGACATACAAGACGATACCAGTGGCCGTGGCAGTCGCCGCGGCCAGAGTTGAAATCCAGATGAGATCAGTGATGGCCACCTGCATTATTCTTCTGAATGCACATTAACACATGCACTTTCATTGTACATGTGTATGTATGTATTCGTATTTTCTCTGTCTTTCTAAATCATTCCAGGAGAACAAGAAAGACCAGCCTCGAAATGCTTCTCTTCTTTGTATTTGTGGGCGGACGATAAGTTCGCTAAATATGAAAAAGATTACTATCGGAAAACAAGGAATTGCGAAAACCTCTAGGAACATGATCCCTGCAAAATGTGATGACGTCTTCATCATAGGAAAGAAGGGACGAATTCATCATCAACACCTGAAAAAAATTTATTCATATGCCTGACGGAGATGAAAATACGTATTTATGATGTACGTATGTATGTATGTACATACATATGTACTAGGTATACATACCTGATTATCAGACTTCGCGCTAAGAAACCCTGTTTTCTGAAGTGGCATTATTAAATTCTTGAACAGATCGGCTTCCGATGAATTGCTTATTACGTAAACCGTATCCTGAAATATGAAGTTGCACCGCATGGATTGTCAGTGAGAGAACGAGCCGTTTTGGTGGGTGTGGGAATGTTGATGGCCATGAGCTTGACGAGGACGTCGGTGGGGAGCGAGGAGATCAGGGCAGAGTAGTCAGGAATTGTGTCATTCGCCGCCCTCTCCAACTCTTCCACGAACATTGTGTAGATGCCAAAGTCAGTTGGGCAGCCATTCTCATCTGTGCTTCAAAGTCGCTCTCATTCCAATGTCTAGCGAGTTGCCATTTTCTTCGAGAACATCGATTATGTTGATCGTTGAATAAAAATGTGAAACCTGCTGAATCGTTGAAGCTGAGTGATGTGATGCAGTTTTCTGCGAATTGTCGGGTGTGGCTGCCCAGCCAAGGAAGTCGAACCTCTGAGGAAACAAACAATAAATCATTGATGCCCCAGTCATATTTATGTAAGATGTTCCCACCATTTACTGCAATCGAACTTTTACAATCAACTGCGTTTCGATGGAAGATCCTCACAAATCCACCGGCAACCTAAAAAAAACAACCACTAATGCAAAAACTTAATTAAAAAATTAGGTTGAGCGAAATTTTAAATAGAAAAGAAGTTGTAAACGGACCTGCAGTTCAGGAGGCTGTGCACACAAAGGCCCATCGACGAAGGAATGAATGAGAGGTAGCATAGCCTCAGCCAGAGGACGGCCAAGCATGAAGATGGTGGGGGAGAGACTTGGCTGGTTGCCAAAGTACGTCCGGGGGATCTCTGGCTTGTGTACATATTCTTGGATTACAAAACATTGACATGACTTACCGAAGTCAATATTCCTGCTCATGTTCTTTCTGATGCCGCCGGGGTTGAAGAGGACATCTTCCATGGAGAAGACGGGGAACTTTGCCAGACTCCGCAGGTGCTGGGCGCTGTTGTGAGGGTAGTACATGGCGAAGATATCCACGTTGCTCTGCAAATCAGAAGAAACTCTGTAATATGCAACTGCTTATTCTAATCTTTCAAAGTACAAATAAGGAAGCGATCACGGACTATGTTCATGTCATTGAGTTCATTGATGATGTTCTTGTCGATGTAATCCGTAATTAATAAGAACTGCTTCTTATACATTGCATAATCGGGATCTCGACTAGCTGAGCCAATCTGAAACGACTGAATTTAAAAGAGATTATGCAGTCAGTTTTCGTTCTCCATAATAAGCGTTAAGAAACAAAAGAGTTGTTCCACACAAATCGTATGTATGTGGGAATTACTCTGTTTATTCTTCCTTCGCAAGTCCTACCAGAGTGCGAAGAGTCTCCATCATATTATCGACACCCGTTTCATTGTACACGTCATTCGAGTGGACACTCTCATTCGAGAGAAGGGAGCCCGTGTAGAATTTATTCATCTGCTTTTCATTCTTCATCAGCACACGAAGTTCCTCCTCAAAAGGAAAACGTGGAAACTCAGGGAGTATTTTTATTAATATTAATAAAAAAAAACCATAAAAGAAAAAAAACCTGGAGATTAGCAGAGGGCTTCTGTACTAGTTTATCTGCTCCCCCGGCACCAAAAGCAATAGTGAATGGCAGAACTCCGGATGGACAAATCTGACAAAATTCTATAAAATTCCAAATTTTATATTATCTTGGAAGAGCTGACAAGCATAAAGGCATTGAAGAGATCATGGAAGCCATTGATGTTGACATCATGAGAAACAGTGAAGAAGGCGTAAGATGAGAGGCCGAGAGTTGGACAGGCACGCACTGTCACCTCGACACCTGGAGGGGTCGCCTGTGTATGGCCCTCCGGCAGACGAGGAAAGTTGACAGCAACCTCGTCGGACACTGCCCGAGGGGGGCTGTAGTCTGGATGGGCAGCCAAGGAGGACGAGGTGAGAAGCGTAGCGATGAGCGAGACGATGATACGATTGGAAGAAACGCTCATCCCATAAGAGGGAAGTCGTGGCAGAACAGAGAATCAGAGCAGAGGGATAACTAGAAAGCTATGATTATCAAATCATAGTGAAGAGTTAGTAGACAATTAAATTTTGCTGAGCAGAATCTTACATGTGAAATAGGAAGCAAAGTGCCTTGAATTCCTTCCTTATCAGTGCATGGCTGATATGCCGAGCGTGAGGAAAAGAAAGCAGAGAGAAGAGAGAAGGGAGGAAAAAAAGGAATTTGGAATGATTGATTAGACCATCCCGGCCGCTTCCTGACCACGACCCTTTTTATTAATGGCTCTTTAATCATTTTTATAGAAAGTGAATCTTTTTATTCCTTCAATATTGCAAGCATGTAGTAGAAGTAGTGAAAACAGTACATATATCAAGTTTGTCAAGATAATAATAAATAGATGTACAGATGCGTCTAATACGGAAAGATCGGAGGCGCCATTGGCATGAACGGTGGCGGCCTAAAAAAAGAATTGCTTTCACAGTTTATGAGCCTCTACACTTCGCCAGGAAAAATTCGATAAACAAGAAACTTACAAAACCGTAATAAACTGTGATGGCGAATCGAAGGGATTTGGCTTCGGTGATAGATTTTCCACTGAAATCAAATAACAAATTAATATACATAGACAGAAGACATCTTTACTGCACACTCCAGCACAAAAGCTGCGTTCGTGCTTGTCTAAAAAAGAAGGAAGAACTGACATTGGATATGGCGATACTTGTGCTCGAGGGATCGTTTGAAGCGAATGAAGAAGCAGAGATAGAAGGCGAGAGCGAAGAGGATGACGAGGAGAGCGGCAGCGGCAGTGGAGAGGGCGAGGAGTTGGTCTCCTCCGAAGATGGAGGGTAGACCGATGACGAAGAGAGAGGAAGAGGCAGAAGGAGTGCGTCGGGTCGCAGCCGAAGAAGGCATGCACGGCTCAAATTGGAATCTTCCACACTCATGCGAATGCATTGCCTTTTTGGTTTGCAAAAATTAAGCAAACCGAATGCTGCGAATTTTCTTGCGATTCGTACATACCTCGAGGTTGACAACGCGGAATGCGTGGTAGAGCTTCGCCAGAGGAGAAGCAGCCGCCTCAGCAGTAGCAACGGAGAGCAGTCGAGTGGAGGAAGACAGACCCAGCTGCTGGTCGGAGGAGGTCAGGGCGTGCACACAAACGGAGGATCTGACAAAGCAATTCAAGGATGGGTAAGCTTGAGCTGCTTAAGTTTCTTTGCACGATTCACCTGTTGCCACCCTTTGAATACTTCCTTGGCTCGGTGAAATAAACGGAAGCATCGCCTTCGATTGCTTCATTCAGCTTCCTAAAGATAGACAGTTATGTCCTGGCTGAAATATTTTGGAATAATACATGAATAAGTTAAACTGGAAACCTCGCGAAAGTGTCGATGTTTCTGCCAATTTCATCCAACGACATGTCGAAGACAAGCCGCTGTTTCCATTTCTCAGCGATAGCGTGCACCTATAATTTATTTAAAACCTTTTCATGCCAAACACGAGTAAATATATTTAACAGCGTAAAAAATGCCAACTCACTGATTGAACCATGAAAGGTTTAGTCTTGGAATGCAATATATGTATGTATGTATGAATATTATTAAATCAATCAATTGATTAAAAATATACCGATACCTCGACAGTGTACTCTCCGAGTCGGTGCGGCTTCCTCTCTTTCTCCACTTCCATTTCTCCTTCACTCGTAGCTCCGATCTGTAGTCGGAAGACCCCCTCAGGCCTCTCCTTCAGTTTCTCGCTGTCTATTCGAATGTCTCCGTTGCTCTCATCCACTGCGAATAATTCAGCCATGTCCCCTTCCGGAGGAGAGGACACATTCGATGGAGAAAGCATCGCGCTTCTGATCATAAAAACAACATTTGATGCAAGGACCAGAGAAAAGTGAGGGAAGATGATCAATTATTACAAAGAATAAAGAAGTGAAAGCGCGCTGACGGAGTGAAATGGACATCGAGCAAAGAGTAATGCTCCCCTTCAGGGCTTGGCGGTGAGAGCGGAAAAGATCGCGACGCCCACTTATCTGTATTCATTTGAGGAAAGCTTGCAAGTTCACTGCCTTAGGTTAGTAACACTCGAACATATGTATATTGAACGCAGAAGAAGACAATATATGTATATTGTCGATGCCTCTTATTCACCATATACGATTGTCGTATCGGGGGGCCGTTGGAAGTTAGACACCGTTGGGCTTTGAAGTGAAGGAGGCAGCAGAGAAAAGTGGATAACATTAGGGTCAAGGGGAGAGAAACGAGAAGGATCCACTGCAGCATTGTGACTGAAAATATGTAAGGAGAGAAAGTAGGAGAGAATTAAGAGAGCCTGTCTGACAATGAGATATTCGACCATGGCCAGTGCAGAGGGTGCAGGGAACAAAAATATTTTTTGATTTTAATTTACTTTGCAGTGGTCATGCAGCATCATGAGAGCTTCCAAAAAACATTTTTTTCAAAAATTATTTTGAAGGTATAACTACAGTATGCCTTGATTTACCGAAAATATTCATTTGACCATAAAGTTCGTAAAAGCTAACCAAACTAAATTTTGAAAGTATCGTTAGATTCGTCATCAAAAGGCGCAGAAAAGTGCCTAAACAAGTTTTTAATTAAAGTTTCATTAAAAGGTTGAAATGAGCACTTATATTATTGGAATGTGTCATTAGAGACCATAGCAGTCATTTGGGTGCACTCTAACCATAACCATCTGAAAGAGCGTCATTTCTTACTGCATTTCATGAGGATTCACCTTCGGGAACTTTACAATGTTCGGCAGTGAACACCTTTATGAGTTATGGCAGGCTATTCAAAAAAAGGCCATAAAAGGTGTTAATCTCGTTCTTTTCAGAAATCTAACATACCATTGCGTTTGTAGTGTAGAAATGCATAAAATAGTCGAGATAACGTTTTCATACGAGTACTTTTTCAATGACTTTTTCGGCAAAAACGGTTTTTTCTAGCCTGATGACGAGAGATTAACGCATGTAATCAGAAAACAAAGAAAGACTACGAGTAATTACCTATGCCACATGAAAGCCCAGTCTTTTCTACCTGTAATATACTATCTACCTGCTGAATTCGTCTACGGGAAAGTTTACATATGTATGTTTGAACCGCGCGCATTCACAGTGCGGCTTGCCCGGAAAATCCCCTTTAACCCTGGCTATCTGGATTCATTCGCGATATTGGTTGAAGTGGCTCATAGCATCTTATTCACCACGTCCTGACACACAAAAAAGACGCCGTAGCTATTTTAAATTCTTGTATAGTCACTATTATTTTCGATAGAAACTCTTTTGCCTCTATGTGCAAGAGACAGAAATGTGGCTGTACTCAGAACAATATGGAAGGCTACACTCAAATGACCATTCTATGTGAAAGCCCAGACTTTTTTGTGCAGAATATACTTCTTTAAGACAGCCTGTCAGTTTCGCTACGAATCGAAAAGCAACACAAACTCGAGACAACACAATGGATATTCACCAATTCACCGCGTGAATTAGAATAATCGAATTGAGCATCATTCGAATATTCCAATTCGCACGGTGAATATTCGCGGTGAACGCGGTGAATTGGTGAATATCCATTGTGTTGTCTCGAGTTTGTGTTGCTTTTCGATTCGTAGCGAAACTGACAGGCTGTCTTAAAGAAGTATATTCTGCACAAAAAAGTCTGAGCTTTCATATAGAATGCTTATTTAGGTGTAGTCTTCCATACTTTTCTGAGTACAGCCACATTTCTGTCTCTTCCACATAGAGGCAAAAAGAGTTTCTATCGAAAATAATAGTGAATATACAAGAATTTAAAATAGCTACGGCGTCTTTTTTGTGTGTCAGGACGTGGTGAATAAGATGATATGAGCCACTTCAACCAATATCGCGAATGAAGCCAGATAGCTAAGTTAAAGGGGATTTTCCGCGCAAGCCGCACTGTGAGTGTTCGGTTCAAGCATACATATGTAAACTTTCCCGTAGATGAATTCGGCAGGTAGATGGTATATTACAGGTATAAAAGACTGGGCTTTCATGTGGCATTGGTAATTAGGCGTAGTCTTTCTTTGTTTTCTGATTACATGCGTTAATCTCTGATTACAGCAAGAAAAACAGTTTTTGCCGAAAAAGTCATTGAAAAAGTACTCATGTGAAAAGGTTATGTAGAATATTTTATGCATTTCTACACTACAAACGCAATGGTATCTTTGATTTCTGAAAAGACAAACACCTTTTACGGCATTTTTTTGGATTTCCTGCCACTACTCATAGAGGTGTTCACTGCCGAACATTGTAAAGTTCCCGAAGGTGAATCCTCATGAAATCCAGTTTCTAGAGGTAATCAATGACGCTCTTTCAGATGGTTATGGTTAGAGCGCACCCAAATGACTGCTAAGATCTCTAATGGCACATTCCAATAAGAAAAGTGCTCATTTCGACCTTTCAATGAAACTTTTATGAAAACCTTTCTATGCCTTTTTTGTGCGCCTTTCGATTACGAATCTAACGATACTTTCAAAATTTAGTTTGGTTAGCTTTTACGAACTTTATGGTCAAATGAATATTTTCAGTAAGTCAATACATACTGTAGTCATACCTTCAAAAAAAATTTTGAAAAAAGTTTTTTTAGAAGCTCTCATGATGCTGCATGACCCCTGTAAAGCAAATTAAAATCAAAAAATATTTTTGTTCCCTGCACCCCCATGATCGAGTATCTCAGACAGGCTCTCTTAAAGGAGACAGAAAGAAGGAGAGGGGAAAAGGTAATTAGAGATAGGGAGAGAGATAAGGAGGGAGGGAGACATACAGAAAGAAGGACATATAGACAAACGTTAGAAGTACGCAGAAGTCGTCAGATGGTGCTTCAGATACTTGGCCAGTGAAGAAGACGTCTCCTGTGGCCGAGTCCACGCGTAAGTTACTTGAGTTGGCACCTGCACACGTGGCTCATATAAAAAGGTATATTAAAAAGTCCTCTAATTTTTATGTTACTCTACTTACGAAATATTTTGTAACCACTAATTTTCTAACACGATGGAAGAAGCTTGAAAAATGTAGCATCGCTGCTCGACCTGTCCGACTCGGTGAATGGAATCCGCCCGATCATCTGAACATTCTCCCACTTATTCCACAACTATTTGGAAACCATTGCCAGACTTTAAGGGGTTCAATTGCCAGCATAATAACCATTTCTCCACTTTTAGAATCGCTTTCGAGCTGGAAGACGAGATTGCGACTCTGAAAGAATTCGGAATTCTCTATTATCATCTTCAACATCTTTTTTTGAGAATTAAAATGACTGAAATAAGCTTGCCAGCTTGGGTGCATTTTGCTTGATCTCCACCGACTTGGCCGTCTTCTGAACACGAATGCGAAGAAGAGCAGAGGAGAGAGGGGAGAGGGTTGAGTCGTGGTTCTCTTCAGTGCTGGACTCGTCCTTGCCTAGCGAGGCCAGTGCAAAGGCCACTCCATGGGCACGCACCGGATGGGGCAGTGAGGCGCGACGAAGGGTCACCACCGCCTACAATCTTCATTCTTGTATTCCTTTGGGAACTCAATCAGACAATTTATGTTTAAAATTTAAAATACTATTTTTATTTGCAATTTCTTCTCCACCTATTATATATACGAAACAGTCAACCATTTTGAACAAATCATCCTTTGCTTACACGGTCTCTCATGGAATTGTCATGGAAGATACAGTACCGTCCAACATTGTTGGGTCCGCGATTAATAGGATTAATGCGATTAATAGGATTAATTAAATTAATTTAAATAATTCAAACTCAAATTGTGGAGCGGGGACGCATTCTCTTGTCGTTTTCTTTACAGAGAAGTAATTTCGCGATATGGAAAAAGTATTCATCAAGTTAAATTGCGAAAATGACGGAAATCTGAAAGGGTGGTTTTTCCCCAGTCTTTAGTACAATGCGCTGCCTGGCCATCCCAGAAGCATGCTCGAAAAACTAGAGTATTGTTATTTGTGATTATTCCGCTACAATTTTGCTTTCATTGTGTTTGTGGGACGATTTCATAATTAATAATAGCATTCAATTTACTTTTACACGACTTTTGAGGCCTAAATGTTGAAAAATCATATTTTCATGCAAAACTGCTGCTAAACAGCGGGGAAAAGCCACCCTTTCAGATTTCTGTCATTTTATGACATTTTATGACATTTTTATTATTTATGATGTCATTTTTCGCAATTTAACTTGATGAATACTTATTCCATGCCGCAAAATCACTTCCCTGTAAAGAAAACCACAAGACGATGCGTCCCCGCTCCACAATTTGAGTTTGAATTATTTAAATTAATTTAATTATCGGATTAATCCTATTAATCGCGGACCCAACAATGTTGGACGGTACTGTAGATAACAAAGCATTTTATATATGTATGTGGGCCCCGTAATTCATTGTAATTCCGTACAGTTTACCTCACATTTATCGCGTTTTACATTCGAGGTATATTTGTACAGTTGAACGCATATTATAGTATTTTCGCTGATCGCCCTCCTTAAACTCCTTTCAAACATGTTTTGAACAAGTGATATTGCATATCTTTAATAGCACCACGGACGAAGATAAACATGAAAATGCAGCACGGAAAACCCTCTAACGATATGCGGAGTTTGTCACAAACAATATTTAGAATATGACAATTGAGGAAAACCGGCATGCGATTACAGTATGCACAGATAAGGAGCATGCATTATCATCAGCTTGAACTATGACAAAGAAGAGCGAGGGGACTCGCTGTGGATCTCCCGGCATCAGAGAAGCTGTGATTATTTGGGTATGTGAGTAGACGAGAAAAGAGAAGAACCAGTTATGAGATGGAAGCTTATTTATAGTAAGGCCAAGAGAAGGTCTTGGAAGACTCTGAAAGGTGGCGGTGAATGGAGAGATTACGCGACGATCTGTGAAAGGAACCAGGCAGCAAAACAGAGTGCGAAAGAGTCGAAGCAAACACAGCAGGAAACCGCCTCAGGCAATTCTAGACTTGGGAAGGGAAATGCATAACTTCTCCCTCCACTTCGATGTCGCGTGAGGATCGAAGAAGAGGAAGACTTTTCAAAGCGGAGAGGGCTCAAGAATGAGCACAAGTGCAGTGAGGGAGAAGCAGAGAGAAGCTCTCGCAGGCATTCCGTTGGGGGGGAAGAAATTGGCAGCTAAACGACGGAAGAACATCGAAGCGTATTTACAGCATCATGCGGCTTAATTATGCGTATTTAAATAATAAAACTAGCGCCAGTAATAATGAGAACCTATCCAAATGATACAACCGAAGGATACAATGGCAGCAATATATGAAACTAGTAAAACTAATTGCAAACGGAACGACGAGTGAGATTTACAAGAAAGTTAGTGGAAGTAACATCTAGGCTGGATTTCCACGGATCTGAAGACCGGCCATGTTAATCGCGATGAGCGAAGTCTTGGCGAGGACAGAAGCGGGTTGGCCGAAGAGGAATTGCTCAGGACGAGGCATCACCTGCAACAGAATTCTTCCTATACAGCATTTTCGCGTCCGCACGTAAAAAAAATACTCAAAACTCAGCATCTATGTATGTATGTATATCTATACTCATTCTTTCTTGTTGCCCTGTTCAGAAATGACCTGTTCAGCCGATCCCTGGTCCACTCGCCAGTACTCAGCGTGCCATTCTGGAGTCTCCTCATGCACATACGGTAACAGGTTACGGTAGCAACGACGATAAACACCTGCAGTCTTGTCGGTTCAAAGAGCATTAGGAAGAAATTGTTCTTTGTAATTCTAGAAAGCAATGCACAAATATCTAGCTCGAGCCAATTTCGTATGACAGAAAAGATGTGCTGCAAGTGAGTATAGAATGTTGACCATTGCAAGCAAAAAAAGAAAGGGGCTTCAAGATCCCCGATCCCCATGCGAAAACAGCCGAAGACTGTCTGCGAGCCACAACAACCACAAGATTGTTTGCATTTGAAGGGATTCCATGAACAAAGAGAGAGATGAGACGGAAAGCGATGAAGACCGAGAGAGATCGAACGTGAATGATAGATGACAGAGATGACCCTTACTCTGAGAGCTGAGATAGATAAAGACAAGAAAAGATCCAATTGGAAAACAATCGAAAGCGGAGCGTCGTTGGGCGGGAAATGGAGACGTCTTTGGAGAGAAATAGACTGACCGAGCTAATCCGAGACATCAATGCATATTTCTTATAAAGGACGAAAATATGGTAAAATATATTATTCTGCGAACCTTGAAGTGCGTTGATGCACTTGTCTGCAGTGATTTTCTCGTGAGTGGTGGCATCCGCCAACTGAAGAGGAAGTTCTCGCCCTCCTCCACGAAGATGCAGCAGCCGGCGGTTGTTCTCTCGCAGCCGAAGTAGAATCCCATCCTTTAGCCTGCAACGACAGCCAGATCCTTCCGGAAGGAAGAAGATGGGAACTGACTTAGACTCAGCATTCCTGCTCCTCCTCTTCTCCGGCACACTCCACTGCATCTCGCATGCCACTGCCAGCAGCGGCTTCTCTCCTCCGAACCATCTCGTCAACTCGTGCATCACATCCTCCAGCATCGCCTCCAGACCCGCGTTCGACACCTCATTGTATCACTCTTTAAACTCCAGGCTTCCACAACTAGAATGATGATTAATATTAATTTATATGCAAATGTATGTACATATCAATAATACGTTGACGACGTGTTCAAAGCGAAAGGCTGACTAAGCAGCTGAGTGAGATTTCTTGTTGACATTTCAGGAATTCCATTGATGCCGCGACAAGCGAAGAAAGAGAGAAACCTCGAAGACGCATGTAATAATCTTGGTTTTGATGACATTTCGTAGCAGGAACTGATGCTGAGTCATCCAAGAGCGACCGTTGAGAGCGGCGACAGTGTCTGCACGGAACATGTCGCCGTCGTGGCGGATTGGTGCCATCTCAACATTTCTATCTAAGAACATACTACTAAATATGGCGAGAACAAAGGTGAAAATTCAGACTTTTCCGGCTCGGAGTTCGTCCATAGACTTTTGCGAGAAGTTTCCACGGGGCGAGAAACGAAGTTCACGAGGAGAGACATGAGGAGACGAGGAAGCAGCATCGGAGAGATAATGAGTAGGCGAGTTCAGCTCGAGATTGGACAGATATCCCGACTCGTAGCCGATCGAATCCGCGTAGTCCAAGGCAGTCGAAGCAGCCGACGGCATCTCGCGCTCCTGCAGATAAGACCGCTAGGAACACATATGTAGTATGTATGTACATATGAGATTGGTTTTGCATATTCATGAACAATGAATTTCACCACTGTTTTTACAATCCTCTTGAACATGCCTTGTGGACGTTGCGACTGGATTGAGATCTCCTGGCGGGAGTGAGTGCCCTTGATTGATTTGCACTGCCAGCACGAGCAGGAAGCAAGGGCTCATCTTGGAGTTGTGAAGTGGCCGGAGCCAGGACGAACTGGACCGGCGGGGGATCATCCAGATCTTCTTCCATCGCCAGCATGCGAGTTGGGCCGTTTGCTGGCCGCCACTGCGCGGCTTCCAGCATCTCAAGAGATGTCACATTCAAACACTCACGAGAGAAGACTCGGAATAACCTTCGTTGCCTTTGAATCGCGTGGCGTGGCGCCAACACTGGCGGGCCGCTTTTCAACGGGCGGGGCTCCTCTCCGAATCTGTCGCCGCCGCGAAGAGCGGGTCTGCTTGGAAGAGGTGGTCGGGGAGGCGTGGTCTGCTGTCCCCTCAGGCGACTCGCCCTCCCCCCTCCTCCCTTTGCTCTTCCCTCGAACAGTCCGCCACAGTCGCCCGATCTGTCTTTCCAGCTTCTCCATCCCGGCCTGGGCGAGTCGACCCGGGCGAGAGAAGAAGCCTGCAACCATGAGTCATTCAATTAAACGAACTCTTCCATTCACTAATTTCGCGTTGTTGGACTTTAAAAGAATGAAGACAAGCAGTTAATAGCTGAGATTTAAGGGATGCTATCTAAGTGGCAGAAACAATCTTTTGCCGTTTCATGTTCACAATCAGTTCGCTAGGAGACTCAGTCTAAGCATTTGCTGTTTCAATTCTCTGAGCTACCGCGATCGAGCGAGATATGAAAACATGTATGTAATATGTAGATAATATACATACATATGTATGTACATAAACATCTGCAAGTAATATGAGCTAAATGAGGGACATTAGCTGTGGCATGCAGTTGTTCTAACATCCAGGAGATACTTTTCGACTCTGCATACCATTCTAATTTAGTCCTGCCGTATGCCCGAACTTCCTCTTACTTTATCTTTCCTTTCTATTTCTCTCTCCCTATTTTTTCCTCTTCTAATGCCGTTGGTGTGCTGATGTTAGACTGAAGGAAGAACTGGTACAGTGATTTTTAAAGTGCTCCGCGAGGGTCTCGTTTTCACGAGATGAGCGCATCCTGGAACGGATATCAAGGACGCATGAGTTGAGAGGCAAAGACAGCGAGCAATAGCTAAATTGTGCGGAAAAAAAGAAAGACCGAGAGAGAGAAAGAAGCTCATGAAATGAGTCACAGAGAAGGAGAAAGAGAGAGAAAGAGAGAAAGAGAGAGAGAGAGAGAGAGAAAGAGAAAGAGAGAGAGAGAGAGAGAGAGAGAGAGCGAGGGAGACCGAAGTACAAAAAAATGAGAAGCTGATCATGCACATGCGACGGAGCTGTTCTAAAATGAAGAGGGTGCGGTACTTGACTTTCTCGGCCGAGAAAGCTCCCTCACTCCTCTCACTTCCAGCAAGTCTCTCCTTCCTGTTATTCTGCCACTCCTCCTGGAACAGCCAACATGTTTTGAACGAGTGCGCGCATGCGGCTTTCGAGTGGAAATGCAACCTTGAATAATGAATTGTAGAAATGAAAAGGATGGGTCTTGCAAGCGGAAGTCTTCAATGCTCCACCAACTCGTTCAGCCAATCTTTTTCAACCAATCTTTCAGTGGATGTTCTCATGCGTGCTGAATCTGCTTGGACAGCACAAATCATGTTCTAATCTCTCCGTATGAAAGAACGACTCGTGCTCAGTCAGCCACCAAATCCAGATCTCTCATCTGATATCAAGAGGATCATCAACTGGGAGGCTGCTTTCCAGCCGAGTCAAGTGGAGCAAAGACTGAAGCATAAGAAGAGAGTCCCAGAGAACAGACAGATTTACAGGGAATGGTTTGGAAGAGAAGAGTGTTGGGATAGCAAGAACTGCCTCCGGGGATCTGAATCGGGATAAGCCGAAGACAAAAAACATATTGTTGATCAGGTAGTTTTGTTAAAGAAAGATTGTGAAAAATATTTTCGGTGAACTGGAAAATGGATAGAAGGAAAGGGACCTTCCTTGCCAGAAGAACGCTTCTCACAAACATGGTGAAGAAGTGTGGTGCTAATAAAGAAAAACAAACAAGAGATCGAGTGATCTCTCGCAGACTCCTCTGCAATCGAAATGTCTTCACATCCATTGCATCTTGGAGGTCGTAAAATGAGGCCGAAGAAGGCCATGAAAGGGCCGTTTTCAACCAAGCGGCCAGGTAATGAGGGCTAACAGAGAAGAGTCAGGGAGATTCAGAGTAGAGATAGAGAGAATTTCAGAGAAGAGGGAATGAGAGAACGAAAAAAAGCGCCGGCGGAACAAAAAGAGAGCGAACTGTGAAAGTGGAAACGTCTAGAGGTGTTCATCGTTCCCTTGGTGTGCTGTAGACTTTGGCCGTAAAACGAGCGTGTCACAGTATTGTGATGACTAAGCTGCGGATTTCTTCCTAACCATGCCCTTTTACAATTTCTTTTTTGCATACTTTAATAGCAAGTTTAAAGTTGAAAGAATGAAAGTGATGAGATTCCCAGAGCGTGCGGTTCTGATGGTAGGTTGAAAGGTTTTAAAGTCTGCGGACGTTGATCGCGCTACTTTGTTATTTTGAAGCATAATTTGTTTAGTTAGCGGCAGTTCAACTACTTAGAAGATGTCTGTAAATGCTAGTGAGTCACGCTGTACAAGACTGGTGCAGAAAACTGAGAAAGGTAGGAAACCAGAGTTCGACGCTGCACTTACAATTACTGACCGCGCGAACGTCTCTCCTCTCACTATATTTCTCAGTAGCGAACACTTCCTTTCCCTGACTTTTTTTTCTTTCCTCTCTTCCATTTCTTCTTCTCAACCCACACTGTCTTTTTCTCTTACTTCTCTTGCTCCCTCTTCTTTGTTGCCCTTCTGCGGCTCTTTTTTTGCAGTTCTAATGATGCGGGCCGAGAACGGCTTAAGCGAGAGGAGTGAGGAGACTGAGGAAGTAAAGGGCAAAGAATACACTGAGAGAATGTGTTGTCAACACATTTTACAGACGAAGAATGAAATTCAGATTCATTTCTTTTTTGGCACGAAATCTCCAAGGATTACCAATTTGGTTACAAATAGTGTGCCAAGAAAGCCCCAGCCAGAGCCAAAACAAACTTTAATAGATGTATGCAATATAATACAGAAGTTTACTTGCAATTACATACATGCGGACTGCATACTGAATAACATTTGCACCCTTGAGCTTCTCTAAGATATCGCGGAAGATGAGCATGAACAGAGAAGAGAATAGGAAGGGAGAAGTATACAGAAGAACTTATCCCGAGAGGGCCAGAGTGAGAAAGGAAGTGGATGTTTGAACAACGCTTTCTCGCTAAATGCACCCGTCGTAGTCAACAGTGCTCGACCTATGAATATCTCTGTTATAATTTGGGAATGCCATATATTCTGCACATTTCTCAGTAATTAATATATGTCATTAACTTTTCTTTCTCTCCATCAGACGCACTTTTTAAAGCCAGCCAAATTCTGTATCGTTTCGTATATGACCGATTCGTCAAATGTGCAACGATTGTAGTAGAAAAGGGTGCGAGAAAAGCAAGTGGCATTGACAATGATAGAAGTGATGGACAAAGTCTCAGAGGGGAAGAAAGGTTTCGAGAGAATCAAATTGCATCGCGACTGAAAAAGGTCTTATCAGGGAAAGGGCTGAAAAGGGAGATGAGGGGACAGCGATAAAAAGAAACGAAGAGTGAGAATGGAGATGGCCTCGAGTTCACCAAGCTAAAGAAGAAAATCAAATAAAAAATATCAGACTCAGAAAGGACAAGGAAAATAAGGGAGAATTGGAGAGAGAGAGAGAGAGAGAGAGAGAGAGAGAGAGAAATTGCAATGATTGAGTGTGCAAAACAGCGAAAGGCAACCGCCTGGTAGTTCACAAGTCTAGCACACCACAAATGGCAAGGCATACACTCATTGTCAGAGTTGCACTCTCATCCTCCCTCTCGAGCCCTACCATAAGTCTCTCTGCTCTTTCTATATTACCATTCATGTTTCTCCATCCACACTTCTCTTCTTCCGTGCATGTCTCTTCTTCTCCTTCTTTTCTCTCCCTCTCTCTCTCTTTCTCTCTCTCTCTCTCTAGCTCTCTCTTTCTTTTTTTTCTCTCTCTACAAATTTTGGCACCACTGTGTTGGTTTAAGCGCATCGGAGTGTACTGGCAGATGATGTTCTTCTAAAAATGAAGACAAGACCGGAGTGAGAGAGAGAACTAAAGAGAAACAAAGTAACAGACAATGAAACAATCAAAATATTTGAAATAAAAATAATGGCGTTAACGGATCGGCTAAAGGCCGTGTCACAAAAATGAGAGTCACTTTAACAGTCGGTCACTAGAGTCCTGCTACTGAACTAAATTTCGTCTTCTCTGTCCAAGACAAAGACAAAATTGAGCGATTACTGAAAAGAGCGGGTTGGAATGACTGTTGTTTCCCGAAAGGAAAGAGAGTGAAGAATTGCAGAGTTCTAAGAGGCACTGTGAGGTCCGTCCTTCTACCAGGTTGCAGAGGCAGTCAAGTGAGTGAAATGAGAGTGGGCAAGTGAAGGTAAGCTGGCCAACCCAACTCTGTGTTTTGACAAGCATTTCAGGAGTCGAAAATAGGGAGAGGGCAGAGATGGAAAGAGAAACATGGAATGATGAGACAAAGGGGTCTCTGGGAGTTTCGGCGTCTCTTCCTATTCTGTTTAGCCCTGCAGTACAGTTTTCACCAGTTTCTCATACAATCAGAGCATATCCCCCTCTCCACATATTTTTCTCTGTGATTTCCATAAGTATTTTCATTGGGAAGGACAGCACCAGAGAGAGAAAGAGAGACAGAGAGTGAGTCAGTAAGAGGAGATAGATGAGCACGAAGAAGAGGGAGAGAGAGAGAGAGAGAGAGAGAGAGAGAGAGCGTAAGAGAGTTACAGACGCTAGGTGAAAGAGCGATTGTGATAGACGCAGCAGAAGAGAGAAGAGTGTAGAGACGGAAAGAGAGCGAGAATGAAGTTATGGGGATGAGATTCAGCAGTTCCATGGTGGAATAATCACACGATGTTTACTACCACGGCAGCATACAGTCATTCTAAACAAATCTAAATATCCTGACTACTCCACGTTAGCTAATCAATAAGACAATTCCACTCAAGAATATTGTTGTGAGCGTCGGTCTGAGTTGTGTTCTCTCGCACCAAAATGCGTATTCCTGTGAATACAAAACGATATGAGAAGAAGGAGAGGAGGGCGTAAAAGGAAGACGAAACGAGGCACCAATTGAGTAAGGGCGTGTGCATACACGTTAGATGAACATATTCAGATGTCATTGAGAGGAGAGAATGAGAGAGAAATATAGAGAAAGATGGCGAAAGGAGAGAGAGCGTGAACGAGAGAGGGAAAGAGAACGAAAGAGAGATAGAGAGAGAAAGAGAGAGCACACAAAATTCAAAGAAAACAGTGTAGACAGTTGGGCTGTGCAGCATTTTTATTACATTAACCATGCGTATGTATGTCTAAGTTTTTCAATTTTTTTTTAAAGATCTACATATGAACATATAATAAATAATAAGGACTGATGGTGTAGAATGAGATTTTGGATTGGAATTTTTATGGGGTTAATTAATTTCTTTAGTGAAAAAATTAGCAAGAATAGCAATGCTCAGGACGCACGCCGGTTGCAAGACTGTCAGGATGAGCGCAACTAGCAAGTACTCCTCATACAGATCACTTTCCTCCGTTGTCCCTCTCTCTCTCTCTCCTCTCTCTCCTCTCTCTCCTCTCTCAGATATGATATCTTCTTTATCTACTCCTCTCTTGTGTAAACCCCGCGCTCTCAAGTGGATTCCCGACATTGCGCATGCCGGCTTCTGATGCGACCCTGTGGAGAGCTCCAAAATATGCAGACTCAGGCAGAAGAAGAGAGAAAAAGACAGCGAAAGAGATCGAGAGTCCAGAGTGTGGCAAAAGGATAGGAATAGCGAGAGAGAGAGAGAGAGAGAGAGAGAGAGTACGAGAGAAGGAGATTTATGCAGATAAAGAATGATGAGGAGAGAGAGAGAAGCTGGATATGTGCACATATTTACATATAAATAAACAAGAGTGCCGCAGAAAGCAACAAGTGGGAGTGATCGAAATTAACAGGACTTCCGACGGATAAAGATGGACAAACATCCTAGATTGTGATGGTATGTAATAAACGAAGATTGAAGTAGAAGAAGGAAGGATAAGAAAGAGGAGGCTGACCGGAAGAATGCTGTCGTCGCCCGAGTTCCATTGGAGATGCTCCATGAATGGGAGATTTCTTCGAAAGCATTGATATATAGAACTTTTCTGTAGATGAAGGCCTGCGGAGTGAAAATGACTTCTTTCTTGGGGGTAGAGGACGAGAATCAGTTGTACTAAGTCCTTTGTTTCCAGAAGTTCCTGATATTGAACCAGTGTCCCGAAGTTGGCGGCAGAAGAGTTACCAGAAACCTGCACGGTAAGAGACTCTAGTGATGGATGGAGTGGAGAAATAGGGCAATGCAAGGAATGATGGAGAGTGGGTGGGTTGAGTGGAGGGAGAGAGGGAGAGAGAAAGATGCCGATGGGAGGGTGAAGGCGACGAAGCAGTGATGGCTCACGCAAGTAAAATCATTGCGACAATCGGAGGCGGTAAAAAAGAAGAGGAACGAGGGAGAGAAGAATGGAAAGGGAAGAGATGATGACCGTGGAATAGAAGGGAGAACACAATACACAGGCAATTCAAAGAGAGAGGCAGGTGTGTGAAATAATAAAAAAGAGCGAGTGGGAGGAACGTCAGCGCTTAAAAGGTCGATTTGGAAAGGAGAAGCAACTTGTTCGCTCCTCTCAATCGCCTGACAGTAATCCAGAGCGTCCAAGGGATTGCCGAGAAGGACAAGGTGATGGTGAGAAAAGCATTGAGAAAGATAATGGAAGAGAAAGAGAAGCAGAGAAAGAGAGACTATAGTAACTCGCTGATCAAGCAAAGTCATTGCACACACAGAGAGGAACAGATGATGCGCTGCGCAGCTAACAGTCCTTCGCTAAAAGCATCAGTGGGAGAGATTGAGGAAAGGTGAGAGATCCAGAGAAACAACTCTGTCAAATCGAAAGCAAGAGAGAGAATTGGAAAGAAAGATGCCAGACAGACAGCAAATAAAACAATGTTATTATCTAAGAACATAGTATTCGTCCATCAACTGGGACGGAATTGTACACAAGATTGCTGAAATGCTCGTCGACAGGCTCAAGGTTGACAATATCATTACATTGATATGTTTTCTTTAATTCTGAACAATTGTAAGAAGATGCAGAGGTGAATGAAGCAGTAAGCCAGCTATTATCTAATTCACAACATGCTGGCTCCCTTACACATCATTTCGTGTTCTCCCAATAGAGCATGTCTTCGTGCCTCCCTCCCTTCTTTCCAAATCGCCTTGCCTTGCCCACTTCTCTGTTCCCGATTGATGCTTGGTCCGCATCCCGTCTCCGCTTTCTTGAGGATGCGGAGAAGAAGCTGCTCGCATTCAAAAGGAAGCATCGGTCAATACAAACAAACAGTGTCGAAGGATATCAGACGGGAAACACAATCACAAATCGGAACAACCACCAAAGCATTCAAAATTCACTTCTTCTGTTATATATTAAAAACAGCCTTTAAAAAACATCTTTCAGCTGCAAAAAATTTTAATACTTTCAAAAATAAGTTGATTATTTTCCACGTCGTATATATTATATTCGAGCGCCTTGCTTATATTCATGATTGTATGGGAATCGTACTCAATATAATCCATGTGATATATGGATCAATGCGTATGAATTTTTTTTTTAGAAAAGAAGGCTGGAGGCTTGTATTGATCGCCAGAACTGACGGTGATAAAGGGAGTTCGAGTAGCATTGAGAGTCTTGGCCAGAACAATGTCTCCACTCGCGGGATGCACGTCGAGCCAGCCAGCGTCTTCTTCAGTCGCAGGCTGAAACACTGGCATCTCGTGATAGCAGATGATGTCGCAGACTGACCTCGATGCCGAAGACCATCTTCTCCGCCGTGATCCTCGGTGCTGCCTTCACAGTGAAGACGATTGAACCAGCCGGGCTTCCATCACTCAAATTAAGAGAACTTTCTTTGCTGTGAAGAACGAGAAGAAATGAGGCATACGCGAGTTCTAGCACGAAGTCAGCTTCGATATTGTAAATGTGCGCGGTCTGGGATTCGCGATTGGACGCCTCCAGCACGTAAATGCGAAGGGGAAGGGAGGACGACTTGGATGGAGGACCTCAAGAGAAAGATAGAATGATTTTGCATTCAATAGTCAACTGACCATGGTCTTCAGCCAGAACGGTAAGCAGGAATGGCTCATCGCGGGCCATTCCAATCAGATCTCGTCCAACGCGTAGTTCACCGCTCTTCTCATCCAAAGCAAAATCTGACAGAAAGGTTTTTGCGATTTTTCACTATTTTATATTTTTAGTGCTCAAATTATTTGCGTCCAGAGAAGAAAGGGCAAGATTATATGAAGTAGTCGGGCAGACATGGATTGGGTTTGGCGAGTCGGTAGCTGACTCGGCCGTTCTCTCCTTCGTCCGGATCTTCCGCATGGAAGACAGTGAGCAGCACCCCGGCCGGCCAGCCATCCATGCAGCGGATCTCGAGTAGGGAGGGAGGGGAAGAAGGCAAGGGGGAAGTGAACACTGGCGCGTTGTCGTTCACGTCGCCGAGCTTCACAATCAACTGCAACAATATTAATTCAGTTCGGTCGTGAACATAATAAAGTTAAGCTGGGTAAGCATGAAAGGTACATTCACAAAATTATATTGAAGTCTAACATTGGCTGAATCGGAGTGACCGGCGCCATCCACGGCGAGCACTTTAAGATGGATCCAGTCTCCGAGCACCTCTCTACGGAAATCAACACAATTAAATCGCCGTATGCTTAACAGTTTTTTTAAGTAAAATTCATTTTGTTTATCAATGCAAAAGCAAAACTGCAACTACATAAATGGTCGTAATTCACTAACCGATCAGTCTCTGAATCGTTTGCGAGTCTCACAATGGCACCGCTCTCTTCGCTGCTCCAGTCAACAACGAAGAGCTCAGAATACGCCCCCAGAATCAGGAAGCGAGGTGGTTTCGAGGCGGTCGTTGAACTGTCGTCGTCAGGGTCCGTGACATGGAAGACGGCCACTCGACTACCGCCCGGTGCTCCTTCCCACATCGACAACTGTGAAGTCAGCGAATGAGAGAGATCGAGTCTGCATTGGGATTTGGCTCTTACATTAAGACTTCTCGAGTCGGGTGCAAATTCTGGTGCGTTGTCGTCGATGTTCTCGATGATAACGTGAACGACGGCATGCGCCTGCAGTCAAATGCCTTTTTCAGTGGAGTATTGAAAGTAAAAAGGAATACTAGATTATGATTGTTTTCAGCGATCCAGTAAAGAAAAACAACTGAAATCGGTAACCTCATATCCCTTCTCACCAGCGAAGGCATCAGTGAAGAAGGAGCGTTCTGATTCCTTCAGTTGATCGTAGTCGATGCGTGAAGAAACAACAATTGCGCCTGAAGGAATGTAATAATTGATACTCCTTCCTCCCCCGTCCTCTCTCTCGTCGTCTTACTCTCTCTCTCTCTCTCTCTCTTACTCTCTCTCTCTCTTACTCTCTCTCTCTCTTACTCTCTCTCTTTAACTCTGTCTCTCTCGCTCTCTCTCTCTCTCTCTCTCTTACTATCTCTCTCTCTCTTACTCTCTCTCTTTAACTCTGTCTCTCTCTCTCTTACTCTCTCTCTCTCTTACTCTCTCTCTTTAACTCCGTCTCTCTCGCACTCTCTCTCTCTCTCTTACTCTCTCTCTCTCTCTCTTACTCTCTCTCTTTAACTCTGTCTCTCTCTCTCGCTCTCTCTCGCTCTCTCTCTCTCTCTTACTCTCTCTCTCTCTCTTACTCTCTCTCTCTCTTACTCTCTCTCTCTCTCTTACTCTCTCTCTCTTTAACTCTGTCTCTCTCTCTCTCGCTCTCTCTCTCTCTCTCTCTCGCTCTCTCTCTCTCACTTACTCTCTCTCTCTCTTACTCTCTCTCTTTAACTCTGTCTCTCTCTCCCTCTCTCTCTTACTCTCTCTCTCTCTCTCTCTCTTACTCTCTCTCTTTAACTCTGTCTCTCTCTCTCTCTCGCTCTCTCTCTCGCTCTCTCTCTCCCTCTCTCTCTTACTCTCGCTCTCTCTATCTCTCTCTCTCTCTTATTCTCTCTCTCTCTTACTCTCTCTCTTTCTCTTACTCTCTCTCTCTCTCTCTCTCTCTTACTCTCTCTCTCTTACTCTCTCTCTCTCTTACTCTCTCTCTCTCTCTTACTCTCTCTCTCTCTCCTCTCCTCCTCTTACCAGTCTCCTGATCCACTCCGAATCGATGCGCCTCTTCGCCCTCCAGATGGACGTTGATATTCTCTCCGGTGGAGGGGTTCGTCGCGGGCAGTACAACGATTGGAGTGCCGATGGGAGTCTCCTCTCGCAAGCGAATCTAAACAGAAGTGGGACGGTGAAGACGAGAGGGAGAGGGAGCAGCAGGGAATTTTGAAAACGATCGATAGTAGAGGACTTCAAGAATGTTCTTTTCGGGAGTCCAAGGAGCCGCGAAAATGGGACGAGCAGCCTCCATCCTTTTTCGTTCCTCCACTTCGGCATCGGATGAGAGAAGAACAACGACGTGAGCTGTAGTCATCGTATCTCCATTTCCAGTACTCAAAAGGTCAGCGAACGAATATTTAGCTGGCAAACCTGTGGCTCCTTCAGCTTGAAGATCAAACTTGAGCAGTCGAAGTCCTTCAACAGCCGCGCGGGCAATCACGATCCGATTCCCTTCCACTCCAATTGCACTCTGAATCTTTCTTATAATTAGAAGTGGTGGTGTCTTCTTTGACTGACAGCCTCCACGGCGGAAGAGATGGCCTCGTCATCGAGGGCCACAACGGAAGACGTGAGAAGGCGAGGGTCCACCGACCCGTCCCTCACCCCAAATTCCAGACGAATCTTCGACTCCTTGCCCTCTGAATATACAACGCAAGGTTAGAATTCTTTTTAAAAAGCAGCGAATAAGGAAACCTCTTGGCATGTTAAAGGAATAGATAGAGCGAGAGAAGGGTGGCTGGAGGGGCGGGGCCGGACGCCCTCCGATCAGGGCGATTCGCACCTTCAGCCATCACATTAATCATTTTCGATAACCAGCAATTTTACCATCGTCTTTATAATATTACAGTCCCATCCTTAATTTTTTAATTCATTGAACTAAATAGATAGAATTCGTTCTTACCTCTGTCTCTGCCAGCACGTCTCCGGTTCTTTTCTCCACTGCTCCAATCACTAGCACAACATCTCCAGCAACCACTCCGTTCCTACATAATCAAAATTCAGTTAAGCTTCTTAGCTATTTCACATTTTGATTCTAATGTAATTGTGTGGGACCACTTTCTACTAATGCATACATGTATTATGTTAGATACTAGCAACCAAATAGCCTTTCCATGACCACAGTGCACATTCCATTTCGTGCAATGATGAAAAAGGGCCAAACCTTGGAATGTGGCCAATGCTGATGCGTCCTCCGTAGTCCTCCACACTCAGCCATCCCGGATTCCCTCGCAGAGCCACGAAGCGAACCTGGCAATTCCAATGACCAGCATAGAAACACAAATATCAAACATTATCATTAACACAGAATAGAAAAAGTAGGCATGCGTACTTCATCAATGGGAACTCCCTCCAACTCGACGTGCGAAACAGGACTGCCTGTCATGGTAAGGGTAAACTTTTTTTTGTTAAATTAAAATAAAAGTTCTCGCTGGCAAGTGCGGGCCTCCTTTCAAACCTCTTTTCAGTTTGTCTGCATTCAGCTTTCGCTCATAGAACTGTCGGCGGAAGTGGGCTTTGGCCTTCTGAAATCGGTAACGTTAACACTGTTAAAGCGAAATTGATGCGTGCGCTTATATTCAAGAATTAATTACCTGAACTTTCACTTCGATCGTTTTGCCGACTCCAGTACTAGAAGGATTTTCCTTATCGAGTGCCTGAAGTGACGAAAGTAAAAAAAATTGTCCAATCCTCATCAAGTACTATAGAAAAGATTGTCTTTGCGTGATTACCTGAAGGTTGAGTGAGTAGTTGCCGGAAGGAGGAGAAGCAGTCAGGACGAGTTCGAAGACGTTTCCGTGTTCGCCGATCGGGAGAGCGGCCAGGAAGGCAGCAGCCGGCCCCGTCAACGACAAGGAATTCGTGCCAGCGGAAGAATCCGCGTCATTTATCTCAAAAACATTTTTCAAAAATAAACTAACCATTAGAGCATAAGTTCCGCTAATAAAATAATGGTTGGATACCGTAACAACGGCGGGGGCGACGAGGCGGTTGCTGGAGACACGGAGGACGGGGTCAGAGACAGCAACCGAGGGAGGGTTGTCATTGACATCGAGGACGAGGACGACAACCGGAAGAGGAGGAGAATCCTCGGAGAAGCGGACGAAGAATTCGTACTGACGAGTCATCTCGTGGTCGAGACACGAAGAAGTCGCGCACTCCACAACCAACTCCGAGTCAAGCAGCGAAAAACTCAAGTTCACTTCTGTTAGGCAACAGTTCTTGTTATAACACGAGAATAAAAACAAGATCAACGAACGGCAATGACTGCAGGCCGATGGCTGTCAGATTGCCGGAAGCAGAGACTCCTGCCGGAGGCGTCAGCTTCCCCACGACGGTGCCGCTTGGAGAGTTCTCGTCAACGGAAAATTGAATGGAAGCCGAGGAAGCAGCATCTTCAGAGAAGAGCGAAACTGGCGCCGTCAGCGAGAAGCTCGTTTCTCCGGACGTCGCCGTCAGCTAAAGTAAGAGGATTTCACTATTCACTTCGAAAAAGGAGTACGCCAATATTTTTTTCGCTGGGTTTTCGGCGAAGAATGGCAAATAGCTGAAAGATACCGTTATTTCAACACGGACTCGCGAGCCCACTAATTCGTTAATTTCCAAATTACTGAATAAAAAATTAATATGACTCTGGAAGGACATTAACGATGAGTGATTTTGAGTGACGCAGGAGGCGAGGCTCGTGAACAAAGAGGAAGACACGGCCTCCCTGCTCCAGCTCAACAACACAACAACAAACTACAAGCACATTCTTATACTTTCATACTGAATTAAATATTCGCATCATTTTGAACAATAACAACAAAACAAATCGGGACCTGGCAGGGACGAATGGTAAAAACGTCAGATCGGTCGATATTCACAGAGATCAAGGAGCCGTCCGGCTAAAGAGACTGATCTATTTATCTGATAAAGTAGAAAAAGGCAAAAGATTCAATAGCTGAAGGTAGATAAAAGAAGCCAAACCCGTCCATTCTTCTCGATGACAAAGGCTACTCGGCTCACCATCTGCCCCTTAGCCAAGTCCCTTCTCACTGGAATTGCCCCCGAGGATGCGAGGCCTTCTGGGCTGATTCTCAAGCCTGTGATCAGGAGAGTAAAGAGTGCACATTCTATTTGTATGGACCAAATTGCTGGACATTTAAAGAGAAGGATTACCGAGCTCATTCGCTGCTTTTGTCGTTGTCGCTTCAATTATTTCTTCTGTTGTGGATGGAGGGGCAGAATCAATCGATGTTGCTGATTCAGTCTGAATTATTTTAATAGTTGATATGCTGATATGTTTTATATTCTAATTTTTAGGAATAGGAAAGAAAATGAATGAATGGTCTGACAGGAGCTGGCAACTCAAAGGTGTCGTCGGTGGCTTCTGACTCCAGCCGAAGAGGTTCGGCAGCATCTTCTTTCTTGCTTCCCTCCCCTTCATTCTCTTCTGTCCTCCCTTCGGTGATCTCTACTTCTTCTGTCTGCAGAGTGGCCGACTCGGTTGTCTCCACATGAGTTGTCTCAATTTCAAGTGTAGTTGAAGTGGCGTTTTCTTTGTCACCCTCAGAGGCGGCCAGTAGTGTTTCAGATGCTGTCCAATCTACTTCAGGCGCATGTTCGACTTTGAGTTTTTCATCTTGACCTTTTTGACTGTTCTCGATGCCATCTTTCTCAGCCGCCGTCTTCTCTCCTCCATCTTCATCCACAATGTCCACTCTCCTATCAGAAGCAATCTCACTCTCTGCCTCTTCCTCCTCGGTCCCTTCGGTTGTGCTCGATGAGAAGGATGTCTCAGATGCGGTAGCAGCCGCTTTTGTCGACGGTTCTGTCGCATCTGCGGGCTCTTGCGTTGTGAGAGTTGTATTTGCGCTGCTTGGAAAGTCAGAATCATCCTGGGTAAGTTCGCGTTCTATGGGGGCAGATGTATTCTGAGGATCTTCGACATCGCTCTCAGCTGGAGTCGTGTTTGCCATCATGGTTGTTTCTCCACTCGGTTGCGGTTGAGTGGAGAAAGTTGCGATGGAAAAGGGGTCTTCCTCTTCTCGTTGTTCCTCAACAATACTTCGCCGAGTTGTCGTTGACTTCGGTCTCCTGTCTTCAGGTACTGCGGAAGTGTCGAAAGAGAGAATATCGACCCGAACAGCTGCCTCCGCAGTTGAATTTCCCCGGGTTCCCTGAAATTTAAAGGTTCATAGCTACATAAATACATTTTGTTTACGGCATTATAGATTTCATAATTTCTGTTGCCTCTTTTGAACCTTAAGTCGGAAAGTGTACGACTCGTCGTGGACATGACTTGCTCTGACATCTGCTCCCGCTCTGAGATTCACGGCCACCTCCGTCTGGGGCAAACCATGCACCTTCAAAGTCCAAGTGGAGACTTTCTTTCATATTTTAATTTGTGAAAAGAAATGGTTGAACCTAACGCAGCACAACGAAGAGATGAAGAAACCTTTCTAGTGGATATGAGGCCGATCTCGAGCCAGTCCAGTGAATCATCGAGAATCTCGAAGGAAGGCTCTCCAGTGCGGTCTCCGCCAAAGAAGGAGAGCACCGCTAGCACTGTGGAATTCTGCAAGTCCATCCATTCAATTTTCGGAAATATATTAATAAATGTTTAGATGCAATTTGTTAACACTGAAAGTTAAGAAGAGTGATTAACCTCATTAGTGCCCTCAGGCACCATGAAGTCATAGTTCGGACGACCGAATTGGGCAGGGATCAAAGTTGGCATGGTGGCCACTGCCTGCTCCTCATTCTCATCTTCCATTGCAGAGTATACGGCCGCCTTAACATGCAAACATTTCATTAAATTGATGCACTGCATCAGGTAGAAGATGGCACCTCAACTTCGGGCAAGACTTCGTCGTTTAACCGGCGTTCGCCATCCATTTTTCGCTCAAACTTAGAAGTGAAGTGTCCTGCAACCATTTCTATTCGTTTGAATTTGGTGAACTTAAAACCTATAAAATTATAAAAATGGGAATGATGAACTTTCAAAAGGTAGCTTAAGATAATAATAATAATCCGACCTTTCGGGGCGTCCTCTTGACGTCGTTGAAGACGCGAGAAACGTTCCTCATTCAGAGAGCGGCAGAGGGGAAGAGTAACAAGAAGAAGAACAAGCGGAAGCCGCCTCAGGCGCGACATCTCAAGTACTCCCATGCGTCAATGTTATGATCGCAAATCTATTCAAAATTTAGCTAAAACTATTTTAAAATATATGTAATATTTTATGCAAATTGATACTAGAAAATTAGAAGTACGAGAGGGAGTGGTGGGGGGGGGGGGTAGAGAAGAGCCGGAGAGAGAGAGAGAGAGAGAGAGAGAGAGGGGGAGAACGAAATCAAGCATGATACATAAAGGAAAGTGAATGAGTGTGAAAGAGAGAGAGAGAGAGAGAGAGAGAGAGAGAGAGAGAGAGAAAGAGAGAGAGAGAGAGGGAGAGAGAGAATGAGAGAGAATGAGAGAGAGAGAGAAAGAGAGAGGGATGCAGACCATGAGAAAGAAAGTGAACGTAGAGAAGGGAGAGAAAGTGCATAGAGTACTCGAATTCATCTTGATATGGATCTCCCCTTACTTATCCAATCCAGAGCTAAAGAAAGTCTCACAGTGCGCTTTCTCTTCATGCGCCAAAAGCTCGGCCCACTTTTGTCTTCCGCCGATCTAAAGGATATGCTTGACTCTCTCTCTCTCTCTCTCTCTCTCTCTCTCTCTCACTCGCTCTCCCTCTCTCTCTCTCTCTCGCTCTCACGTTCCTCTCTTCTCTTCGATCTCACAACTCTCTGTCTCCCCGATCTCTCTCTCTCCTCTCTCTCTCTCTCTCTCTCTCTCTCTCTCTCTCCTCTCTCCCAATCTCGTCTGCGCTGAGGAATGCGATGGTAGTAGATAAGCTGACTGCAATCTCTCATCTGCCAGCCGGGCCTGATCAGCTTGCAGCTGGATTGCATTGACAAAACACTCTTCGGCAAACTATTTATGACCAGAATGATAAGACAGCAACCATGAAAAAAGTTAAACATTGAATATCATGAATACCGTTATATTTTTACTTCGTGGTTGTTTCAAATATGTTCGAATGCTTAGAATACTTTGACGATGTGCTTGTTACGTCATGATATATTTTAAATTAATATAATAAAATCTGTAGCTTATGCAAGGAGACCTATGTACATGTCACATCAAGTATCCCAGTCACGGTCATTTATCCAATGGAAGCACTGCAGTGCCTGCCCCAGCGGGCTTGCGATGCTTTATTGAACTACAGTACTGAGCATCAAATTAGAGAATTAACGGCCACTGCCACGCCACTGAAAATCTTGAAAGATAGCGAATCGCGCTCGTTGTATGTCTATTTATTGTGTTTTTGTTTGTTTTTGTTTGCTCAAGCTCGTTGTTTGTGAGTGATCACTGGGCGGATGCTGGTGAACAGCATCGCGTATGGCTGGTCTCTGCTGGCCTCCGCCCTCTGTGCCGCCGCAGTCTTCTCCGAACGCCGTCGCACTGCGCGGGATGCCGCGGAGAACAACGGCGAGTTCCGGCGTCTCCAGCGCCGCTTCGTTCCCCCTTATCTTGCCGTGCTTTTTGCCGAAAGTCTCCAGGTTTTTAATGCTTATATCCGTACTTTCGAGCAGTGATATTCATTTTGATAAAGTTATCTTGCCTTCTTCTTTGTTAATCAGTTTTGATCCAACTTCCGTCCTTGCCAGATGCCTTACCTCTACGTTCTCTACCGCCATTATGCCTACGAGCGATCTCAGATAGGCGCCCTTTACGTGGTCGGGCTTGTCACTTGTGTTGTGGCCGTCATTGCCTTCAACCTCAACGGCAGGTGTGCAAAAAACGGACTCTTCTATTTCTCGACGAGTTGTAAAAAAATTCTTGGGCTGATTTCAAGATGGTGTTTTTTGGTGATATATTGCTAGTAGATATCTCTCGAGTCCACCAGAACATGAATCTTTTGTTGTGAACAAAATCTTGCTAGCAGTTATCGTAGAACAGTATAAAACTATGATAACACGACGGTTGTTGCGTTTTAAGGTTCGGACGTCGTCTGCTATGTCTTTTGTGCGTGGGAACGGGTTCTCTCGGCTGCGCCCTCAAGTTTTCAGATAACTTCCTAGCCCTGCTGATCGGTCGCATCTTCGACGGAATCTTCTCTGCTCTCATCACAACTCCTTTCCAAGCTTGGTACGGTTCTTTTTATTGAATATTTTGCAGCAAACTAGGCCCTTCACTCCACTCATGTTGTAGTGGTAGCCAGTAATTTCTTTTTTTTAATAATTAGGATTGTCAAATCTATGGCGACATATTTTACTATTATAAAATTTCAGGTACACTCACGAACACATCAGCGTCTTCGACTTCCCGACCGAATGGCTCTCCTCCTCTTTCTCCATCATTACCATCGGATCAGGTGGGCTCAACTACTGTGTGAAAACTTTCTTGTGAGAAGCATACGGAAATATCCAACAACATCCACTACTTAGATGTTTTTATGCAATTTTAATAGAAAAATGGAGTTTCAAACGATAAACTCTCCCGCCGAAAGTGTGAAAGTGACATTTCGGGTGAAATAGGGTACACTAAATAAACCTTTTATGAACAATTGTGTCTTAGTAAGTAAGCAGCAGAAGGGGACAGAAGTCGGAAAAGAAGAAGAGGAAGACTGAAAATAGAAAGATAAAGAGAGAGAGAGAGAGAGAGATAGGAGAAGAAGGTAGGGAAGATATATTGAGGCGGGGGAGTGGAGAGTTTGAAACGGAGGTTATGCGCGAGCCGACTAAGGAGGCGAGAGCATAAGAACGATTGTAGGTGCACTGGCGATCGTGGCGGGTTTCGTGGCAGAGACAGCTGAGACGGCGACGGCAGTGACTGCCTTCCCCTTTGCCATCGCCATCCTCTCCCTCGTCACAGCGGGGATTGGGATCGGAGCAGTCTGGGACGAGAACATCGCGAGCGAAGCACCCGTTCCTCTGAAGACCGTGGTGTCGAAGATGGCTTCTGTGGTGGCTGGCCGCCCCCTTCTTCTGGCTCTCTCCGCAGTCTCTCTCTTCGCAGATGCCGCCGTGCAACTCACTGCCTTTGTCTGGGCCCCCACTCTTATCCATGCCAAGTACAGCGAACACCGTCTCGGGTTCGTCTTCTTTCATGAAAGCATTCGGCAATGTTTGTAATGGATTCTATGCCATTCTCAGTTTCGGAGCAGTCTACGCGAGTCTTGTCTCCACGTCATTGCTTGGTTCCCTCTTCTTCTCTTCTCCTATCATGAGGTAATCATTAGCATGTAATATTTGGCATTAATGTTTTTTATTCAACGTACAGTGAATGTGTTCATTGCATCTCTCTCTCTCTCTCTCTCTCTCTCTCTCTCTCTCTCTCTCTCCTTCCAGATCTGTTCCTGTGTCGCGTTCTCTGGTTGCCTCTCTCGCGGTCGCTTCTCTCACTCTCTTCTCCGCCATCGACCTCTTCCCAATCAATGCTGCCTGGAGGTTTGCGAGTTTTGTTTCTTAATAAAACATGGCCATGTGATAGGTGTTTGTTCTGGTTTTAAGGTTTGACAAGATTCTGATTCATCTGATTGTTCTCCACTTCGCAATTGGCGTCTATACCTTGGCAATCAATCGGCTTCAGGTTAGAGAATCTTTCGAAAGATAGTAGTAGTGAGTGCAGTTAAGTACTTGTGCCACAGCAATGTAATGAGCCTTATACAGTAGCGTGCTTCCAGTTTGACTTCTTCCCTGCTGCTCATCGACAGCCTCTGCTGGCCCTGCTCAGAGTTCCGCTAACTCTCCTAGCCTCAGTCGTCATTCTCGCGGCCTTCCCCAAGATTGGCGGAGAACGGACAATTGTCGCAATGGCTTCTGTGTCAGTTCAGACACGCATATACAGTTTTTTTTTCATATAATTTACTGAGATGAGGCAGCAATTCTGCATAATCTCACTTTCTTAAAAATAAGCAATGGTGCACAGTAGGGAAACCAGCAGAACAGAATGGGAGTAGAGGATACAGTACCCGACACTCTACGTATGGTTGGTAGGCATCAAACGGTGTTTCTGCTATAAATGTTCATCAAAACCTTCTCGGTGAGGTAAAGCTCAGAAGAGGCCCAAAATAGTTTGAAATATCTCGATGATTCAAACATTCATACTTTGTTGCCGTTCATACGTTATGGTGATGGAAGGTTAAGATATCTTTTCCCTTGCAGATTACTAGCGTTCCCGGCTGTAATGGCTCTGGCAGTGGACGTGTTCCTTTCCCTAACCGGCCGCGCCATCCCCCCTCCCCTCGCTGACAGATTCCTCGTCCCTCAACAACCACACAGCATGGCTTCTTCTGCTCTCTCGAACGAAGCCCCTGGCAATCACAGCAATGGAGCATCGCCCGCTAGAAGCCTCGGGGAGCTATGAGGAACTGAAGAAAGAGAGAGGGAGAGATTGTAGATATGCACTTTGTATTATGCAAAATTAAAATAGAATTTACGAATTAGAAGCAAGCTCGTCTACTCATTGCTAAACATTTGAACCAGATGTAATGAATTTCCAGAGAGGGGAAACGTCAGCTTACGTCAACATGGCTTTATTCAATAATTTTGCACGTCTTATCCCTCTCCGGACTTGCCAGTGATGAGATCCAGCGAACAGATTAATTTAACCTTCTGACATCTCTCCCCTTAGGGGTTATCGCACTGAATGTCCAATTTTTGATGTCGTACTAGATTTATCCGAGAATATGAGGCTTTAGGGTAGGAGAGTGGATAGTTGGCCTGGCCGTTGTAATTGGATTGTAACCTTTTCAACGATTATTTTCTGTTGATCACCTCTCCATTATCCTGACTTACATAACTTTTTTTTCTTGTTTACGCACTCTGTGCAAACTGCTGCAGAGTGTTCTCGTGGGCATAGTTAATGATGAAACTGAAATTCAAAGGATAAGTAACACTTGTTTGGGAAGTCGCCATATCCTCCTGGATATGTGTACAGCGTGAACTTTGTACTTTAATTGTCTCGCATTTGTTTACTCGGCGAGCATCGCAAAATGTCTGAATGAATACGGATGCCAATAGAGCTGGCTTCAGTAATTTCTTGGGTTTTCACTTTTGTTTTCTTCGGTTTCGGTTTGCTCCTCGTTGGTGGTGTTTTCTGTGATACTACCATGTTGTTCGGTTAATACGGGTCTTCCTGTTTTCATTTGTATTCTCCGTCGAATTGTGTGACACAAATTGGCGAATGTCGAGTGAATGTAATAAATTATTCGTCTCACACCGTAAATCGTCTCCCACTGCTGTTTCACAACCAGAAAAGGTCGGCTTCTGCTTTTTATTTGGAATTCGATCTGTTATGGAATGGAATGTAAAAATCAAAGGACGTTTTCTTCAAAGCAGGCATGAGAATATCTGGAGAGTTTGCACCACTTCATATACGCATGATTTCTGATGCCTCAGGCATTCATTTGGATGGCTGGAAGATCACAAAGTGCGAAAAGATGCCTGGTGCATACTCCATTTACCAATGCCCTGTCGGGGTTCCCTTGCATGGAATGCTCGGGGGAGTCCCATCGCCAATGCGAATGGCGTTCATTCAACTCCTACGTATCACTTATCTGCTTCCCTTCTAGGAAACGCGTCCTTCCCTTCTTCTGTGCCATCTCTCAGTCTTCAGCCAGCAAACAGGGCAAATCGCTTTACTGCGTAGGTATGGACAGAATGTTGGGCGACACGCTCGAGAGAAGTTTGAAGTGAGAGGAGAAGGCCAGAGAAAGAGGGGGACAGGGAGAGAGAGAAAATGGAAGAAGAGGTCTGCCACTTGTGAATGACGATCGAGTAAATGGGGTCGACAAGGAAAGGTGGACGGCCGATTCGGTGGGAGCGACGTGCGGAGAGAAGGTTCCCATGGGCCGTGTGGCAGAGAGAGAGAGAGAGAGAGAGAGAGAGAGGTAGGGAGGGAAGTATACTAGAGAGAGAGGAGGAATGTGATGTGATGTCACTTGCATACTTCGTGTGTTTCGTTCATTTGACGAGCATATAAGAGAGAGTCCTACGTGGAAGGCGAGAAGAGGAAAGGGCATCCCTATAGTACACCATATCGCTTTGACAACAATTTATGTAAGACTTACTGGAACTGCTTAAGTAATCAAATAAATACACTGTTCTTAATACTTTTAAATTTACATTATAGAACACGGGGTGGAGTGCTCGGGGATAGATAATGGTCAAGTATTTGGGGTTGGAGAGACATGGAATATCCGCGTGCATTCTCCGCCTCATCCGAAGCGGACATAGCTGCTCTTGCGCTTCTCGACGTCGCCTGCCGCTTCCGCTTCTGGCGCGGAAGGATTCGCGCGACCGAAGCGGACGAAGGCAGACTTGCGCTTCTCCGGCATTCCCGCAACTGACTGAATGCAGAGAAAGAGAGAGTGAATGCTGAAGAGAGAGAGAGAGAGAGAAAGAGAGAGAGAGAGAGAGAGAGAGAGAGAGAGAGAGTGAATGTTGAAGAGAGAGAGAGAGAGAGAGTAAGAGAGAGAAAGAGAGAAAAAGAACATAATCTTTAATCTCATTGTAGTTCATTCTTCTTCTTCCTCTCACATCTTCCAACTTCCTGGGAGCGATTAGAAATGTTAGAGCCTTGCATGACCTAACCATAAGCCCGAAAAATTCCCTCGCTCTTCCCACACATCTATTACGTAGTCGATGTTTCATTCATTCCATTTTAGAACTCTTTGTCCACAATATTTCCAACTCATTGTCAACTTCAGGAGACAACAAAGATCCTTGTGATTATAAGGTATTCTCCCCTTTGCGAGTGGAATAAATAGAGGCCCCTGCCGTGGAATAGTAGATCAGAGCACAAAACGCAAACGAGCGAAGACATGTTGAACGGATGCGGTCTTCTTCGGCTTTTACAAAATATTTGTGAAATGAACCTTTAGTTTGGCTTCTCTTCGTATGCATACGAAAAATAGCCAAACTAAATTTCACTTATAATCCATCGATTTTATGGTTCTAACTTTGCACTTTTGTTAAAAATTATTTTATTTTGTGGTTTTTTTCGTGCATCTCTGAAAGAGGTGGATGTGTGAGGATGAAGGAGAGACCGAGAGAAAAGAAAAAAGAAAGAGATAGAGAGTGAGAGAGATATTGGAGGCTGACCTCGTCAACGCTCTCGCCGCGCTTTCCGAACCGAACGAAGGCAGATTTGCGTTTCTGCATGCCAGCGACCGGCCCCTCTTCGGGCTCACCAGCTGCAACCAATCAGCTTGTGAATGAGAGAGAGAGAGAGAGAGAGAGAGAGAAAAGGAGAGAGGAATGAATTGAGAAGAGTGAGAGATTAGAAAAGATAGGGGAGAGTGAGATGAAGAGAAGCTCATGACCAGTGAGAGCAGCGTTGGCCTGCTCGAGGATGAACTGGACTTCCACGAGGGACTCTTCGAGGGTGTCACGGAGACGGCAGAGAGCGAGTTCAGGGTAGAGGCGGCAGATGGCCAACTCGGAAGAGCCACTTGTTCCGCTTCCACTCATCGATTGCACTCGTGCATCAACCTTTAAGCTCCGCATTCAGAATCAGAGAGAGATCCTTACGAAAGTTTACATCTTATCCTCCAATCATCTCTTTATTTTCTTTTTTGTTGTCCGCCGTGATAGTTTTGCATCACAAAGCGATTCGTAAAATAAAATTATATACAGTTTAACCTTCTTATTAGCAATATTATTTTTAGAAGTACGCTAAAATTGTACCTTGGATGGTGGCGAATCGAGAGAGGCGAAGGTGAGAAGAGGAAGAAGAGAGGCGAGGACAACGGTGAGCAGCATCTGGAGAGAGAGAACTGAGAGGAGAACAGAGAGGCGAGCTGCCTTCTTGGGTGACCCTGCGATGAGAGGAGTCATAGAAAGAGAGAGAGAGAGAGAGAGAGAGAGAGAGAGCGAGAGAGAATGACTCCGCAAGCGGGAGTAGGAGGGGGGAATCCACTCTTCGCAAGGAGGAGCTTAGGGAGAGGCTTACGGCATGAACGACGACAGCAATCATAAATTTGAAACAGTGCCGTGGGCATTTTTGAACACGAGAAGGCCAACATTCCTGATTTTTTTTTTACATATTCTCCTGTTGATTTTAATTCTCTTATGTGTACAGCAATCTCACTAATTTTCACATTTGAAAGGGGAGAGAGAACTATGGAGAGAAAAGTGGGAGCGAGAGAGGGACAGAGAGAGAGAAAGAGAGATTGGGAAAGGAAGGGAGGAGTCTGAGAAACAAAAACATAGTTATTAGGGAAGAGAGAAGGGGAGTTAGAAAAAGATTTCAGAGAAATGTCACTCTTACCTCAGCCACCTATGTATTCGCAATACATAAAATGTCCGGTTGTAGAGATATCCGGGATATATTCATGAGATGTCAGAAATTAGTACAAATCCGCGTTCTTATATTTTTTCCAGACAGGAAATGATGAAAGGTTGTGACTTTTCTGAAAAATATGCATTCCAAAAGAATGAATCGGCTAAAGATGTTCATCCGTTGTCAACTTATTAATTTTACTTATATCAGTTTAGTAAAGGACATACGAGAGCATTAAGCTCAAAAGAAACTCGTTGAACTGGCAAGTTATGCAAAAATAAATTCTAAACAGTCTTTGTTTTAAGTCATTCACGGAATCAGTGTCAAATATACAGCATTCCCATTTGAATTCATAGTTCCCGACCTTTCTAGTTGATCTCTCCATGAGTTCCCTGAATAGTAAAAGCCAAGAGAATATTGGAAGACAAGGGGACTCTAAAGAAGAAAAGGATTTCTGGAAATAATAAAGCAAGCTGAGGAAGAACGGGTGAATAGGAAAGTACGTGGGATGAGAATTCAAAAGCGTTCATTGCATATTAATGGGATGATGGAGGAATTAGATTTACAAAGATTATATTTATCCTCAAATTTCTATAAGATTTGTGAAGATGGTTCAAGCTCTTCCATTTTTAATTGAAGACGATAATGATGTGTTCCGTCCTGCACACTTTTCTACCTTGCCCCTTACTTCTTCCTGATAATTCTCGTATATCTCTTCTTTTGTGACTCCTTCCGCTTCTTATCGTAAAGAGCTTCTCGAATTTTTTTCATCTAGACAGGAAGCTAAATAACGACGGAAAGGAACGGAGGAGGCACCCTGAGATCCCCTCTGAAATGCCATGCAGATTGAGACAGGGAGATTGGATGATTAAAGGCGTGGGAAGGAGAAGGAGGCAAGAAATCACCAGTGTATTATAAGCTGCGCAAAAATAACATTGTGCGCAGGAGCAGGCATGGATCTAATTAGCTTTACGAAGATATCAACAATGGAGTGGTCGTAGGCGGAGAGGTCAACAAATATCAAATGCAGTGCGACGAGCATTTTGTCGTTGAGATCCGAGTGAACACGCTTTCTTATTGGACTGAATTCTACATTTCTGCTTTGCTCACAAAAGGGTGGGAAGACGACCGGAGTCGCAGTCGCATGACAAGTCATCATTCTCACTGAGATGAAACATCGGAAGGTTCAAGTATGCAAGAATAAAGTTGTAACGAAGAAATAGAATGCCACCTGTTGGATGCACAGCAAGGAAGAGAGAATGATGAGGAAGGGAAGAGAGGGGCGGAGATTGAGAGGGTTCTCTATTGGAGGAGATGAGAAGCACTACCTTCATGATTAACAAGGACATTAGAGAGGGAGAGGTATTAGATTCGGCTGAGAGAGACGAGAGAAGTAGGCCTTGATTCACTGGATGGCGTGACTGAATGGGAAGAAACTTAAAAAGAGTGACTCCGAGAGGGCGGCTTATCTGGAGTTTGGGTCTTTCTACTAGAGCTGGGGCCACAATCATTATGGTTGTGTATTCATTCTGGGGACGCAGGGGCCACTCCAGGAATAACACTGATCCGCCCGGCTAAGCCACAGCCATCTCAAGCTGCCACGCCATCCCAACCTCCGAAACCGATGTCTTTCCAGAACTGCCAGAATATTCCACACCCCTTTAAGCCCTTCGCCCAATTTCATGCAATTTTTAACACCTTCTCGGAAATTTTTATAGATAAACCTCTCTATGAAATTGGCTAAGAAGGACTGAGTCAGAGAGCGAAGGCGACATTCTGGGGAACTTGTAATGGGCGAAATGGCAAGGGTAAACAAATAAGCTGTTTGAATGGCACGCGACATTCAGAACAGAGTTTTTTTTTTATCTTGAAAGAGATTCATAGTTCCTTCTATTGATCACTCATATTCTGATTTGTAATTCACTCCCCCTTTAGTCTTTCCATCACGATCTAAACTATGTTTCCCATGCATTTCCCAAGGCGGACCACTTGTCGGGTTGAATAATAATATCTTCACACATTCATCAATATAATTTCTTCTTCGCTTTTATATTGTTCTTCACATATTCTAGGGAATATCAAGAGTATGCTCAAGGATAGTAGAGACTACACAGATACATACGTATTTATGTGACTGAATTTTTTTTTTCTAAATAGTTTCTACTCGCCGTTGGTTTTTCTCTCTTAACCCTAAACTACTAACGTATTGGGCGCCAAAATTGAGGCATGTATGCAATCCCACTAAAAGAAGTGGAAACGTGTGAATGCAAAGAGTCCTGCCGTTCCATGAAGTGTAAAACTTGATTTTGAAGTCCAAGATTATGGCGAAAGAAGCCAGCGGTGTTTCGGAAAGTATCGCAAGGAAAAGGATGGATGCATTCCTCGAGCAGTGGAAGAAGCGATGAGTGCCAATGGTTGCCGCACAACCAGAAGGGTTCTCCAGACTCTCAAAGGGGTCCCGGACTTAGCTGGGCATTGAACTCGTCCGGCACCAGGTAGGCATGAATAGACTTCAATTCGTCTTGGATGACGTGAAGAGGAGAGAGAGAGAGAGAGAGAGAGAGAGAGAGATAGATAGAGAGAGAGAGAGAATAGTGTACCGCTGCCTAGAATTCAGTTAAGGCGGTGTGAGATATTGGAACTGGGAAATACGCATCCTTACATGGCAAGCAAATAGAACCCAGAAGAGACATGTTTGTGTATAATACAAAAGAACGGTGAGGTATACAGCGATGGAAAATATGTATGTAGATTCTGGTAAACTCATTTGGCTTAGGGTAACTTGGAAATTCTAATTTAATGGGTTGTTTTTAAAGATAAATAAAGACGAAAAACAGAACCTTCATATGTCTTCCTCGCCTGAAGCTTTTAGTCCTATGTAGCATATTTGTACTATGTACAGATAATGTCAACGAATTTCGAACACTTTGTGGCAGAAGTCGTAGTTATGCAGAAGGAACGAGTGGTTCTGCTATAAAAAAAATGTAATCCATCTGCAAGGATGGATGGGGAAGTCAGTTGGAGAGAGGATTGTATGGAAAATATAGATAATAACAATTCTTAAGACATTAAACTCGTATTGATAGAAACAAAAAGATCCGAAAAATGGGACTTGAATAAGAATCCTAACAATAAAATCTGCTCCGTGGACTTATAATTAGGCGGGACGAAATAAAAGTCTGTGCTTGCAGGGCACAGCTCGTTGCAAAATAATGTAAGACATGCCGATACCTGGCATCCAAAGGACTGGAGAAGGGATAAAATACTTAACTGGTTCATTAATTTTAGAGTAATGAAAAACAGATATTAACAACTTTGTATATTGATATAGTTGCATCCTAAAGGGAATGCAATCCGAACTGGGCAGAACAGAGGAAATGAATGAGAATCTCCACATTTTTTCTCGTTGGCTTTTGTTTCCTTCCTCTGTGATGAAACGGAATAAATAATGTCTACGGGGTTGTCCATAAGACAGAAGGCAGTGAGTAACAATAGGTTGCATTGGCGGAGCAGAACAATGAAAAAGAAGGGTATGGTCAGATTGGGGAGAGAACACAGAAATATACAAGATATTGATATCTATGGAAGTTATAATATAATAGCAAACAACTACCGTAACGCTTATAGGAAGTTTTGGGGAGACCCTCGAGGTTTATAAAGGTTTTCTCTTTAGGAAGGGGAGCTATGAAGATGAGTACGCCTACAAACGAGCACGATGGTTGATGCGTGAAAAGAGAAGACGTCATCTACGAGTACGACAATATTCTTAAGGAGGATCTCTCCTGGAAGGCCAGCCCACGCTCTCTACCCACATGAAGAGGCGGGGACTGCATGGACTACAGACAGCCACCAACCGTCCCTGCCGGTCTCCCCGGGAAACATCCGACGCAACCTTTGTTACCGAAAGAGGTGACGAGGCCTGGACAACCATGGAATTTACTTGAGGAGAGAAAGACAGAGAATAGCAGAGGATAGAGAAATGAAAGTATTTGCAACTTGAAATTTGGAAGATAGCAAGGAAACGGCGAAGTTGAGTGGGCGAAGACTAACTGAAGCCATTCTTCTGCAATAATGTTTTGAGAAAAGGAAAACCTTGTAAAAAAGGAAAATTGACCGAATGCTGGTAGATCATTTAATCACAGAGAATAGAAGGGAGAGAGACACTTGAGCCACTCGAAAAGATTATCTAATGAATAGAAGAAGCAATGCAGTTCACCTAATTTGTACTTTTCCTAGTGCGTTTATATTGAAAAAAGAGCACGAATACGTTCTGATAATGCTATTTCGACCTACATAGATCTTTAAAGGATATAGTTATTTTTATTTTGTCTGTCTGGGAAGAATCATGAAAACTACTTTTTTCTGGTTGTTTTGCTCCACTTGGTGTTTAGTGCTGGACACTCTTCATATGCTGCAGCTGCTCTGGGCGCCTTCAGGAAGTCGTTCTGTAGAGTCTCAATCTGTCACAGTCTCTGCGTGGTGCAATATTGTGGTGCCGGCGGTGTCGTTAACGATAGGTGAATTAGAAATGGCTGGTGTACTTTCAAATGGTGCAAATTTATGTGTTGCGTTTCGGAAATCGCCCCTTTATCGAAAGCGCGCTTGTATGCATGTGTTCAAAAAATCTTAGAAACCTTAACCCTGGTAGCCTTTTTTATGTTTGTGTGTTTTAAGTTACCTTTTAACACATTGTTACTAGAAACATGTTTGTTTGCCTTAAATGTCTTCATTTCGCGGGAACTCGTTGCGTTATTTGTTTGTGTTGCTCCTGGCAGTTTTTTGAGAGCTTTATTTCAATTGTTTTTGTGTTTCAGCAAATGCTGATGAAAGTTTCCTTGATCAGCTAACGCCATCAATCTTTCCTGCTCATAATGCTTCACTCTCTCGAACTTGACAACTTCAAGTCCTACCGTGGCCGCCAGACCATTGGCCCCTTTATGCGTTTCACTGCGATTATTGGACCAAATGGCTCAGGTTTGCACTTTCTTCACAAAGTTTTAACCGTCAGTCAGAAGCAAACTATTTATTTATTCATTTATTTAAATGCGCGTTATAGGTAAATCCAATCTTATGGACGCCATTTGCTTCGTTCTTGGCGAGAAGACGAGTAATTTACGTGTCCGAAAGCTAACAGTTCGTACCATTCTTTTTGGGAATTTATTGAGCTGTGATGAAAAGTAGAAGCGATCTGAGTGGTCCATCCTCACTTCATTGTGGTGTTGGCTCTGGAGACATTGTTGAACGGATATCTGAGCTCTTATAATATATCAATTGATTTTCTGAGGAAGAGTTCTATAATGTGTTTCAGCCGTCTTGATTTTGAATATATAAGCTGAAAATCTTTCAGGATCTCATCCATGGCGCACCAATTAATAAGCCGGTAGCAAATCGTTGCTACGTCACGATGCATTTTGAGGTGTTCTCTTACTCGGAGATCCTTTTATCACTTTGTCCACCTTTTACCCTTTTAGCATACAAATGGCGTGCGAAAGGCATACACTCGCATGGTGACTGGCAATGGCAACGAGTACAGAATCGACGGCAAGGTTGGAGATCTCTTCGTTTCCTTCTTGTAGAGGAATCGCACCTAGTTGACAACGAAATTACTGTTTGGACAAGATATTGTCACAACTGGGATGTCTTTTCCATGCAGACCGTAACCCCCCAGCAGTACACTTCTGAGATGGAAGCTCTGAAGATCTTCATTCGTGCCAAGAACTTTCTCGTCTATCAAGGAGCCATCGAAACAATTGCCATGAAGAATCCCAAGGAACGGACGGCTCTCTTTGAGGAGATCTCAAGGTTACTTACTCCTTTGACGTTTTGGACTATTGAAAGTGCATATTTCTTCCGTAACATTCCGAATTTTCTTTCTTCACATGATTCCGTACGAAAAGTGTCTTTTTTCAAATGGTTTATTGCCTTTACGCCTAACACGGAGTGGTTCTTTCCAGGTCCTGCGAGTTCCAAGGAGAGTACGATCGACTGAAGGCGGAGATGCAGCGAGCAGAGGAAGACACTCAGACTAATATGAACAAGGTGCTTCATCTTTCATCGTCGGAATATAGGCAATCGAGATATCTTATTGCAGCGTCGTGGAATTGCCGCTGAGAAGAGGGAGGCGAAAGCGGAGAAGGATGAGGCTGAGAAGTACCAGCACATGAAGGACGAATTGGTCATTTCTCTCACTCCTGAACCCTTTCCGAACATTGATTGTCTTTGCAGAGCAGCAAGGAAAGGCAACTGTATCTCATGGAACTCTTCCATTGCGAGCGGGCAGCCAAGGGAGCTGCTAATGATCTCGAGAGGAAGAAAGAAGAGGTACTGTACCGAATAGATACTGTAGTTGTGTTCTTAATTGTAATCATGAATTTAATTGTCTACTTTTACTTAAAAAGAGAGGTTTGAAAAATTTCGCTGATGATTCAGGTTAATGTTGCAAGGGTTAGCGGAGAATGATTATATTAATTTCTCCTTCCTGAAGTGTCATCTTTGAGTGATTCAGGTCGGAGATAAGCAGAAAGAGCAGCAAGAGAAGGAGGAGGAACTGGTCGCGAAGCAGCGGGCTCTCAAGAAGATCAACAAGGAATTCCACAAGCTGGAGAAGGCAGTTGCGGATAAAGTGAGTGCAGTTGAAGAGGAAGAGACTGGCATCTCTTCTCTTTCTTGTCCAGGACAGAGATGTCAACACTCGGCGTCCTCTCTACGGGCAGAAGAAGGAGGAGGTGAAGCACTGTGCGGGCAAGCTGGAACTGGCACAGAAGGGACTCGCAGCTGCTCAGAAACAGGCAGACAAGAGCGAGGAGGCCATGAAGGCACTTCAGAAGAGGAAGAAGTACTGAGAGAGAAACAGAGAGGTGGAAAACAAAGAGATCCCCTTCTTTAGGGAGCTTGAGAAGATGCGAGCGGAAGCTGAGGCTCAGATTGAGCAAGAAAGCCAGCAGATGGAGCTGAATCTCAGCGAATCCCAGGTCTGGTTTCTTGGAGTTGTTCTTGTTTTTACTTTTCTTCTATTCAGGTTAGCGAGTACATCTCCCTGAAGCAAGAGGCAGGCAAGAGAAGCGGCATGATTGACATCCAACTCAACAATCTACGAGCGGTTTGCATTTACTCATTCTAAAAGGCAGAGAGAGGCTGTTGGGAAAGAAATGAAGGGATATTTATTTAGGAGGATGACAACGACCGGACTGTCATTCTGCATGAACAGAGGAGGATGGCCACAATCGAGGATCGGATCAAGTCGAAGAAGGCAGACATCGAGAGGAACCGCAAGCAGATGGATCACTTGGCAGAGCAGCATGAGAAGCAGACTGCCCTGATAGGGGAAGAGAGAGACACTCTCGTACACTGGGAGAGAGAAGTCAAGAAAAGCAAGGAGGAACTTGGAGAGGTCAGCTGCTAAGAACTGCAAGTTTAGAGATAAAATGGAATTGCAGATGACCATCAAACTGTCCCAAGTCGAGGCTCAGCTGAGAGACATGAGTGGAGACAATGCAGAGTCTGATAAGATGAGGAGAAGGAACGAGGCTATCGAGAATCTCAAGCGGGTCTTCCCGGACAAGGTATTCATTCATTACAATGGTATTTTAAGTGGGCGAATTGTTTTCATGACATTTTATCAGCTGAGTTTCCAATTAAAATATGTAGGATATATGCAATGCAGTGGTGTGATGGTTGAGGTGTACGGCCGCCTGGTGGATCTCTGCCAGCCATCGCAGAAGCGATTCCAGATCGCAGTGACGAAGGTGCTGGGCAAGCACATGCTCAGCATCATCGTGGACACGGACGAGACGGCCAGGGATGCCATTGCCTATCTGAAGGTACAGAAGATCATTCTTCTTATTTATTTAATCAGTGAAAAACAAGAACTTGTGCTTTCTAAGGAACAACGCTTCCCTCCTGAAACATTCCTTCCCTCTACATCTCTGGATGTCACTCCTCTCAACGAGAAGCTGCGCAATCTGCAGCGCCCCAAGGGTGTCAAGCTGGTGTATGACGTCATCCAGGTTGGGGTAATTCCGAGTTGTCACTCTTTCCCGGTGTTTCTCTTTCCGAACAGCAGAAGTTTGCTATCCGGAGATAGTTATTCAGAATATAGCCAGTCATATGGGTCATGAGCACATTTCCATTGTAAATCATTTTCGACATTTAATTCTTACGGTATAGGGAGATTTTCCACTTGATAAATTGCAGTGTGTAATTCGTCCCTTGATTTCTTCTTGTTTTAGTGTCCTCACAACGCGGTAAAGAAGGCCCTGCAGTTCGCATGCGGCAACGCCCTCGTGTGCGAGACCCAGGAGGACGCCCGATATCTGGCTTATGGCGAAGCTGGAGATCGGTTCGGCTTTTGATTCTCTTCATCCAATCAAGGGAATACATTATATTTCCACAGATACAAGGCTGTTTCTCTTGACGGGACACTCTTCCGACAGACGGGTGTGATCTCGGGAGGGGGCTCCGACCTCAAGCAGAAGGCGAAGCAGTGGGACGAGACTGCGATTCGGTAGCTCCAACAGTTGGAAATCACTCGCGAACTGTGAAAGGCTGCCTTCACTACCAAGTATTACCCTTCCCTTGCAGAAAGCTGCGCGAAGAGCGAAACGCATTGAAGGAGAAGAGCTACCATTTGCACAGGAGTGGCAAGAAGGAATTGGACGTCGAGACTAAGAGGTACACAACAGCCTATTTAAGTTTTATATAGAAAATTGGGTTTTTTATGACTATTGCCACTGTTTTTGTTGGACGGAAGGCACGCAAAATAAGTAAATTTTAAAAAATATATATATTATAGCTTTTATCTTTTCAGAGGCCAGATCATGCAGCTGGAGAGCCGAGTGAAGCAAACTCAACGGGAGAGAGAGCGCCTCTCCAATGAGACCATGCAGCGGCTGGAGACTGAATTGGAGACCATCGAAGCAGAGCGCAATGTCATCCCGGTTCGGCCCATTTTTTACCGATTTATTGGTTTATTTATTTATTATTATGACGGTGAATTGTTAACTGGTCAGGTAAGAGTATTTTTTAATGCCCGCGAGAGAATAATTATGGGACAATTGCGAGTTTAACTTTCGTAGATAAACAGTTGTATTTACAGCCGAAGATAGCCGAGATCGAAGAGAGAATGGAGGCGCGGCAGAAGCAGATCAAGCAGCTGGAGGTCAAGAGCGACGCCGTGGCTGATGAGGTCAGCTTGCGTTCTCTTATTACAGTCATTATGAACTCATCTATCTGCACTTAGAAATACATTCAATTCATTGGTCTATTTCATTATATCCCACTTGATACTTGCACTGCAGGTGTTTGCTGCCTTCTGCGCTAAGCTGGGAATCAAGGACATCCGCGAGTACGAGGGAAGGGAGATGCGGTTCGTTGCTGAAATCATTTTGTCTTTGTTATACAAGCAGCCAAGACACGTTCGACTCTTGTTGATTTCATTAATAAAAGCCCTTAAACTTGTAATCTTTTTTGCAGATTTCACGAGGAGAACAAGGAACGATTGCACGAGTTTGACAACCAACTCGACCAAGTGCGGAATGAGATGGAGTACATGAAGGGAGAGGACAAGCAGAACAGAGCCAAGGCTGAGCAGGACAAGGTTTGTTGAGTCCTGTAGATGAAACTACGTCACTACTCGCTTGACTCTTCTTCTTCCTTCATATTTTTTTTCTATTTTTTTTAGGTGAAACGACTGGAACGTGAACTGGCTGCTCTGAAGAAAGCTGAGAAGGCCGAAGAGAAAGCATTGAAGGACCTCGAGAATGACCTGGAGGACTTCAAAATGCAGGTCAGTTCCATCCCAGAATTATTAGATCGATTACGTCGGCTTTCCGGTAATATGTGTTGTTATGTTTCACAAGCAGTTATAATTGATTGAATGTGTAGAGTCACGGGGTTGTGCATTTGTATTTAACAATATCCGTGTTCGCGTTTAGGTTTTGAACAAGAAGTCAGAAGTGGAGACTGGAGAAGCGGAAGTTGCAGCAGCAAAGAAGGAGACTCAAGCATCTTCTCGGGAGATTACAAACATCGAGAAGGTCATCATTTTCTGCCTCCGGGCGATTTTGCTTTTCTTTTCATGGCTGAACTAATGCGAAAACTTATTTTCGATTAAAGTTTTTTGAAGTGGTCGCTCCTATTAGAAATATTCTGCAGACCATGAGTTTCCTTGCAGACGCTGCACGCCTTGGAGAGTGCTCTCCACAGGAAGAGAGCAGAGAGGCACACTCTGCTCCACGCGGCCAAGATCAACCAGATACCCGTGCCACTCCTGGCTGGCAGTCTCGCAGATGTTGATGCTGATGAGGATGATGGTTAGAAAGAGGGAAAGGAAGTTGGGTGGAGAGTATCAGAGAGAGAGAGAGAGAGTGGAAATTCCGTTGATGGTGGGCTAGACAAGATATATAAATGATCGTTCTTATTCCGCAGAAGAATCTCCGACTGGCTCCTCGCAGGTCTCGCAGGAGCAATTGACTCGCGAGTTGAAACTCAAGGTGAGGAAGAGAGGGATGATGATGTGATTCAAGGCACTTTTTAGATCAACTTCTCCTCCCTCCCCGACCATTTCAAAGAGATTGAAGAGGATGAAGAAGTGAAGAAAGCGGTGGAGAAGCAGCAGAAAGAGATCAGCGACCTCCAGGAAACTCTCGGAAGACTAAATGCGCCCAATCTCAAGGCTGGACTCCGGTTAGAATATATTTATTTCTCGATGACCGCCAGCAACAAGTCTAAAACTGTATTTTGATATAAAAATTATGTCATAACAAGTATGTCTATCCGTGCAGGATGGAACAAGTGAAAGAAAAAGAGGCCGAGACAACCGAGGAATTCGAGATTGCGAGGAAGAAAGCACGAAAGATTCGTGGGCAATTTGAGAAGATCAAGACGGAAAGGTACAGGAGATTCATGGAATGCTTCGATCCCGTCTCACAGAAGATTGACGAAATCTATAAGGTCAGATTGATGGCTTTTCTTTGATAAAAAAGCTTCATTTACTTTGATTCTTTTTTCAATAGTTGGCCCTCTTCGGGTATTTCATTAATAATCTTCATATTATAGGCACTCAGTCGAAACAGCTCAGCGCAGGCTTTCCTAGGCGCTGATAACATGGAGGTTTCTTTTTAAATGAGAATTTGAATGTCCGTTAACCCTGAAAGTCATAAATATGATGATGTTTAAGGAGCCTTACCTCGATGGGATTCAGTACAACTGCGTTGCTCCAGGCAAGAGATTCCGACCAATGGATAATCTGTCCGGAGGGGAGAAGACGGTGAGATTCCGTAGATTGTTTTCTCTTCCCTTCTCTTGGCTAGCAAAGTGTCCTGCAGGTGGCAGCTCTCGCTCTTCTCTTCGCCGTCCACGCTCGCAATCCTTCTCCCTTCTTCGTCTTGGATGAGATCGATGCCGCTTTGGATAATACGAACATTGGAAAGGTATTCGTTTACAACTTATTTTTATATTGTGGGACATTTGTCTTCGTTAGTTCATGTTTCATAGAGTAAAACGTTCAGGTGGCTTCATTTATCTGCGAGTCAGCAAGGCAAGAAATGCAGTTAATTGTGATCTCGCTGAAGGAGGAGTTCTACAACAAGGTTTGCCATTCTTATCTCTGTTCTTGAATTGATCACATTTTAGAAAGGAAGCTAGCAATTTATTTCATTGCTTATCGGCGCCTCACATTCTTAAATGTCTGTTCATTTTTTTAGTGTTCCAGTTTATTTTAAACCAATTGCATTCACCGATTGTTTCTCTCTCAGGCGGACTCCCTGGTTGGCATCTACCCTCTCCCAGCCAACTGTACAGTCTCGGGGGTTCTCACTCTCGATCTCACCGGATTCAAAACTTCCGGGCAGGAGACGAGTCAACTGGACACGTCCGCTGTCCCAAGCCAGGCTTAAATCTCGATTTCTCTCTCCCTCTCTCCCTCTCTCTCTCTCTCTCTCTCTCTCTTTCTCTTGTCTCCCTCTCGTTCTCGCGGTCTCGCCCCCCCCCACTTTCCTTCACTACGCATGCACCTACCTTGTTCAGCTATGTCAATTGCATCAGTCTTCACAATGAGACTGGTTGTGCTCTTGAGCTTGCAACTTCATGCGTCTTGCTAACTATCCTCTATTAACACTTCCTCATTTTACGGTTTCTTGCTAGACCATCCCGTATTAACAAAGAGTTACGCCTCTAAAAGTTTTTTATGACCATTTTAAGAACTAAGTCGTCGGTTTCTTTACATATTGATGAATTTTTTGGCGAGATGACTACAACACTTTGCTTTTTTTTTTTACAACATTTTACATTCATTTTACTATTTTTTTGAAATAGTTTTCACATCTGTACAGTTGTTCGCCGCCGTTATTGAAATTTTGACAAGTTTTTATTCTATCCTATATCCTGTATCTTGCTTGCTTCTTGTACTAATATTGTAAGCTGTTGGCTCATAATTATAGACTGCTAAATAAATGGATTGCCAATGATTTGTACTGTCACTTAGGAATTTGTTTTCGCTTCTACAGTAGATCTGATTTCTGGAGATCTCCAGTGGTCTCCGTATTTTTCAGCTCGTCTAAATCTTACTTCTATCGCAGTGACATTCCATTTGTCCTTGTGCCCTCCGTTGGTCTCTTTTTGATGGCATGTTCTGATACACCGGAGGTTTTCACTAGCGCGACCTCTAATATTAGTTTTCTGCTTCGTTCGATACTGTGGCTAAAAGAGATCTTTGAGCGACGTACAAATATTTCTGCATCAGGCCTGTATACATCTTCAAATTATGAGCTATGCATTGTTAATCCAGTGAAATTCGATCCATTTAATAGCGAATAAACTCTTTTCAATATGTGCCTGTTGCTTCCAATCAAATGTCTGAGACATTCGCAGTTGTATCTATTCTTCAGAATGCTGATCAAAAATCGAGTCTTTCGTGGATTACAGGTTATTTGGAGTGGTTTTGTCTATGAGAGCGTTGCCATAGGGTTGCGATGCCATTGTTCTGTGGTTATCTCGATGCCCGGCAATGTTAACAACGGACTAGAAAAGTGGGGGGGGCTCATCAGGCTGATTGGATGTTAGAGCGTGCACAGGAATTTTAAAGGGGGCCCACGTATGGGGAATAAGGGGCCACGACGGGGAAAATTTATGACCCAACCTTGCGCCCGAGTTGGCCCCTAATCCACCCGGCGTGGCCCCCTATTCCGCTTGTCGGGGCCCCTGATCAAGCACCTAAGCCGTGGTCGCACCCCCGAGTGGCCCCTTTTACCCCATGAGTGGGCCCCCTTTAAAATTCCTGTGTGTGCGGATTTATGCCGTTTTCTGCAATTGAACACGTCTGTTTGCTGTGTTGCAGAAAGCGAAGGAGGAATGAGCTCGTATTGGTTGAAGAACTTCGTGGGCATCCGCCAGACGGACTTCGAGATGCTTCGCATCCCGCATCCCAAGGTCGAATTCTGCCTTCACGTCAGTCTCAGGAGTATCCAGGTTAGCATTTTGTCATCCAAAGGTTTTCTGATTCTATTGACGCATGTGTTGTGTGCGGAATAAGTAATGCTTTGATTGTCTTATAAGACTGGAGCGGTGCTGGGAAGTCTGCTGGGCCCCCTCTCGGCACTCGCTGTCAGGGACGACCGACGACCACTGCGTGACCAGTTCGTGGAGGGTGGCAAGAACGGAGCAATCATCGGTTGGATATCACTATTTAAGACATCATTCCATTATTAGACCTATCAGGAATGCAGTGCTCACCCTTTTGCGTTGTTCTTTTGCCTTCTTCCACTTTGTAATTTCTGTACCAGGGGCTCTTCTTGGACCGGTTCTGACGTGCCTTGCCTTGCGGAACATGAACAGCATCCAGGTCTACGATAAGTGCCTCCGGCTTAGGTTGGGGCTTATTGAAGAATGAACACGGACTCTGCCCCCGTCTACCCTCTCGCATCGTTCCATTCTATTTCATAGCTAGACCTCGTCAGGGAGAATGAAGCAATGAGAGGCGCAGTGCTGAAATAGTGTCTGAGGTTGACCCCGGCTCGGGGGGTGTATGGGGTCAAAACGGGGTCTGACCCGGGGGGGGGGGGTGTAAGGAAAAATTAAAATACGTTTTTAATGCCCAAAAACTGAAAAATCGTTGGAAAAATGATTTTTCTCTCAAAAATGAGGTTATTTAGCAAAATTACCTTATTATGCCTTATTTTAATTATCGGTGTCCATGGCTTGCTCTCTAATAGTCGCTTCACTCACCCATTATCAGTTGCTCTGTCTGTTTCTTAGTTCCGTGTTTCCTTTCCATGTGTCCAACCTCTCACTCACTTTCCCTTTATTCCTATTTCTTTTTTCGTGTTGGTCTATGTTTGTGATGTGGCCATAGCTAACAATGCCTGATTTATTGCTTAGCATAAAACCATACTACTTCTGCATGCTTTTCATTGGTGGAGTAATGAAACTGACACAGACTATAAGATTTCCCTTTCATGTCGCCAAAGGCTAAGATACGCTTGCAGATGAGCAGTTGTCATGTTTTCTCGCTCCTTCTTGCACTAATCGACTATGGAAACATGCCGTCTCAACATCCCAGGCTTGCGAAAGGGAAGAGAGAGAGCGACTGGATTAATCAGATAATGCCATATCCTTCCGTTCTGCCCATTGCATGTTTCCTGATTTAGTGTCTTCTTCCATTCTTTGGAATTTAATATAAAGAGTTATGAATATTTTTCGGGCCTTCGGCCCGGGGGGTTGAGTGCCCCGGGGCATTCGGCCCCGGGGGGGGGGGTTGTTACTAGAGAAACCTAGACCTATTTCAGCACTGGAGAGGCGGAAGAAGCCCCTCGGCTTTATTTCGCCCGCCACTGTCACTTTGGCCCTATGTTTATGATAGCTAAGAAGTATATTTTTTTAATTTTCATATTGATGGTCCCGTTTCCCCCGTTCAGATACGACAAGTCACAGCTGTGGCAAGACCGTTCTTGTATTCTTTCTGCAACCCTCGGAGCCCTGACCAATGGAACTGCGGGATTCGTGGTAGGAATCGACATTGCTCAGGCCATGCACTATCTTGCCCACTTCACCTTTGGAAAGTAAGTCTAGGGTTCACTTCAATGAACCGTTCGGCTAGTTTCTTCTTTTTAGCAATTTATTGCTCGCTCTCTCATTTTCCTATACTGAGATACCTCATAATTTTCTCATGTGGTTTTTTTTAAGTTCCCCCATTTTCAATAAGCGATCCTAGTCTTATCACTTGAATAGCGGACGGATCTAGTTCACTGCCGACGGTTTTAGCTTCTTTGTCTGTGCCTTTTCCTATCCGCAGGAGCGTTTATCTCACCTTATTCTGAATTTCTATGATTCTTGAGAACGAGGAGTATTACTTTCTTTGCTTTCTAGCAAAGAGTGTCCGTGTTGTCAACGTCTAGATGATATGTTAGAAGGGTTATTTATAGATTAAGTCACGGTTAGCCTGTGTGGTGGTGCTGTATATACTAGTTGGTTACAAGCAAAATAAAATGTATTAAGTTCAACAGCAGTCCAGGCACTAGGATAGTCATCTTGTGGAGAAGCCACGCGATATTGTTCTTTCCTGTGGCTACGAAAACGAAGCTGCATTAACGTTTTGTACGCTTTGTAACCTACAAAAATAACCCGCAATGTAATTTGACATCATTATAAGCAAATTGAGCAATCGGAATTGAGAGGTCAGCAAAATAACCTTGACTGAGCTGGAAAAGGAAATGAACTTCAGATAGTTTCAAGAAAAGCTGAATGACTGGAAGGCACTCCTTGAGAATCTGTGTTCTTATTAAAATAGACGGTGGAAGAACTGAAGCTTCCTTCAATCCAAATAGCGAAGAATGTTGAGAAAGTGAAAGACTGGGAGAAAGAGACTGCCTAGATGAGTCTTAAATAAGAGATGAGAAAGATGCACGGGAGGAGGAGCGGAAGTGAGCGGAGACCGCCGTCCCCGTTTGCACGCCCCAAACGAATCGCTTCCGCTACCGTCGAACACCTGAATTTCGACGAGGAAAGACAGAAAGAAATCTGTAGGAAACATTTCCACTCTCTACATGTCGAATTCCCCCGCCCCACAATTCATTGCCGTCGGTCGTTCCTTCCCAATTTGACCCTGTATATATACACTTGTATAAGCTTGCTTTGTTCTGACCACTCCTTGGCCCTGAAGGTCTCGCTGGTGCTATTGCGGATGGCGACTCTGAGATAGGGGAAGAAGCAAACTCGGGAGCACGCGGCCTCGGGAGCAGTCTGGGGAAGAGGCTCGGCAGAACCGGCTGAGGCGTGGCCCGAGACGAAGCCGCTTAGGTCGAAGTGAACGCGCACCACTTGGTTCTGCGCCTGCAAGGGTCTTTGGATGCACTATTTGTTACGGTTGAAAGTATCACGAAGAATTGGCTCCACCTTTTATCGATAGAGAAAGAGCATATGGTGAACCTTGATGGCAAGAGGCTTGACGATACCCTGGCGACAGCGCAGTTCCGGCACCACCACGGTTGTCATCTACAATGAGTGAAGAACTTCATCATCTTCCCTCTCGTTCATAACATTCTTATGCCCTCTTATATTTTGTCTGTGACCATGAGATTGATTAGCTGACATCATTGGAGTCATGGAAGACGCCCTTGACCCCCACGTAGATGGCAGCGGTAGACACGAAGGTCTCCTCGATGCCCACCACCACATCTTCGATGGCAGACGACGGATCCGATACATCGCCCGCACGACGGGTTCGCACCACCAGCTCCTACAAGGAATTTGTCTTTGCAGCTCGCATGAACAATGCTCATCCAGGCGTTCAAAATATTTTGATAGCGGTCTTCGCGATAGTTCTAGCCGCTAACTGACCTGCTTGGTGACCAATTCACGATCACTTGGAGAAGTGACATTCCGAAAGATGACGTGGTAGTGGATGCGAAGAGCGAACCACGTGAAGGGGGAGAGGCCGTCGAAGGAGAAAAGCTGGGAAGAGAGTCGCCATTACATGACATTGACACCTCGCCATGGAAACATGGGCTGCCAATCATCTCTTCCCCTTCTTTCTCCCGTCACGGAATGGATTCCCGTGTTAACTCCCTTGGTCTGCTATTCGCTTAGTATTGACATTTCAAGCAGAGATGGTCGTCGAACAATCAGATGGAATTCCCTGATTGGTGACGAGAAGAAAGCTAGAGAAGAGAAAGAAGACAGAGAGAGAGAGAGAGAGAAGGAGAGAGAGAGAGAGATTTAATAAAACATTGAAGCAGCGAAAACGTCCGGAGTCGTGCTGTTTAGCAAAAAGGTTAAGGGAGTAGAGTGAGGCGGAGTCAGAGAGAGAGAGAGGGTGAGTGAGATAAAGAGTGAAAGAGAGATTGAGAGAAAGAGACTGAGGGAGAGATAGAGAGTGCGAAAGAGTGATAAATAAGAATAGAGATGCAGAGTGAAAGTGAAAGAGGGCGGAATTTCCGACAGTTTGTAAGTGAATTGTAAATCGCGTGAACTTTGGTGCAATTAATGCGCAATAGTATGCTGTAACTCGCAAAAAGATAGAAGTCACGTACCAGAAATTTAAAATCGCCTGTGCATCAACAATTGTGACTGAAGAAATACAAAAGTACAGGGGAAGTTCTTAGAACGGTAAAAACAAAAAGAACGCAAAGAGAACAACTTCCGGTCACTTCTGGAACGACTCATATGTACATCCATTTAAACACCGAGAGAATCGCAGCAACGAACAATGATTGTAAGTATTAAGACAGCCTATCTGTAAGGGTCGATCTGCCCTCTGCAATGGGAAATTTTTGATTTTTAAAATTGATGAAAACTTGATCATTTGTACTATTCGACATGCTCTTTAAAATGGTGAAATCGTGATTTCGAAAAAAAAATTTTCTTTCGAGATAATAGCGATTTACGCTTAAAATTCACATGCCCATATCTCAGTTATTTCTTAAGATTTTTGAAATCTCTTTTTTGTGTTTTATTGATCTTTGTATTCTCTTTAAAAAAGGTCGCGGTGACGTTTCGTGAAAACAACTTTTAAGCAGCAAAAATCGTATAAATAGATTTAAAAATATGGTTTTTCTGGTTTTTCAGACCAAGTAACCCCCGCGGGGAGGATAAGCTGTTCATAGAAAGAAAGCCCGTGAAATTTGCTACAATGCGATGTATCTTTAAAAGAATTCTAGGAGGACATATTTTTGGAATATGCACTTAAGCAAATATACTCAACTTTAAAAGTACCGTGCAAGAGGTCCGGGTTCGAAGCCCGCTCGGGGCAAAGTTTTTGCAATGTTTTGTAAACTGCCAAAAAACATATTTTCGATCTAAAATTGATGTCTATTCGTCTCATAGCTCCATAAATTTGCATATGCTTTCCGTTTTCATTCTGATTTCACCAACTGAAAATTTCTTCAACATGTTTTTATTCCAACAAAGGTGCACAATTATAGAATCATTTTAGCTTCGTGATTCGAAAGTGCAAAGCATTTCTCAAGTCTCTTGAGGGGCTCATCAATGAACAAATATGTAGGGATTATCATGACTAATGGTCAGAATAGTTCATCGTGGACGCGTCTGGGTGCTGTCTGGGCAGACCCGCTCATGTCTACAGGCTCAAATACGTCTTCATTCGAGAGCTCCTCAGGTGATTCCGTTTGCGTGGCTGTGGGATTTCTTTTTGGATCTGCCTTCTCAGATGGGTACTCAACGTCATTCTCTATCAGTTGTCTAAATTCGTCGAAGTCAGTCCCAAAAAGCGGTTCCGATTGAGCCTCCTCAATGATATCACCTTCCGTATCGAACAGTTCATCAAGCTCGTCTAAGACGTTCACAGATGTTGGTTGCGGTGTCGTTGTAGTTGTTGATTGATCCAAGTCGGGCACATTTGCATGTCTCTTCTTCGAGGCAAGATTTCCGAAAATGCTTGCTATCTGCTGGTAATTGAGAAGTCCTGGCGGTGAGAAGAGTAATTTTCCAGCTGCGTCGATTTCCTTGCGCATTTTCTTCTCCAGCTGTCGAGGATCATGTTTAGTGCCCGTACGAAGGCCATCATTAAACGCTTCGATCACATACGTCTTAGACCTGGGTGGAAGTCGAGTGCCCTTCTTATGCTCGCGAAGTGCCCAGCCTTGTGGCAAACGAAGCCCGTTATCTGTCACTTCTGCTAGCGACTCGATTGCCTCGTCGACTTCGGAATATGCCTGCTCAATCTTTTCTCCTTCGAGACACATGCCGTACCGCTTCAGAACATAATCCCGAAGAGTCAGCCTCTCGGAAATTGCCCTATGTTTGCCAAAAAGGAGAGATCTCTCGAGATTGTGGGCTTGCAAGAATTCAGCTCCACAGGTTTCTTCTGGGCATCTGTAAAGATACCCATATTCAGGGCAACTTCCCGTGAGAGTGTATTCGGCATCTTCAGGAGCGCGGCAGGCCTCATCATCTATTTCTTCATTACGATCACGGCCATGGTCCGGCGTGACCTCGCCTCGGATTGGTTGGCCTTCTCTCCCCAACCAGCATAGTTCAGATGTCCAGGCAACCTCCAGATGAATCGGTGATGAACTCTCCTTCATTGTGTTGTAGAGATGAGTAGTCGATCTCTTTGCCGATACCGATAGTAGAATATCGATGAACTCGAAGTGCCGTTTCTTCAAATAGGAACGTGTTATACTTCCTTATTCCGGCAATTTTGGCCTTAGACGCTTCTCCTCTTCTAATGCTTCCCGTGTAAACCGAGACTGCACGTAGCGGTTTTCCGTGAGTTATTCCTGCCAAAATTTCATTTGGAGTGGTTACGTCCTTTCCACTATCAACGTAGTTCCGCAATTTTCTCTTCGCCAATGCACTCATCCGATCGCATGGTCCTTTCCCAACTTGAGTCTCGGAGAAATGCCCATCGTCGCCTACACAGATCCTCGACCATCCGCAATATAGGGCACAATGTGCAACAGCTCGCTCATTGTCAGGCTACAAGTGTCTACTCTTCTTTTTCCCTCCCCAACTTCTCCATTTTGCTTAAGTCATTTCTAAATGCTTCCTCGTCTTTTACTTATTACTTCTATCCAGGAAGCTTTTAATAACGACTGAAATTGACTTTCCAAGTGTCGTTACATTAATTTATTTGATGTCGATAAATATATATACATATATAAACATGTTAACTGAGCGCAGTTTACTATGAAGAAATTTTCAGTTGGTGAAATCAGAATGAAAACGGAAAGCATATGCAAATTTATGGAGCTATGAGACGAATAGACATCAATTTTAGATCGAAAATATGTTTTTTGGCAGTTTACAAAACATTGCAAAAACTTTGCCCGAGCGGGCTTCGAACCCGGACCTCTTGCACGGTACTTTTAAAGTTGAGTATATTTGCTTAAGTGCATATTCCAAAAATATGTCCTCCTAGAATTCTTTTAAAGATACATCGCATTGTAGCAAATTTCACGGGCTTTCTTTCTATGAACAGCTTATCCTCCCCGCGGGGGTTACTTGGTCTGAAAAACCAGAAAAACCATATTTTTAAATCTATTTATACGATTTTTGCTGCTTAAAAGTTGTTTTCACGAAACGTCACCGCGACCTTTTTTAAAGAGAATACAAAGATCAATAAAACACAAAAAAGAGATTTCAAAAATCTTAAGAAATAACTGAGATATGGGCATGTGAATTTTAAGCGTAAATCGCTATTATCTCGAAAGAAAATTTTTTTTCGAAATCACGATTTCACCATTTTAAAGAGCATGTCGAATAGTACAAATGATCAAATTTTCATCAATTTTAAAAATCAAAAATTTCCCATTGCAGCCCTGTATTGCGCCCCGCTCGACCCTTACAGATAGGCTGTCTTAAAAGAGAACGAGAAAAAGAAAGAAGAGAGATAAAGAAGGTGAGAACAAGAGAGAGAGAGAGCGAGATAGAGAGAGAGAGAGAAGGGGAAGATAAAGAGATTAAATGTATGTGATTGTAGACAAATTTATCTGCAGTAAATGAATATAAGAAAGTAGAAGAAGAGGGTGAGAAAGTGACCTCGTTGGGGCGACTGCCGGCCAGTTCCGTTCTGCGGAAGATTTCTCGCTTATCCAGGTCGAAGATGTGCACGGACATTCCGAACGAGGCCACATTCTCGCCTTCAAAAACGTGTACTTTGTTTTCGTCTTAAGAAAAACTTAACGGTGAATGAGTTTCGACTTGCCATGAATCATGCGAATGACCACGGAAGAGTCGGTGACAGAAACCGGCTCGAACTTAGGGACGGCGGACTCGGAGAAGGCAAGAAGAACAGCCAGACAAGCCAGGAGAAGAAGGACGGAAGATGCCATCTCCACTTCACATCTTTCTTACTAATCAACACCTTCAACAATCAACGAAATTGAATTACCATTGTGAGATGATTGCAAGAGGAGGAGCGCAATCTGCCATAAGCAGGAATGATAAAGCTTCTTCCCAGAACGCGCACTCTTCTGCAGCTGCCTCTGCCACCACGGAGGGTGGGAAGTGACAAGGTAGGAATGCGGGTGAAATTATACCCCGTCATGCGCAAATTCGAGGTTTGCGCTTTCGTACTTTTGACACCGCCCGAGGCATCTCTCACTAAACTTCCCTCTCTCGTCCTTTCCTTCTCTGTCTCTCACTAAACTTCCCTCTCTCACCCTCCATTCCTTCTCTGTCTCTCACGCGCATGTACCTACTTTCAATAATTCATGCTATTTATCCACCATTTAATCTTCTTTTTGCCCACTAGAATAACCTGAGAAAGATTGGGAAAAAGTCGTTGTGCACTTGAGGATAAAGGCACCTCTTATTCTGACTACTACGACGGGATGACTTTCAAAAAATACATATGTACTCAAGATAGAAATGCTGGGAGGGCGAGAAAGACAATGAAATTGAGTAGCAGGCGGAGTAGCGGGGAGAGTGCAAGGAGGATGGAGAGTGAGTTGTTGACGGGAGGGGAGGGCTCTGCTCGTGCACGCGAAGAGGCGTTAAGGAGGAAACAACCAAGTGAAATTATGTCTGATGTGAGGACGCTACCAGACTTCTCTGTTGCAGTGAATCATGGGGAAGTGAACGTTTCAAAGAAGAGTTCCTTCCAAGAACATGCAGAGATGAAGAATCTAATAGAGGAGATAAAATAAAGCAGTAACGAAGAGAGGAAGACGGGTGACTCTTCACTGGAAGGAGGCCCGGCTTGCCCTGTCAGCCCGTCTTCTTCGCTGGCTGCGCGCCACCTTTTATCCCTTTTGCCCGCAGTGTTTCTCTTCTCACAAACACGACTGCAGCCATCGCACTCATTGTTTTTCTAGTTTGTCAGCTTCAAACTGAATATGCATGACCGCGCACCGTGTTTGACACATTCACATGGACAGGGAAGAGAGAGAGAGAGAGAGAGAGAGAGATAGAGAGAGAGAAAGAGAGAGAGAGAAAGAGAGAGAGAGAGAGAGAGAGAGAGAGAGAGAGAGGTGTGATCGTCACAGTTGGTGAGTGAGAGAGTATAAGGAAATGAAGCAGTGAAAAGGACTCCCGCTGCGAATAAGTAGTCAGAAGGTAGTGCGACTGAGAGTGCGTAGGAGTGAGTGAAGAAGAGGAAGAAGAGAAGAGATGGCCACAATTCAAAGGAAGCCTTCGGGCACAAGAAAATCCCTCCGAGTACCGCACTCCTCCGTGCCTGAGACTTTTGTCCGAAAGCCGAAGGGAGTTGTGTTCTCTTCAAACGTGCACTAGCTCATCTCTCTCTCCCAACTCTCTCTCTCCCTCTCCCAACTCTCTCTCTCCCAACTCTCTCTCTCCCAACTCTCTCTCTCTCTCTCTCTCTCTCTCTCTCTCTCTCGCTCTCTCCCTCCGTCTCTCTTTCGTACTCTACTCTTTTTTCAGTCGAACCCTTTCATCCTCTACATAATCGAGCGTGATTCTCTTGAAGCGGAGGGGAGTACAAAAGAGAGTCCTGGGCACCTTGAGAGCCTTCTTCGTTCCTCCCTCCCCTGCTTCTTCTTCATCTTCTTTTTATTCTTCTCGGCTCCAACTTTTCTTTCCTTTCTCTTTCTCATCGCGAGATTTGCAGGAAAAAGGTGCGAAGGCTTCATAGAAAAGGGATGAATACGAACGCATTCTCCCTTCTCCTCGTCTACTTCCATGGTGACTACAACGGAGAGGCTGTGAGGGAGTGCCACAATTCGAGAGAGATAGACTAAAAGGCAAAAGACGGTCCTATGAAGTGCACTTTCTCGGGTTTTTTAATACTCAATGTCTGCACGTCAGTAAATGCTATTTTATTTAGCATTCTCTAGCAGCATTTCTCTCTCTTTTCCCTCCATATCGTGTTTTATTCTCTATCTCTCTCTACTCCCTCTCTCTCTCCCTCAGTTAACGCGTTTCCTACCGATAACAATGCAAAGAATAGCTGAAAAAAATACTGCAGGAGCATTGCAACTCAACAATGATGGAGTCTTTGGACGAAGCAGCGAATTTCAAAAAATTCCTTCCTTATTGTACAACAATGTGTTCGCACAAATCTATATGCCGATCAGTCATATAAACTTATAAGTCGAATGTTAATTAGCAATTTCAATTAAAGACGATAAAAGATAATCTTAATAAAGCGTAAATGAAAAATTGCGAGGAAAAACAGTATCGTGACTTTCATTCTTTAAGATGGAAGACCGTGTCAACAAATGGGGCCAAATAGTGAGAAGACATCCTCAGAGACTCTTTCTTTCATTCTTCGCATTCCCCGAAGCTAATTTCAATAGAATCCAAGTGTCGGCCAAACACAGCAAGTAGACTACAACCTGTGGCACTCGAATAGGAAGCAACAAACATGTAAATTAGTCATATAGTCAGGCTTGTAAAAATATGCAAGATGTTTTAACAGACATTGCGACTACGCACTCATCAGAGGGGGGGGGAGGGTGCATGCCTCGAGTATCCAGGCGAGGGAGTCTCCTCTTCTCTTTTATTCCAAACCGCTCAACACATTCTCCCGACACTTTCATAAGCTATTCTGTCCCTCCTCCGTGCCTGCACTTGGCACTCCAGCTCCGGTTTCCGCCACGAAGGACTGTCGTGCGAACTCCGCTTGGGAAAGGGGTTTGAGAGAGAGAGAGAGAAAGAGAGACAGAAATAGTGAGACGGAAAGAGAGAGGGGGGAGGAAAGAAGGAAGAAAGTAGGCTGGAGTTGAAGATAGAAAAAAAAACAATGTAGGGATAACTGAAGTAGAGACGTTGAATATATTCCAAATTGTAGTAGGATGTAATGAAAAGGCATGCTCATGGCAGGATCAAAATGGAGCTATTTTAGCGAGAAACTAATGTGACTATTGAGGTTTGCAATCAATTGTTCAAAAAAAAAAAAAATAAATAAAACGCGGATGGAAGTTTTGTACATAATATCAGAATGAGGTAACCGATCGTATTGAACGAAGCAAAGGAAGGAAGAGAGAAGAGATAGAGAATGCATGAGACTTGAACAGAGTGAGCAATTGGCAGATAGCACGGGAAGAAAGGAAGGGGGAGGCGGGAGAGGCTTGGAAGATCAACTTCTACCGACATTCCGCGCCCCTTGCGAATGGCCTATTTCCCCTTCCTCTCTTCCTATGATCGCCAATGGAACGTAGTAAGTAAAACAGGCTTCAGTGCTTTCTGGGATAGGAAGTGCCAGTCATGGGATAATAAGTCGGCTGTGGTCGGCAATGGACTATGGTTTGACCCCTTGGGGGCGGGGAATGCGAAGGTTGAGGAGGAGGAGCAACATGTATTCGAAGACAAGAAATTTGGCCAATGCTGCAGAGCAACGGAGTATATCGGTTGAGCAGAAACAGAACGAGCGAGAGAGAGAGAGAGAGAGAGAGAGAGAGAGGAAGGGAAGAGAGAGTAGAGAGAGAGCCGAGAGAAAGGAGGGAGAGACTGATGGTGAGAGGGAGAGGAGAATGGAATAGAGTGCAGAGATAGATATGCGCATAGAGAAAGATGAATTAAAGGGCGAATTGTAGGCGAGAGAGTACGCAAGGAGGGAGAAATAATGGAAGTGAATAAAGATGGCGGCGTGGTCTTCGCAATGGACTGCTTAGTCCGCCAGTTCCGGCATCCCGCGGGCCACAAAGCGCTCATTCAAATTTGTACATGCTCAATTCAAGGGTCGATGACGCGTACTGGGCACGATTAGGGCAGAAGAGAAGGGAAAGAGTAAGGAGAGAGGGAGAGAGAGAGAGAGAGAGAGAGGGAGAGAGAGAGGGAGGGAGAGAGAGGGAGAGGGAGAGAGGGAGAGGGAGAGAGGGAGAGGGAGAAAGGGAGATGGAGAGAGAGAGAGGGAGAGGGAGAAAGGGAGAGGGAGGGAGAGGGGGAGGGAGAGGGAGAGGGAGAGGGGGAGGGAGAGAGGGAGAGAGAGGGAGAGGAGAAATGGGTAGAGAGGAAGAGGGAGAGGGAGAGCTAGAAAACAGAGTGGACGATTCAGAGGATCAGACTGAATAGTTTCCATAATACATGCAGAAGAAGTGCGCAGTCAGAACCCAGAGAAGGATTAATTGTAGCGATACTGTGGACAGTCCATTGAGACTGGGGAGCGAGGAAGTGATGACAAATGAGAGACATAGGACACCGTACAGGAAGACAGAGAGAGAGAGAGAGAGAGGGAGAGAGAGCGGAGAGAAAGAGAGAAACGAAGACAGAGAGAGAGGGGCGAAAAAGAGAGGATGAGAGAGAGAGAGAGAGAGAGAGAGAGAAGGGACGAGAGAGGAGAAGGTGGATGAAAGATGGAGAATCATGGATGGCTCTCTTAGCCCGAGCAGCTTCTTCCTTCACCGGACTTTTGCTCCCATCACATTCAGCAATCTCACTACAGCTTTTCTTTACTCTTCTCATTTCGTATGCTTCTACTACTCTTTCCTCTCTCCGGCATTCTCGTCTCTCTCTCTCTCTCTCTTTCTTTCTCTCTCTCTCTCTCTCTCTCTCTTTCTCTTTCTTCTTTTCTCTATTCCTTCGTTCTCTCAATGAAGATTTCCATTCTCTTGAACTGCCCCTTTTTCATGAGAACTCGCAGTGTTCTGCCCATTCACATTCCGCAGGAAGTCGCCAGTATTTTCATCGGGCTGTTCAGCGAAGGAAGGGAAAGAAAGAAGGCGAAGAGAGGGTGGCGGAGATATTCAAAGGCATCCAAAAGATGGATATTTGACATTATTTCGTGGGTCAGATAGACAGAAGAAGCTAAGGAAAAGAGGAACAGAAAGAAGAGGGTTGAAGAATGGAAATAATAAGACTATAAAAGAAAATACATATCAGCAATATGCATTACAAGCTGCAAAGATGCTCGAAATGGTAAAGATAAAGTGAAGGCGGGAGCATGATTGAGTGACAACTGAAGAATGAGGCTTCCACTTCTTGCCTCAAGTAAGACGAGGAATACAAGAAGACGACTCAGGGTTACGCTTCTTTCTCTCCATTCAAATTTCTTTGAATTCAACCAAGTACGACAAACTGGAGTAAATAAGAAGGAATTGTTGTTATGATGTCTTAAAAGCGCAGTGTACTCTTGCAGAGTGTCACCATCTTTCTTCTCCAGAAATGCTCCCGAGAGGGTGATAAGTGTTGCATCTGCATTACAGAAGAGCACATGAGAGAGGAAGTAAGAGCATAGGGCAGAGAGAGAGAGAGAGAGAGAGAGAGAGAGAGCGAGGGAGAGAGAGAAAGAGAGAGGGAGACTCTGAAAGAGAGTGAGAGGGAGGGAAAGAGCTACAAATTACCCAAGCCTTTGTAAAGTGAGTCCAGTCTACCATATGAGCCGCCGATGAACTCGGCCATCCTATTCTGCCAACTCTTTTGTCCCCTCGGGGCCGGTGGCGGCCGGCTTGTAATTTGTGTAGTAAACGACAAGACGATGATCGAAGAATGCAGAGGAAGAGATTCGAGACGTTTTATAGCATATGCTGCGGGAAAGTAAGTATGTTGTTGAAATGGCGATTCGATTTTACAGGACTGTAACTTCTCAAAAGAGAATGAGTAAAAAAGGTGACTATGAAAGGCGTTATTAATCGCTGATTATTTTATTATTATTTTTTTTATCATTATCGTAGGCCAAGCTTTTTAATGAAGACTGCTGCATTCTTTTTTGAAAACATTCGGCATAAAAATGCGTTGAAAAGGAATTCTCATGCTGTATCGTAGAATTGTTGACGAGGATCGTGGAAAGGAAACATCAAGGAGGCATCAACAAATGTATATTCATACGGGGGAGAAAAATGGAGATACACATACATACATATCTACAGTGAGAGATAGAAGAGAGAGAAAGAGAGAGAGAGAGAGAGAGAGAGAGAGAGAGAGAGAGAAAGGAAGGGAGAGACAAAAGGAGGGAGAGAAGGGGGTCCGAAGGATATGAGGCAAGAGAGATGTTTGTGAGAATAAGGGGCACAATGAAGCTGGCATGAAAAAGACGTAATTCCCAAGAGAAAGAGAGAGAGAGAGAGGGGGGGGGGAGAGAGAAGGAGAGAGAGGGAGAGAGATATTCAAAGGGAAGGAGTGAAAGGAGAAAAGATATAGGAGTGGAAAATGGCTACATTCCTGTGCACCGCTACACTTTTTGCTCATTCTCTCTCTCCATCTCAAAATATTAGCCTTTAATAATCTCTCTCTTCTCTTCCTCTTGCCATTAGAAAGGTCAGCAGTTCACGATCATGAATTTGTGAATACACAAACATGGAAACATCAGAAAAGCCATACATATTTTCGGGTTTACTGTATCAGGCTGAGGGCGATGGCATCGAAAACACGAAAAGATGGACAAATATGTGAATATAGAAGAGGATGGGAGGGGGGGGGGGTTGGGGAGGACGTTTTAGTGAGTAGAAGGGTTGGGCGGAACACCAAGACACCACAATCTGTCCGGGCAGGGGGGGGACAAGCGACAATGCTAATTACGCATGTAGCCATGCTTAGATGGAGCGAGAAATTAGTTGGGATAGAGAGTGGTGCAAGGAGAGAGAGCACAGAGATAGGAGGGATTGAATAAGAGAAGTAATTCTAGGGATAGTGAGAATAACAACGTGGGAACGGGAGGGTTAACGCCTGAATATCTCGAAGCAATTCCACTTTCTCAAAAATTTGAGCTGCAAACCGAGTCAGACTTACATATAAATATGTATTTAGCCGGTGGAAGAACTAGCAAAAGAGAATGAGAAGAGCAGTGCTTGGAGAGAAGAGATTATCGGGAAGGTGTACTTGAGTTGATGAAACGAGAGGGACGGATTGAGACGGTCTACCAAAATGGCCCCTGATTGACAGCGAGAGAGTATGGAAATTAGAAGAGAGCAGGAAGGCAGGCGGAAGAAAGACAAAACAAGGAGACAGTGAATAAAGAGATAGAGAGAAGAAGAGAGAGAAGGAGAGAGAGAGAGAGAAGGAGAGAGAGAGAGAAGGAGAGAGAGAGAGAGAGAGAGAGAGAGAGAGAGAGGGAGAGAACTGCCCGGGGAAGGCGCTGGCTGCCCCTTGCGACAAGACCGGCGGGCTCGGGTCAAGGGCCCGGAAATGCATACAGCCGTCCTCCCGGAAGGAGATACAAGATGTTGAGAACAGCATATGGACTTGGAGGGAAAGAGTGGTGGAGACAAAGTGAGAGATATGGGAAGAAGGAGAGCGAGAATGAAACAGAGAGAGAGAGAGAGAGCGAGAGCGAGAGAGAGAGAGAGAGAGAGAGATGAAAGGTTAAAAGGCCAATCGGAGTGCTGATACCGGAATGTGATACTGTAGAAGTGACATGTTTGTTTTAGTAAATGAGTCGCCGTTGTGATTGGAGGTGACAGTTCCTTTAGGCAAAGATCAACAGACGCAAGTATGTATGTACATAGAAACGAAACGCAGTCCAAATCATTTTAATAATTTTGTCGAAATTGAATACGAAGATTCCCTAAATAGGAAGATTGTATGCTTCATAGTCATTCCATATGCAAGAACATTCGAAAGTGCAAAAAACGCACAAAGTTGTTAGAGTGCATGAAAAGGCAAGGATACTCGCATGCAAATCTGTTCTGAGAGTGAAATGCGAGAACTGATTGGGGATGCCATTTTCTCCTCGTCACTATTCATCGAATCGTCTTTCGCGAGTGGTCGCCCATCTGCTTATCTGTGCTCTTTCGATCTCTTCCCTCTCATAATGGAGCAACTCCTCCAACAGCTCGGCAACCTCCGGGTGTGCTTCTCCTGGTCTTCTCCACGCTTTTCCCCAAAGGTGCCCGCTGTGTTTACAGAATCTGCTTTCGCAGACTCCTGAGCAGTCGGTGGATTCCATCCAGCCAGACACTTCCGAGACTGTGAAGATCTCCGCCCTCGCTCTCCTCAAAATGCTCACTCACGCACGCCGCGGCGTTCCTCTCGAGGTCTTCCATTTCATTTGAGTTTAGAAGAAACAATAATCGACGATTCCATATTTGAGGTGATGGGTCTGATGCTCGGCGAGTTCGTGGACGACTACACAATCACAGTCGTCGACGTCTTCGCCATGCCGCAGAGCGGAACTGTCAGTGAATTCAGAACAAGGAATTTTGATAATACTGTCTATCTACATGTCCATCTTTCCTCTTCTGAAATCAAATAGAGATCCACACCGAATTGCAGTCTGTGTCGGTTGAGTCGGTGGACCCCGTTTACCAGGCGAAGATGGCCGACCTTCTCAAGATCACTCAGCGCAAAGAGAACGTCGTCGGCTGGTCAGTATCCACTTTTCTATTTTTTTTTGCCAACTCCCTCTTCCCTCTCCATCCCGCTCTCTCTCTCTCTCTCTCTCTCTCTCTCTCTCTCTTTCTCTCTCTCTCTCTCTCTTTCTCTATCTCTCTTCCTCTCTCTTTCTTTCCCTCTCCCCTTTCTCTCCTCCCTTTTGCTCTCTCTGTCTTCTATAGGTATCACTCGCACCCTGGCTTCGGCTGCTGGCTCTCTTCAGTGGATCAGCATACTCAGCAGAGCTTTGAGCAGTTGAATCCTCGTGCCATCGCAGTGGTCGTGGATCCCATTCAATCCGTCAAGGGAAAGGTTGTTGAGAACAACTAGAATAGTAGAGATTACTAAGCATTGAAGGTGCTGCTGGAGGCATTCCGTCTGTTCCCGACTTCTGCTTCCTTCCAACTTCCCGGCTTCTCCATCGTCAATTCTTCTCGCGAGACAACTTCCTGCATCGGCGCCGTTGCCAATCACGCCGGCGCTGTTGCTCTCGTCAACGGACTCGGGAAGAAGTGAGCACTCACTCCTTTGAGGTTTGGCTATGAAGAAGATGACAACTTAGATACTACTCTCTTGTCTGTGACTACAAGTTGGGAAGCTACGAGCAGCGGATGCTCCAGTCCCTCGATGGCCGTCGCTGGACTGACGCTTTCAAGGTATTTCCTTTTTTTTAACATGTTTCATCATAAACCATTGGATATGAATGAAGAAATGCTCAAAAAAAATTAATTAGATTTTTCTTTTGGCAGGCTCCTCTTGCGAGCGCGTCTGAACGGCAGAATGGGGAGCGCCTCGGCCAGCTGCTCAAGTACGCCAAGCTCCAGAACAAGGCGAGCCCATATCTACTCCATGGATTACTGTGGCACGATAATACTGACTGGATGAACAGGAACTCGAGTCGCGTGTGGCGGATGCGGAGCCGGTGGTGAAGAAGGCGAAGAAGGAGACGGCAGCCGAGAAGGAGAAGAAGAAGGCGATCGAGGAGGCGGAGAAGTACGGAAAGACCAATGCCAGGCTGCGTCTCGAGGAGGTCACATCATTATGTTCTTAATAGATTTTTTTTTTGCTAAATATGTTTGAGATTGAAATAGTTGACAACAGACGGCTCGGTCTCTGATGGAGGCGAACATCACGGAGCAGCTGACCAACTCCATCGCCGCGTCCACTCTGCAGTGAAGAGAGAAGAACTCTCTCTCTCTCTCTCTCTCTCTCTCTCTCTATCTGCTTCTCCCGCCAAATCTCTCCTGCCCTTTCTCTCTCGCCTAGTCCCTCTCAACTCAGCGGCATTCCCTTCAGCTCATCTCTAAAATGCTACGCAATGCCACTATAAGAGATGATAAAGCTTTGGTACAGGGCATGATTTGTGTTTTCCTACAAAAGATCATGATAAGGTGTTGTATGTATATGTATTCGCAGATGAGTTAAAACAGTTATTTGGACGGACATGGGGGATGAAAGAGTAGAAGAGAGAAGGAGTCTCCAGAGGGGCGCGGGTGGTGGCAATATTCGTGACGACTAGGGATTTCCAGCCCCATTCTCCTTAAGCTGAAGGAGGGGAGCCTTGATTGCACCCTCTCCGAGGAGGTCGAGGGAAGCAGTGGAGGGGTGGCAAGAAACAACACAATCCGCTTTTGTCTTCCGTAGTCTGCCAGGACTCATCATCTCACTATTATCTATGTAAATATGGTCGATAATAATTAAACTACTGAAGATATGACTTACTCATTACATCTAAACATCCACTTTCCTGTTTGCTCTGCTACGATATGGAAAAGGATTAATAATGAGATCAACGGTCAACACAGAATTTTGTCCCCAAACCCTTGTCAAAGCACCTCTCAAATCGTTTTCTGCGTCTTTATGAAGACGTCGTCGTGTCTCTCGATTCTCCATACTCTCTCACTTGCGCTCTCGCCATCTGCTTCTCTTGTCTCCAGTGTTCTCTCTCATCTCTTGTTATCTTCCGGACAGTTAGGCAGGCACTAGCCATGTTTGCGCTGCCTCTGCAGGCTTCTTCCAACTAAGCGAGCCAACACCACCCGGGCGAGCCCATAATCTCGGAGGGTTGAAGGCACTGCCTACTTCTTCTTCTTCTTCTCTCTCTCCCTGCTCTCTCATTATTCCCTCACTTCGATCTCTCTCTCTCTGTCTCCTATCACTTCTACCTCTCCCCAGCCTGTCTTGCTTTCTTGACCATCTGTGACTCTCTACCCCGAATCCTGACCTGGTAGCAACAATAAAAGAGTACTTCGCTAGTCATTTATGCATTTTAAAAGCATTTGTCCCCTCCTCCATATCATTTTCTCCAAATATATCCTTCCATGTCTTTCTCTTGTCTCCCTCTATCTGTTCACTACCTGCTCGCTGTCTGTGCGAAATGATTGAGAGAGCATTTCCCAGTCATATCACCAGGTGCACTCTACTTTATCACTGCGCACATTTCAGCTTCGGCTAGTCTAGAATGTAGACATCTTAACAGTGTCTGTCCTGCTCTACTCCTCTCGTAATGCCCGCTCTCTCCACTTCTCTACCATGGTCACTCCGTCATCCTCATTCTTCTTCCTCTTCTCATGACTCAATGCATAAGTAATTCCTGCCGTGGTGGCGTCGCTTTGCTGCCTCCCAAGTGAGGCCTGTTTCTCTCTACCAGGCATTTTACTTTTTTGAGCAATAACATTCAGATATATTTTAAAAGCGTCTACTAGATTGTGCTCTTCAATGTTCATGGATGTTCAGTGATGGAGATGAACATAAATAGAAAGAGCGTGGGCAAGGGTGAAGAATGCATGATGGATAATGGTTGACGCAGAGAGTGGCCCGGAAGTTCTGTTCTTCCATTTGGCCAGGGCTCTTTGGTTTCTTCTTCGGTAATGGAGTCTTCTCCAAATATGGCCTCCAAATTAGCCATATTCTTCTCCTCTTTCCGTCTTCTCCAGCACGCTTCATCTGCCAGTTCAAGAATGAAAGAGAAAGAGGATGAGCGAGAAAGGAAGAAAGGGAGAGAGAAAAGAGAGAAAGAGAGAGAGAGAGAGTGAGAGATAGAGAGAGAGAGAGGAAAGGGAGAATGAAGAGAGAAAGTGATAGCTGGGATAGCAAAATCATGTTGCGCTCCTCGAGAGGAAGAAAGTCAGGAGAGAGATCAAAGAGGTATTGAGAGAACGGAGCTAACATGCAGAAGCGAAGAAGTCGGGACAGGATGTTTGAAAGAGTGTTGAGAGAAAGAGATTTGGTTTGGTTGTCTGTCCGAGAGCGGAGAGCGTGTCCCTCTTGCTTCACTGTTCACAGTCACTCGCGTGCGAATAGAGAATGGTCAAGAAGGATTCCGACTGTCCGACCACCCGAATATACGATCGCTCCCGAGATTTCATCTACTTCTGCATGCGAGCCAGTGGCTCCTTCGATGGACTGTCCACGGGAATCAACTATGTTCAATATACCACTTTACTATTCTACTGTTTCCTCTCTTGGCAGTGGAATTCCTCTATCTGCATAGTAACAACATGCATTGCACGCTTATGCAGTACTTGTCACTTACACGCACAAACAAACCTCTGGCCTTCCATGCATCCCTTCACATGCGGGCCAGTCAGAAAGTGCACGACACTTCTCACTCTGCTTTCTCTTTCCTCTCTCTCTCTTTCTCCTCTCTCTCTCTCTCGCTCTCTCTCTCTCGCACTCTCTGCCCTTGTTATCTTCTTCTTTTGAATCTCGTTCGTATCCGGCATTGACCCACCGGTCCACACAATGGCCAAGTAAACATAGAATGTCCACCTCCTCCCTCCAATGTATTCATTCCATTTCGGTCCTCTTGAGCCTTGTTCATTTGCCTTCTTCTCTTTCCGCATCGCCAGTCTCTGCTGACTTTCATTTGTTCTCCGAGTGCGTTCACTCATGCAAAATTCGGCAATTTCTCTTTTTTCTTTCTTCAAAAAGGAAGGTTGTGCTGTGGTTGAGTGGATTGGGTGAATGTTTCAGGAGTGGGCGGGATCAGAAATCGGCTAGAACGCCTCGGGCGATTTGTGAGTCACCAGAAAGAAACATCAATTCCATTCAATCTTGCATTACTGAGTCACAATCAGAATCATGCTCGATTTTACTACCACTCGAATCTTTTGAGGCTCTGGATGTCCTTGTAACACTTTTGTGTCTCTTGCACTTTCCTGAAGTCATTGTGAATATCTTAACATTTCATCGCCTCTAGGTTTACAGCCCCATTTTTCCAACAACAAAAAAGCGTTGGAGGTTTGGCTTGATGTTGCAGAAAGACAACCGATGTTTTACAATGATAGAGCGGCCACTTCCTCCTCGGAGAACCTCTCTTTTTTCTTTATCTCTCATTAGATCAGTTCCATCTCTGCTCTGCTCTCTCAATTAGATGCTGTCTCTCCCTGCCGCTTCTTCAACTTTTACTGCTCGCATTTATCAGGTTGTCATCGGTCTCCCAGTTCACGTTCGACAACGAACACCTCTTTTTGTGAAGATATTCAAGAGATTCACGTTCAGGGGTCCAGTGAATTGAGTAGATCTTCAAGTGTGCCGAAATCATGAATTTCCATGATGCAAGTTAGCTAAAATGCTTGACTTTTCTCACGAAGAATTCTGCCACCTCCTTCTTGTCTCTCCTTTTCACTCCTCGAGGAAGCTACTGCCTGTGTAAAGTCCGTCAAAAAATGTGCTGCACCTTTAGCGTTCTTTTTCTCTCTCTTTTTGCCTTTCGCAGGGCAGCTCAAGCAGAGCTAACAATAATACTTCCTTCCTATCATCCAATACTAGGGATTCCTCCGCTGGAAGAGTATCCGTGTCATTTCTCTCTCTCTCTCTCTCTCTCTCTCTATATCTCTCTCTCCCTCTCCCTCCCTCTCTCCCTCTCTCTCTCCCCCTCTCTCTCTCCCTCTCTCCCTCTCCCTCTCTCTCTCTCTCCCTCTCTCTCTTTACCTGGTAGCTTCTTTTAACCTTTCATCGTTTGAATTGGTGCCAGCCGAGTGCTTGGAAGAGCACAATGAGGTTACACTTGGCAGATTGCTTCTTTTGGACAGGAAGATTTATGTATCTCCTCCATCCCAAGCTGTATCATGACAAATATTTTATGCACATACACATTCGATACGCATTTTTACTGATCTTTTTAAAGTATACTTCTCGTAAACTTTTTCTGCTCTATAAGCTTCTGGCTGCTATCAAGGTGAAGGCTATGATTGAATAGGTAAATGAAGTCGACCGATTGAGGGAGAGAGAGAGAGAAAGAGAGAGAGAGAGAGAGATTGAGAAGTGGGAGAGAAGAGAGGCAGAGGAAGAGAGTAAGAAGTGAAAGAGGGAGAGGCTTTTATCCACTTCTGCACAAAGTGCATTGAGCAGCGGATCAAACTATTTTGACGAGAAGTGTAAAAGAATTGGCGGAGCAATCAAGGAAGAAGCGGAGGAGGCGGAAATAAGAATGAGTGAGAAGAGCCAAGTGGAAATCCGTAATAATCCCCTCCCAATCCGCTCCGGCCAAGTAAGTTCAAGGTGGGATGTTGCTTCTTTACTCTTTATGAAGTACGCGACGATCTAATCAACACAAGCATGCTAGGAAAGATTGAGTGGAAGGTCGCTCTTCCTCTCTTTTCGGTACCCTGTTTCTCGCTTGTTCTTTCGCTCAGTTTTTTCTCTCTCTCTCATTCTATCTCTCTCTCTATCTCTCTATCTCCATCTTTCTCTCTCTTGCTCTTTATCTATTTCTCTCTCTCTCCCTTTCTTTCTCTCTCTCTATTTATCTTTCGAACTGCCGTCTTTTATCTCTAATGGCTATCTCAATCTGCGCTTGAGCTTAATAAAAGAAAGTGTAAACGTCTCCTCGGCCATCTTGCGCAGCTGATCGTTTCAATCACTTCTTCCACTTTCTGGGTAGATTTCATCCATTCCTCTCGCTCTCTCATCTCTCACACTCTCTCATTCACTCTAACACTTTCTCTCACTCTCCTTGCTTATCTACACGAGAATCAGAGAGCATCTTTTCGTGACTAGAAAGGCGATGAATGAGCCCAACCCGGACTGACCACTCGCTTATGTACTACCTTCCAATCAATTCGAGTAGAAGGCAAGAGAGTGATAAGGAGGGACAACAAACCTTTCTGAATATTTCGAATTTAATTTTCTACTTTATTTCTTTTTAAATGATCGTAGACAAATTTAGATAAATATATACTGTCGTTGTTTAATGGCTTATCGAGCCCATGTGCTGATGGAATTCCGAGATCTACATTGAAGTTGGTGTTCGATGTGCACTGGCAATTTCGTCGATGTGGCCAACGAAGTGGCCCTCGATCATCCTCAAATATGTATATACTGACGTATGCAATTTTTATGCATTTTTGTACATACACACATATTTATGTATGCAATGCTCACAATTATTGTTTTGCAGTTCTGCACACGTGCTTTTGTATGCCGCTCAACATCAAACAGCTTGTCCGGAGAGAGAAAGGGAAGCAGAGAGAGAGAGAGAGATAGGAAATAGAGTGCCGGTGCACACCCTTGACCTCGTCCCGCCACTGGCCAAAAACGCACTCGCCCCTCACCCTCCCCGGCCGAACAGGTCGGCTCTGCTCTTGTTCATTCAACCTGCATTGTCCATGCCGTGTCTCGTCCAATCATCTCTCTTTCACTCTTTCTCCCCCTCCCCCCTTTCTCTATCGTGTCCCTTTGTCTCTCACTTTTTCACTATCTTCACTTCAGTTAATTTTCCTCTCTCGCCTTCATTAATTCTTTGCGTCTCATTTAACAGATCATCTCGTTCAAAAATTCCCTCGTTAACTATTTTTACTTGCTTTCTGCGCCTGGGTTGCCGTTTCCCCATTACTCTCTTTCTCTCACTATTGTGTCTGTCTCCTTCTCTCGTATTTTCTGTGGCAATCTCTGCTCTCTCAACGTCTGCCCATGAGCGATACGATGAGGTGCTTGAGGCAAAGCACATATACAAGACACCTTCATGTTCCACTTCTCTTTCTTTCTCTCAGACAGTCTCTCTCATGTTCTACCTCTCTTCTACACTCTCTCTCCATCCTGCTACACTCTCTCTCTCCTTCTCCATTCTCTCCCACTCCCATACTCTCTCTCTCTCCCTCACCGTCTCTCTCTCCCCCCACATTGCTCGATTACTGTTGATATCTGCGAGCAGTGCCTCAGGAGCGGCAGCTGGAGATGAAGGGGGAGGATCACTTGAGTGTGAGGGGGCTACTTGTCGTGTCAATGGCATTTAGCGACCTTCCCGGTGGCACCAATTTATATCTGCTCCTTGGCCCGCCTTCTCTGCTGCTTCCTCACTTTGCTCTCGTTTCCTTTAATCATTTACTTTACTTCCTTAGTTTTTTTACAAATGAAGGATGTTGTTAGATACATACATGTGTCAATTTTGAAAAAGCAACAATCCTTTCTGCTCGATAATTGTGTAAGCCGTGAAGATCGATGTAATCTTTTTTTATCTCCAGCGTCACTTCTAATCATCTGGATGTGATCAATCTAGGTCGTGTCTCCTTTGTCTTTACCCATTCCAGACACCATTGCATCTGCTGCTTCCCCTCCAAAGACTTCCTCAAATGAAGTGGCCCCTGAGGCCTTTCAGCTGCTGCGCACTTCTACATATTTCTATGAAATTGGGAGGAGCGATATCAGCGGCTTTATTCTTTATCTCTCTCCACTCATGTTTCCGTATTCTCTGCAAGACTGATTGAAGCGGAGAGCACTCAAGCAGACAACCACGCTATTCTGGAAAACGTCTTCCTGGCAACTTGTCCCGGGATATCAGCAATGCAACGAACAACGAAGACTGCAGAGTTTGAAAAAAGTGGAAAAAAAACGAATGCAGCAGTGTCTACGCCAGTGGTAGAGTAGATGTTTCTTGCGAGTAGATCTTCCCCCTCCCCCCATTCCCTCTCTCTCTCATGTGGCATGTAGTTCATACATACATATGTACATATGTATGTATGTATGTATGTATGTACATATGTAGCTATTGTCTGTTATCATAGCACTTTGTCTTTTTCACCCCAGACCTTCTCTCAATTTGTCTTTTTCCTTCTCTCTTTCTCTGTCTCGCTCCCTCTATCTCTCTCTCCTTCTCACTCTTTCTCGTCTTCTTTTATCCAAGGAACTTCCCTCCCCCAGCACCGTCCGCCTTGACTGATCCCCCGGGCATTCTTCCTTTTTTCCTTTTCTTTATATCGCCGAGCTTTGGGAAGTCTTTGCACCCTTCTTTCCTTCTAACTGCTGCTATTAATCGGTCCATTCATCTTGCTCCTCTTACTTTACTATCCGTCCAAGAATCACGTCGTGGCTTCTCTCTCTCTCTCTCTCTCTCTCTCTCTCTCTCACGCACATTCTTCATAAACTACTATCTGCTAAATTCTCTTTCGTCTCACAGTGATCAAGTTTAAATCTTTTTTCCCTGGCTAACATTCGTAAAGTGCCCTAAGTTTAGAATGTTTGCTAGCTTATTGCACTTGCTCTAGGATTGTCAAGGAATGTCAAGATTTTACCTTGATTGAAATTTGTAGCTCATTAAATTAGGGCCTGTAGTTTTCCTCATTCTTTTTGTTAGGTGCTCGGATTCAGAGATAAATCTTCTCGCCTACCTGATTACATTGCAAATCTCCAAATGGAAAGTGCTCAACAAACCTCATCCCTTTTCCGTGCTTGATAACCGCTAGTCAGTTTCTTCTCTTGTTTGAAGATCATTTTTTTTTGCTTTATGTTATATATTTTTGCAAAACCTTTGAGTGACCATTCCGACGAGATGTAAGAGAATTGATGGATAATGAATAAAGTATAGTGCAGGGGTAGAGAGGAGTTATCGAATGTGGATGGATTAGTAATGAGAGAGTGAAGTGATGCCTGTCCGGTTGCGAATCACCCCCCCCCCCCAACATTCAATCTTCTCTTGCATATTGTCCATATTACCTAGTATGTATCCTTCACTCTTCCCTTACTCTTTTCTCTTTCATTCCGAATCCAGTCGTATCCTCAAACCTTTTACTCTCATTCCTTTTGCTTTCATCCCTTCTCTCTCCCGTTCTCTCTCCCCTCTCCCTCTCTCTCTCTCTCTCACTCTCTAGATGGCGGTCGCAAATGTGAATCGGAACGCATCAGTGAGTATGTGCCCCCTCTAACCACGAACACATGTCACTCCTCTCCCCTCCGGCCCCAATCCTTCTTCGATTTACTCATGTTTCCATATGGTTACATATTCTCCTACGACCAACCAGCCGTCTCTTCTTCTTCACTTCTGTTTACTGCTTCCGTCTTCGCTGGAAGTGTCTGCTGGGAATTCCCAATCCCTTGGAAGAACAGGCGTCCAATTATCTGGCTGCTTAATCTGCAGAGTACGCATTCTCTTGCATCTCCGATCAAACTGATTCTTCCCTTGCAAGAAGTTCTCTTCTCCACGACTCCGTTTGCATGCTTCATTTACATGCCTCTCCATTTGATTTCCAAAGCATTCAAGGAGTAGCATCTCGGCCATTGAAGAAGTGCGAAGATGCCCAAGCCCTGTCTGACCAGTTCTTCTTTCTTTCTTCTTCTTGCCCATTCCAGCGAGTCGTCGACTTCTTCCACTTTTGAATTCTTTCACCTCTCAGAGGTCTCCCTTTCTTCCTCATCTCAAGCCTTTCGCATGAATCGTGAACTTCTGTTCTGTGACCGTCCGATTGTATTCCATACAATATCATGTTTAAAACTCCATTGTAGGCTCTGTGCGTCAGGTTAATTAGAATCTTTGCGAGAATACTTCCAGCTACATATGTTCTTCTGCTCTTTTGATAGTTGTAGATCAAGTACCCAGTTCAATTTTGCTTATCAAAAATGTTCAAAAAAATCCCAACGAAAGTGAGAGCCTTCAAGAGGAGGTGATAGTGAAGGGTAAAGGGGAGAGTGCAGAGAAAGAAAGTGTAAAATGGTGGAGAAAGTGATATAGATGCCGAGCGAGAGACACTGTCCACTCCCCCCCCCCACTCTTACAAATATTTGCAGTTGTCTCCTCGCACGATCAACGATTTTGCTTCCTGGCTGAAGTGAGACAGTGAACATTGCAAGAGAAAGAGAGCTAGACAAATGATGAGAATGAGACAGGTCAGAGAAAGAGAGAAAGTTCACGAGATGGCGAGAGACTTGAAGATGGAAAGAAGTTCGCTATTACGGGGGAGCGCAGACTTTCATTTGACCAGGAAGCAACTGTTCCTGGTCATGGACGAGAGAACTCTGATTCTGACGCGCACAATTAATTGGCACTTTATGCTACATTTTCTATCTTTTTATGCAAAAGTATTACTGAGATGATGTAAAAAAAACCATCTGACCATGGCTGCATGATTCTTATTATGGATATTGAATCATCTCTCTTTCTCTTGTTTCATCTTTCTCCTGTCCTCCGACTCTTTAACCTCACGACATTTTACGTATCGTCTGACTCATTCTTGGCCTCGTTTAAGGCAATTCTACTATCCCTCATCTTTCCTCTCACAGTCCTCTGTTATACTGTCGTCTCCCTCCCACTCCCTCTCCCACTCTCTCTCTCTCTCTCTCTCTCTCTTTCTCTCTCTCTCTTTTTCTCTGCCGGTGGTCAGTGTATGAGGCTGCATGAAGCCCTTAGTCTACAGGAAAGAGCTTCTCCACCCTGAATGTGAATCGGAACGCATCAGTGAGTATAAAGAGCTTCTCCACCCTGAATGTGAATCGGAACGCATCAGTGAGTATGTGCCCCCTCTAACCACGAACACATGTCACTCCTCTCCCGTCCGGCCCCAATCCTTCTTCGATTTACTCATGTTTCCATATGGTTACATATTCTCCTACGACCAACCAGCCGTCTCTTCTTCTTCACTTCTGTTTACTGCTTCCGTCTTCGCTGGAAGTGTCTGCTGGGAATTCCCAATCCCTTGGAAGAACAGGCGTCCAATTATCTGGCTGCTTAATCTGCAGAGTACGCATTCTCTTGCATCTCCGATCAAACTGATTCTTCCCTCTCTCTCTCTCTTTCTCTCTCTCTGTTTCTCTGCCGGTGGTCAGTGTATGAGGCTGCATGAAGCCCTTAGTCTACAGGAAAGAGCTTCTCCACCCTGTCCTCTCGTTTCTTCTCTGATCTTCCTCCTCTCGCATATTCTTTCGCCAATTCTATTCACATTGTCGCGATGTCGTCTCCTTTTCCATCTTTTCTCCAGGCTGATTCTCTCTCTCTCTCTCTCTCTCTTTCGGTCTCTCTATCTCTAATTCTCTGTTTCATCTGCGTCCTCTCAATGTTCCATGCTATTTGCCTGTCTTGGCAAAGCAGAGACGCCATGCGATGTGTTCTACGCCAGCTCAGTCTTCTGGACAACGCGCTTCCTCTTCTTTTGTTATCTGAATAGGAGTAGAAGAGGAGGGAGAGAGTGGAAGTGGGTTGAATATGTAGCAGTGAAGATGATTGGGGAGAAAGGAGCAGAGGATATTCTGGCAGTTACCTCTGCTGCAGAAAACGGCCGCTTTTATTCAGCAAAAGAGGAGACATCGGCGGCCCATGAATCGGCCGCTGATTCGGCCCGCTTTCAATGCCTGTTCTAAAACTTCTCTGCTACCTTCTTTCTATTTTTCTTTCCCTTTTCTCTGGTTCACACTTCCTCTCATCTCCCTGACTCCGTTACATTTCTCTCTCTCTCTCTCTCTCTCTCTCTCTCTCTTCTGTTTCTCAACCTCTCTCGTCTCCCTCTATCTTCATTTCTATCTCTCTCTTTTCTGTCTCTCTACCCCTCTCTCGTCTCCCTCATCTTCATTTCAATCTATCTTTCTCTATATTTTCTAGTCTGATCTCAAAAGAACACTGACACATCCGGACTCTCACTACAGATTTTCCTTCTTCGTGGAGACATCATTCTTTTTCTGGCAACGTTTAACATATCCTACAAAACAAAAAAAAAATCTTTCTATTCACGATCTTATAACTAATGCTGCCGGATCCATGAAATGGGTTCGTAGTGTAAAGGGCAAAAGGGAATAATGATTGAGTGGGTGTTGATAAGATTGGAGTGGAAAAGGTAGGGGAAAGAGTGCAGCCGAGCATGTACCTCTCTCAGATGAGAAATAGAGACTAGAAGTGATAGGAAAGTTCCCACTCTTACTGATACGGCGACTGTTCTTGTATCTACCCTTGCAGTGAGAGAGAAATCAAGGATGACTAAACGGAGATGGGAAAGAAGAGATTAACTTCTATAAGAGAGGTAGCAAACAAGTTTTTTTTTCTTATCTGGGAACACTGTGTGACATAAAACTACATTTAAAAAATTATATGTATGTATATAGTAGCGATTTATAAAGAGAGATTTTCTAAACACAATAGGGTACTACTTACACGGAGCCTCGCATTATTTTCCGCTATCTGTCGCTATGCTTTTCTTTGCTTTTCTTTGCACTCACTTCGCCCCGTTCCCATGAATTCCAACAGAGGAAACCTTGAGAACTACTCCCTGACATCTAATGACTGTCAATCTTTGCTTTCTTCCTCTCTCTCCCTCCCTCTCTCTCTCACTCTCTCTACCCTCTCTCTTCTTCTCATGCTCTCCGTAGTCGTCTCCTCTCAGTTGTCTGGGTGATCGACTCGCCATGGCCAGTAACAAGGGAGTAACCACCAACAGGGTTGCTTAGCCTCACTTATGTATTTATTAGGGAACACCGGTGCCTTTTCTAACTGCCTTCCCGTGCTCAGAGTTGGCTGGCCTCTGCCTTGTCGGATGCTTCTCCTCTGCCTTGTCGGATGCTTATCTCCGTGGGTTAAGAAATTTGCTCCTGAACCTGCTGTATTTTTATCCGCTAATTTTTTTCAATAATACAAAATTTGCTTTCTTTGCATTGGATTTCATTAAAATTCAGCTGAATTAAGTGCTGTATTACGGAATGGAAGAGTTTTTCATAATCGGGGCATTTCCAATTTTTGTTCCATACGACTGTAGAATGGAAGAAATGTTCACTTAGCGAGATTCGCAAGCAGATCATGAATATCCGGCCTCTTCTGACTCCAGCCAACTGGCTTCGATCTACGGACTATTCATTCATTGAGTGAACATTTCATGCTGCTTTCTCTCTCTCTCTCTCTCTCTCTCTCTCTCTCTCTCTCTTACTATGCACAGAGAGATCATATTGGATGGAAGGGCAAGAGAGAGCTAACGAGAGATAGAGAGAGCGAGAGAAGGGCAGAAGATTGGGTACATAGTTATGGGAAGCATAGAATGAGAATACGAGATCTGAGGCGGAGTGATCTTCTCCAGACTGTGTGCACCCCCTGCTTGCTCCTCTGCTGCTGCATCTCTCTCTCTCTCTCTCTCTCTCTCTCTCTCTCTCTTCTCATCATCTCCCCATCTCTCACCCCCTCCCTCTCTCTCTTTCTTTCTTTTTCTCTCACTCTCTCTCTATCTCGTTCTCACAATAGCTCATTCTGATACTCTCTGTTTATCTAACCCCAAGCGACCTTAGACACTTCGTGATTGCGAAGAGAGAGTGATGAGAGGAGCAGAGAAGCAGAGAAAGAGAGAGAGAGGTTACAGAAAAGAATAAGAAGAAGCAGGAAAGCAAGCTGTCCCTGTTGACTCTTTCACACTTGCCCCCAGGATCGCGCACTCTCCTCAGCTACAAGCACACTACGCTCTCGCAACGGCGCACTAACGAAGCGGAACCAGAGAGGAGAGAGCATTGGAGAGTGAGAGAAACAGAGAAGGAGAGGATGGAGTACTGCAGGAGGATACAATAGTAGCTGACGGCGAGTGAGGTGGAAAGATGATGATGCAGTCACGCAGGTTGGGAGAGAGGAGAGAGCATGGAGATCGAGGAGATTGCAAGGAATGAGAGAGCAATACAGCCTCGAGCTTGTTGATAGACTGCCTCTGCTGCCCTCGGATCATACATGCAGCAGTAACTTTCCATCACGTACTTTCTCTTATTCTTGTTTTTCTTTTGTTCTCTAACATCTCTCTCTCTCTCTCCACTGTTGACTGTATTCTTGTGCTCAAATGAACTTGTGTATTGCAGATTGCTCTTCCCTTCACTGTCTGATTTATTCTTCCAAATATTTATAATCTGTCTCGGACACTCCTCGAGTGTTCTTTTCCCCCTTCAAAACACGGCCTTCACTGTGATAATTCTTGTATGTAATTCTTCCTTTCCTTCCTCTTCATTTCTTGCCGGTTTTCACACTCTTCCACTTTCTTATTTTTCTCACGACAGATCAGGAATCGTCGATTTGTCTCGACGGGACGCCATGCGCATTACGTATCAATTTCAATTAATCGCATACTCTCTCTTTTTCTCTCACCCTCTCTCTCTCGCTCTTTCTCCTCCCTCTCTCTCTCTCTTCCCTCTCTCACTTATTCTCTCAACTCTTTTTCCTCTGCTTTATTAGTGCAGTCTACCAGGCTGAGATTGTGCTTAATGTTCTTGTTCTTTTCCACTCGCCTTCGTCAGAAGAAGGGCTGGTGTTGGCAATGGCAAATTCTTTATGTATATACATAGTGATTTGTCCCTTCCTCATCATTCACTTATCCCATTGGATTCATATACTATAAGATTCAACCGGTTTTCCTCCATCAACGATGAAGGAAAAAGGAATTAATTAATTAAGACTAATTAATTCCTTTCTCCATATAGTTTTAAAATTTCATTCAGCTGAAATAATTCAAACTCGCGCGTTGTTTGTTGCTCATGAATGGCTTCTTAAACGTTTAAATTGAACTCATTCTTTAAAATACCTTATTTTGTGATTGAAGGTAGAATCATCGCCGTCTTCTCCAGACGCACGCCAACTGCGGTGACCCTCCTCCTCTCTTAGTACAGACTGCCGTCCCAACCCTCCAGAGGGGCAGCAGAGGGCATAGAGAGTGGCCGACTCCCCCGACGACTCCTTGCGTATTCATCCTCCTCTGGCCAGATCCACCCTCCTCCTCCTCCCTTCCCTCTCCCTCCCCAGCCCGTCCATTCTAACTCCATCGTCTCCTACCTTCCTGACGTCACTCCTCAGAAGAATTCCTCCACTACCTCCGGCTCCCACTCCTCCGGGCCGAATACGGCGCAAGGTGTTGCTTCAGAAGTATATTTTCGTATTATAAACATAACAAACTCTATGGGGAGAAAATAGGAAAAACGATAAATATTTTAAAATTCACTAATTTTAGTTATTTTGCGCTCATAATGATTATTACGGCCAATTGATGATTTTGCCTATAAAATGTAATAAAATCAAGATGTTTACCACATAACATAGAAGGGTTCGTGGCTGGTCTAGCGCCGTCGTCGTCATCCCGTTCTCTGTCCTCGTCGGCTGTCTCTTCTGTGGCTGCTCGGATGGCCGCGCTCGCTTCCGTGTCGCGTCGCGGCTACGCTCCACCAGAAAGGCGCGACTCTTCTGCACACCATCAAAGGTTTGCACTACGGTTGAATGCGTACTGTAGCCTCCTCCTTTCCTTACTAACTTAAGTATTTCTTGTAAAAGAAACTTTTGTTTGGAAATTCCCTTTTCGCGTTCCAGCACTCCCAACATTGCAAATCATCACTCCATCTTAAAAACCCCCGTAGTCTCTCATCTCTCAAGCTTATGCCGCCCTTTCGCTTAGCTCCTCCGTAATTCCTTTTCCCCCACCAAACACGTCACAATAGCCGTGTGTTGCTCTCTCTTTCCATCTGCTCACTTTCCATTCTTCTATTCTACAGAATGCTTAATTTCTCATTGTCTGCTCCATTTCCCACTCTCTCTAAGTCCTGAGGCAACTTCCTGCTTTTTCTATCAAATGCAGAAGAGATGGCTTCTTCTGTGTGGGAGCGGCCTTTGTTGACAGGGCGACCAGGGTGCAACTGCCTGGCATTATCATTGCTCCTTCCCTCTTTTCCCAGCCTCTGCCGTCGAAGGTTCATTTATTTGTCAAATACTCTTTTTCTTTTCGTCTGCACTGCTTCTATCAGTTGATATTTTCTTATTTATTTATCGTACATAAAAGAAGGTGTTTCAGTGAGACAGCATTGATATGATAAAATGATCGTTCTTCTCTCACCCTGCTTTCCTTAAGAATATTGTTCTCCTGCAGATTAAGTATTTGTTTATCCAGCCAATGCATCATTGTGTCATTATTTTAAATTCTTCTAATTCTTATTTCCATAGCCTTAATGATAGGATAACGGCAGCTACACATCTGTAACCTTTTTCTATTGTATTAAAAAAAAAAATATTTGAGATAAGATATTATGTAAGGATAAGAGAGATAAAAAGAGAAGGAGAATGAGGCAGCATGGCATAGCCAAGACCCGTCCTGCAATTATTCCAGCCTTAACATGCGTAACGCTTTTAGCGATTTTGCGCCTTGTCGGGAGGGCTTCACATTATCTCGTAATCCTCTTCATTTTTAAAATGTTTCCCCTCTGCCTTTATTTGTCACGCCTTCTTCTCTACATGATAATTTCTGCCACATTCTTTCTTTATAATCCTTTCTCTTCTTTCTGCTTCTCTCTTTTCCACAGTACAAATATCCGCTCGCTGCATTCAACTTGGCGAGGCTGCACCAGTGAATCTTCCGTGAAATTTATTTTCTTTCCTCAGCTTCTTTTTATTAACTGATAAGCTTGCATTCTCGACTGTTTATTAGTTATCAGAGAGTTATACTGAGCGGCAAGGAACAGTCCTTTCGTTATAGACAACATAATGTCTGCGGTCTCTTTTATCAGCGAACTCAACCTCAGTCCATGATGGAACCTTATTTCAGCCCACTCCATTAGTCATGAACTGACTACCCTCATCCTTATCAGATTCAACTTTTATTCGAGCTTGAAAGACAACAGCTTCACTCACTGAGTTCTGCCCCTTTATCATTTATACTTCATTTCAAGCTCCAATAATCCCCGCAGTTTATTTAACTTGAGTGTGTGGCCAACAGTGCATATGTTGCTGTCTTCCCTTCTCTTGCCAACTCCCCCCCCCCCCCCCCTCCATGTCCATCATAAAAGGGTCGTTGATGGAAATAAACGGCGATTCGCTGGTTTCCTTCTGCTGCAGTTCTTACTCACTTGGGCACATTTCTGCTCATGTTTCATGCTCTCTAAAACTAACTTCTAGGCAAAACTTTTTCTCTTATTTTCCGTTCTCGCATTCTCTCTCGCTCTCTCGCTATCTCTCTCTCTCTCGTTATCTCTCTCTCTCGCTCTCTTTTCTCAACCAATGCGTCTTACTGTATCTCCAAGATGCCATGTTTCATAGATCTCATGAATTCCACATGCATTACTCAACCTTCCTCCTTCTCGTCCGCGTTCTTCATTTATTGTCTCCTCTGGCTGCTCTAATATTTTCGTCTACGGCTGATCACAGAAACAAAAGCGGACGAACGTATCCTTCAATTGATCTCCCACGTCACTTCACTACTTTCTTATCTTCTCTCCCTATCACTTTATTTGTTTCTTTTATTTCTTTCATTCTACCTTGCTATATATATCTCTCTCTCTCTCTGTCTGTCTCCCTCTCTCTGTCTGTCTCTCTCTCTTGCGTATCCACCTTGTATCTCTCCTTTTTCCCAATCCTGACCGGTCCCATCATGGAAAAGTGAAATATGGCGAGCTAGGCTGGCCATCGAATACGCGGAGTGGGGATGGATACGAAGTGTTCTTTGGAGCGATCAACGCTATCACGATTTCGATAGAGGGCGCCCATGACAGGGGAAAGTAATGTTTCTGGCGAGAAAGCGAAAAAAAATTGGGAGAGAAGGAAGAATGAAGAGAGAGCAGTGGAAAGTAAGAGACGGCAGAGAAGCAGACCGCAGGGGATCATGGCTGGAAGTGGGCGCGTGAGGCTATCTCCGTGTGCTCTTTGCACTGACTGGCAGTCCAGCTCCCCCTCCACTGCAAATGCAATTCTTCGAGCCACTTCTCTGCTTCGATATGGGCATCGATGAGGATGGCGAGTGTCGACGGAAGAAGGAGGAGGAGGAGGAGGAGGAATGGTCAGTGGCTTCTGCCTCTTTCACCACTCATTCTGGCCGGATTGCATCAGATCACTCGATTCTCTTCTTTCACGTAACTCTCAATTGAATTGTCCAAATATTATTTCGTGCGTCTTTCTAAACGAAGCCCTGGAGACATTTTCGAGACCCGAGCAATACTGAACACTTGGCGATGTGGGATTATTTCGTGCAGTTCCCAGAATGCTTCTCTTGTTTATGATGTGGAGTAGAGAGAGACGGAGAGAGAGAGAGAAAACTAGAAGAACAAATTAAATAAAGGAGCGAGAGAGGGTGAAAGATAGGCAGAGAGAGACAGAGGAGAGCAAATTAAAGAAACAAGAGAGAGAGAGAGAGATATATAGAGGAGAGAGGAGAGAGAGAGAGAGAGAGAGAGAGAGAGAGAAGGTCGTAAGGAGATGGGACTTCGTCTTTTGGGACTGCTCGAGTCGTGCATATGCGAATAGAGCACGAGAAGATTTGAAGCCTTTTTAGGTTTCTCTACTCTTTCTCGGTCTACTGCCATCTCTTCTCTCCATTGTTCTCTCTTACTCTCTCTTTCTCTCTCTCTCTCTCTCAATCTCAAACTTTCTGTCATCCTCTCTACTTCACTTGGTCTCCCCACCGTTTCACAACTCACTTTCATCTTTTCTGCTTCTCTCGTTCTCCATAATCCCACCTCATCACTGCTCGCTAAATCTCATAGTATACACTGTACCCCTTTTCGCAACCCTCAAGACGTGACATATTATAGCGTGTTTTTTTGCAACATCGTCTTCTAGAGGAGGTCGGTCAGTTCGAAGACAGTTCTATGCTGAAAGGGCCCAAACCGTGGTTCAGCTGAATAGTCTCCTTTTTCGGTCGAGAGAATCAATAGAAGAGATTTTTTTTAAAGAATCTACTCAATTGCATCCTGTTATTCTAATAGAGCCCGAGGTCGCAAAACTCTGTCGCTCACTCTTAATTGTTTGGGTTTTCTTTTAATCTAAGATCTTCACCAAACTATTTTAAGTATATTTTAATATTTCTTGAAATTCCTATGACAGAAGGCAATACTAGATAAGACAGCATACTGTAATTTGTTTTCTGTCCACTTTCACACTTCCTTCCTATTCTGTCACCAAGAGTGAATAAGTTCGAGTGTTATCGACTGCATTCAAACAAATTGGGTGCGCATATATGTGAATATATCCATGTATCGATTTCTTGCAAGGTATTGCAGTTGTCTTTTTATTAAAGTATTTATGATTCCCTTGAAGCAAGATCTGTTCTTGTTCGTCATGTTTCTCTCATGTGATCATAAGTCTACGAAAACAAAATTCCTGCCGATTAGTATCAATTGCTTTCCATAGTAGACAGACCAATCCGATTTTGTATATATTGTTAATTTTATTTTTTGCTCATGTAAATTTGTTTTCTGCTCAAAACAGGAAAATATAAAAAATATAGTAAAGTAGTTTTAATTTTGTGGCATCTGAAATTGCTCTTCCAAATATAACATTATATTTCTGGCCGGCGTCTTCGACCTCATGATCCATATTAGTGACCTCATGCCTCTCTCTTCCCGCCTCCCCCCAAAACGTCACTCTTAGCTGTTTGATCTGCTCGTGGGGAATGCCCCTGAGCATGCGAAAGGAGTCCCTTGCCTGTCTCCAGCTGGGGTTTACGATTCGCAAGCAGTTGTTAAATGCCGCTCTCTGCCGTGTCTTGACTCCCACATTTCCTGCTCCATACGAAGGGAATTCCCCCTTTGATGAGTCGTTCCCTTCTGTTATTGCCAAGTAGTGATAGTCCTCTCATACTCTCTGTTCGATGTGAGTTCACTCTCTTCTCTCTTTTTTCCTCTTCTTCATTATTTTCTACTATTCAGAAATGTTCTCATCGCGGTTCCTATCTGGTCCAAACTACTTTCTCTTTAATCTTTAACATGCCTCTGACATGATCGTTATTCTGTATGGCCACAATTACAGACGAACTTTAACTGAGTTGCAAAAAAAGCCCGAGTTTTTTCTAGCTGAGTGGAGAGAAGTTGTTTGGTGTAGATAGCCGAGGCATACATTTTCGTTATCGCCCGTGAATGGAATAGTGGTAGCACTGTTCGTGGTGTGCTTTCCCAGGAATAGAAATCGAGGGTGCACTGGCCGTTCAATTACTCCGATTAACCTTGCGTTCTTTGATGGGGGGGCCTGTGAATGAATGCAAGGGAGCGCCGGGAAAGGGCCTCCAGCCCATTCAGAGTGGAACGACTCAGACTTTTTCCAGTCTCCCAGGCCTTCCCCCATCTCCTTATTTAGCAATCTCCTCAGAAATTCTGCAGTTCTCGCCATTTCTAATTTTTCTTTCTCTGATTAAGAAGAAAAATAAAATAAAATAAAATGTGTACCTTACCTTCTGATTCTAAGCCCTGTGATTTTTGAACTACCATGTCATAAGCGACTTTCTGGAGGATTACACCAGTCATTTTCTTTACAAATGCTTTCCATCCTCGCAACTCTCATCGTTCGTTTACTGCTTTCTCTCCATATCCCTTCTTTTCTCCCTCGTTTTCGAATTTTCTCAGACCAGTTATAAGCGGCAATATTGGCTTACTCTCCAAGAATGTTACTCTCTACTCATGTATCCACATTCTCTCTCTAGTATCCTGCCGTTCCCATTGCGAGCAGGGCAAAATTAGCTTGGCGCCTAGGCCGGGCTGCATTCCTCTCCTTCCTTCCTTCACTACGAGCTCCCTGAATTTTAAAACACCAGAGGCAAGCAATATTGCAAATTTAGAGCTTCATATACCTTTTTTTTTTTAGCAATTCCCTCTCTCATTCTCGTTCGTATTTTCATTTTTGAATTTTATTTATACTATCTTTGATTTACGTACGACATTATACTGCAACAGAGATTACACCTTATGATAAGCAATGTAACCAAATTTACAATTATATGCAAAAAATGAGTGAGAAAGAAGAGAAGGTCATTATGATATGAATCTTGCAGCACACCATCAGCTTCGTCGCTGGTGCGGCAGTTGGGAGGCGGATCTCATCTGCATCTCTCCTCCTCCGGCGGATTCCACAACCCCCTCAACCAGCATCACTGCAATCCCCCCTCCCACTCCACCTCTTCTTCTAGTCTCCTTCAGGTACAACTCAAGGACAACAAACAACATGCATGTTGAAACCAACATTACTTTCGTATGCACATACAGATTTTATGAGTGATTAATTTGCAAACCTTGAAAAATGAGATCAGTTTACCAACATCTTGGCATTAATGTTGAAAAATAAATTGAAGAAGAGGAGAGAGAGAAGTTTAAACGACAAAGACAGAAAGGTTGTGATAGTGTATCAAAATTTGGTCCTGTGGTTTCAGAGAGCAGCGAGAGACAGAAAGAGCGAGAGATAGAGAGAGAGAGAGAGAGAGAGAGAGATAGAGAGAGAGAGAGAGAGAAAGTGCAGAGTGTGCTAGAAATGATACAAGATGAGACCGACAGAGAGCAAGAGAAGTGGTACCGCAGAAGATTGCGACAACGATAGACCGATCGTGAGAGAGAGAGAAGAGATAGCTAGGAGAGAGAGCGAAAGTGAGGGAATGGGAGAGGGAGAGAGATAAATAAAAAGATAGACAGAGCCAACGAGAGATCGAGACAGAAGAAATCGCGAGAGACAGGGCGCACCTTCGACAGGAAGACGCAAATAAAGATGGCCAGCCAATCTGATTGACAAACCAAAACAGTATAGTCAACTTCTTGTTCCCCATGTGGATGGTGGGAGTGCGCTAATGAGGATCTATGAACGTTGAGAGCGGAATATCAACTATGGAGAAAAACACAAACATGTGCAACGCCAGATAACAACTGTTAAAGCAATGAACAAATGAAGCAAAGAATGAGAGTGTTATCCAGAAATCCTTGAGCATTGCAGGCCTTCCACCGTGCACCTCCTCACTTGCGTCCATCAGCAACCTCGGGCTGCATCGCGAGCAGTTCCGGTTTTGGTGGATATCCCTCCGCCCTCTCTTCTTCTCTGCACTACGAACGAGGTACTTCCATGGCTATTCTCACATCACCTAAGCCCAATGTTCAACCATTCTTTTTGCCTTTCTGGACTGGCAGCACTCTCCTATTATTCTTTTCATGTTTCCCACTCGAGTGGGTAAAGTAGGATCACACTTATTTTTACACTTGCGTTCGTCGTTACTTGCTGTTTTCATAGATGTTGGTGTTCAAAGAAAAATCCCCCAATCTGTCTGGCCTTTATAGCGGGGACGAAGCAGACAACTATCGTTTAGCTACAACTCGATAAGCCACTAGCGGTCTGTCTGTTGTACTCTCGGAAGATAACAACAGATCTGATACTGCATGCTGTTTTCATGCACCCGCTATCATTACTCCAGTGGAATCACATGGCTGTCTGTTTTCTGTTCACGTTGCGTGGCAGGATGATGCGACTCGCAAATATAAAAAAATAAACAGATATATGGCAAAGCACAAGGATCGACGCTCCAGAAACTGTGTGAACTGAACAAGTCTGTCGACTTTTGGTGTTCTCTACCGTATCCCTATCGAGATATCGCAATGCGCTCCATAGCGTTCAAACGGGTCAGAGCACTCTTGACACTCCGAAGAGGGATCTGCGCGACCAGGCTATGCCTGCTGCGCTAGTCATTGAGTCCTCCTCTTCTCCAAGGACGTTTCCACCCTCTTCCTCTGCTTTGGTTGGAGTGCGCGTCTCTAACAAGACTCGTCGATCTTTTCGTTCTGTCTTTCCTCCGAAGAGACCTCGCCAGCGTGGTCCCACCATCCCAGTAAGCGTGGCTTCTGCAACTTCTTCCTTCTCCCCGCCTACCTTTAATGCCCCGGCACCTCCGAGAGTGTGGAGGGTGGCGATGAAGCGCCAGTCGGCAGCGCCGCTGGCATTCTCTTCGTGTTCGTCGTCTGACTCTTCCATCTCCATGGATGTCGACAACAATGACTCGCCCTCCTCTTCCTCTTCTCCTTTCCGCCGAACCGTTCCCGGCAATGTCTGGACGTCCTATCCCGAGTACATCGCCAGCCAGCAGCCGCCGCGGCCGCCCGCCTTCGCGCCTCCGCCGGTTCCCAACAGCGGCGAGCCTCTTTCTCTCGCTCCCGCTTGCCGTGGACAGCATCTTGCTGCTAACAACAGAAACTGTGTTAAAGGTACGTTGTTTGTTGTATTTAATCTAATCGAAATGAAATACAAAAAAACCAGAAATAAATATATATTACGTGTATTTTCTTTATTGGTTTTTAATATATAAAAAAATATTTCCTATCTCCCAACTCTTTAAAAAAAATCTATATATATTTTCGTTTAGATGATTTCTTTTTCATTCTAGAAATATGGGCGTGAACGTCAGGACACATTCTTGATATGGGGAGATTCCATGTGTTTTTTTCTTCTTATTTTTGTGATTAGAATAATCGAATTAATACTTGTCACAATTTGTTTTCGTGCTCCAAGGGGTTTTAGGGCAATTGGAGCTCGAATGTAATGTTGTCATCGCCTTGTCTCCCTCACGTATTGCTCTTATACAATGAATACCCGTGATCTGCGTGCCCTAAAACCCCTTGAAGCATACTCTATAACGAATTGGGAAGAAAAAAAATAGTCCCCCCCCCTCACTGTAATAGCACGATTAATCTCGCGTCACCTTAATTTTTGCTTACTATCCTTAGCGAATCTTCTCCACAATGAGACATTGGCGGGAGAGAAGGATACAACATCTATAGTTTTCCCGTTCGGAAAGTGTGAGAGGTGCACTTTTGCTAGTCAGTGGTTGTGAGAGATCGTGGCAGATGAAGAGAGACAGAGAGGGCTGCTCCCTGGCAAGTGTTGGGGGCTGCTCCCTCTGCTCTGCCCACTAGCCCTTGATGACCGATGCGGAGCTGCAGTAGTCGCTAACCTTCCATCGATTGCAAACTAGCCATCCGTGCTTCTCTCTCTCTCTCTCTCTCTCTCTCTCACTCACACTCTCTCGCACGCCCTTTTCCCCCTCTATCTCACCATGTCAATTGTGTATTCCTCCCATGTACACTTTCACTATTCTAATCTCTCTCCCTCCCTCATAATTCTGTGCAACATCTAGATGACTTGTGCAGTGGGGAAGCATGAAGTGTGACTCTCCCACGCCATGTCCCTGAGCACTGTCTATAAACATCGCGGTATCTCTCTCTAATTTTTCCCATTTCCATTAAGATCTATTTAGGATTTTATTTTCTCAGATTCACTTCAGATTTTTTTTTCTTATCATACTTTTTTTTATCCAATCCTTACACTCGATACTTTTACGCCGTCTTATCAATAGCATGAAAGGAGAAAGTGGCACTGTAAATGTGAGAAATTCCCGGATGTTCTCCCAGAACAGGGTGGGGTAGGGGAAATTGTGGTCTACAAACAGACTGGGGGTATTTTTTTTAAATCTCTTCAACGACAGTCTATGGTAATTAAGGGGCTACCAAAGCAGAGTAGAGTGCCGGAATCCGATCAGTGTATAAAAGCCCCTGTCGAGGACCCTGAGAATTAGAATGGAGAAAGAGGTATTGGGCCCGGGAACCATGGTGGGTTTGCTGCTTCTGCCTAAATGTTTCTCAAAAAAAAAAAGATGGTGGGGTAGGGCTTCGGGAGGCCCAAAATCAGGGTGGGTCTGTCAAATCGACAGTACCTTTTTCCCCTGAATCCGATACCATTTTATTCCCTGGCCCACCACGTTTAGGTTTGCAACCTTCCTCGAGCTTATTTTCGGGTCCTAAATTAACAACCCCCACTCTGTTCGTCTTCTGAGTCCTCAGCAGTTGAATTCCCTGAATGGCCTCCTTCTGCTTACGGTAGAGAAGCGATTGCAGGGTGTAGATGTTATATTATGATCCCCTTGTCCTCTTCTGCATTTGGAAGGAGAACGCTATCTGTCGCGAGCTCTCCAGTCTGTGTGAACTCTTCATCGTTTTCGCTCTCCTCTTTTTCATTCTATCTCGCTCTCCTCTTTTTCACTCCTCTCTCTCTTTCTTCTCTCTCTCTCTCTCTCTCTCTCTCTCTCTCTCTCTCTCTCTCGGGGATCACCCACAGCACAGCAGCTGCAGAAGATGTGACCTCGCGTGGTGCTTGGCGCTACCGCTGTGGCTCACACGGATCCGTCTCTCACTTTCTCTTTCACATTCATCTTTCTCTGGTTCCCTCCTCAGAACTCCTAATTCGATGTGCTCTCTCTCTCCTTTCTCTTTCTTTCTCTAATTCGCTCCTTCCTAATTCACTCTGGCCGTTGCGCATCCTCGATTCCCCTTCTCTGAAGGGAGCTCCTCTCCATTGAATTCCCAGTGGGAGTTGTTGTTGTCTTTAGTTCTCGCGGTCTATATATGACCTCGTGTATTCTTCATCTTTCGACCCCCCCCCCCCCTCTTCCATGTATGTTCTGTATTGTCTGGATGGCTCTTGCGGACGATTTTAATCGGAGTCTTCAAAATTGGAAGTAAGTGGAACTCACAGAATGTAGAAAGTGAGGAAGGAAGTGAGTCGAATCCAAGTCGGTCCTCGTTGCTCACTCGCGCCCTCTTCTCCACGTACACAGGCACTTTGAATGGATGAAGGGTGAAGTCAGCAGATCTCTTCGCCCTTCTACTACTTTCCCTCTCGAGCAACACTCGCCCTTGCTTTGCCCTCTTTGAACTATGTCTCTGCCATTCAAAAAGCACAATCAGATGGGTACTGCCAAATGCAGCCGACATCCCCAAGTTTGATTCTTCTTCAAGCAAACATCCTTGACGCTCCCCCCCCTAGACTCATTTTTGCAGAAAATGGAGATTGCGTTGGGCATGAAAAGCTCTCTGTACCTCTGTTTATATAATTAATTTAGATGCTGAATGAGTTTTGGCTTCTGGCACATTTGTAAACGTTGGCTAATGTGATTTGACTACTCGCGTCTCTGAGCTGACAGATCCGTTCATCTCTTTCTGTTGTATGCCAGTTGAGCAAGTTTAACTGCAAGAGAAAAAGAGTGAAGACATTGGGTGCGTGCTGCGACTATTTTCAGAAAAGGAGGAGTGAGTCGTGGGAGAGAGAAACGCGTGGTCTGCATTCGTTCAGCTGCTAGAAGACCCCTGAGTGCTTTGGCTCGTGCTGTTGCAACAGTCGAGAGGGCCACCAGCAAGCTGACCGGCTATTGTTTATTCCCCCGCCTCGAGTCAGGGAGCTTTCACGTTTCTCTCTCTCTCTCTCTCTCTCTCTCTCTCTCTCTCTCTCCTTCTCTGTTTGATCTCCCATTCTATTTCAATGCCTTACCAGCTTTTGATTTCTCTTCTTCTCTGGTTCAAACAGTTTCGTTTTTTTTTTCTACCTAATTCGTGGACTACTAACTTTTATGAACCACTCTCTGCTAGCGGACTTTCCTTTTAACAACAAATCAACGCTTTTCTTATTCTCATTTAATAATCATTGAATTAGCCGTATTCTTGCGACTTTTCTTTCTGCTTTTTAATTTCTTAGTTTAGTGGGTGTTTTTGTTGTTGAAGATTTCACCGTTTCCAACAACTCAACTTAGCTCCTGGAATAATGCATTCTTCTCTTTAGCGCGTTGAATTTTTCGTAGAGACTTTTCCTGCCATCGGTTAAAATGGGGGAGCTATGTTGTGATTATATATGTAAGTAAGTACGCTTTCTGTGATTTCATGACACGTTTGTCGCCCCTCTTCAAGCTCAGATATTCATTTTATTCTTATGTAAATTGTATTGTTAAAATGAAAGTCTCTGATATTTCTCGTTTGTCATTCATTTGTTAGCACCCTCTACTCCGTGCTTGCGGCTGCCTGTGACTGAAGCAATAGGAGTTACTCTCTTGATAGTCAAGCATCCCCCACTCTTGGCTATGCTTCATTCTTCCTTCTCTGCCTTTAGCTCACTGCATCTTTCAGCAGTGCGCAACCCTCTCCTCCCTCAGTTCTCTCTCTCTCTCTCTCTCTCGCTCTCTCATTTCCATTCTCTCTCACCCAGATTCTGCCTCTTCGGACAGCCTCCAGGCCATTATCGATCTGCATGTGGCCTGCGCTGTCCGCGCACACATATGGTCTCCGCGTGTCTCAATTATTCCTTTCTCTCCTCTTGCCTCTCACCCTCATTCTCTCTCTCCCCCTGCTTACTTTCCCGGCCTCTTCCCCTGTCCTCTAGATCTCTCTTTTTCTCTCGCTCTCTCTCTTTCTCTGTCTTTACTCTCTCTTTTCTCTACATCTTTCACTATCCACATCTCGCTCCTCGCATCCATCAACGGCTCACTCCTACAAGAAGACTGCAGTCGTGGCCATGCCAGTCGCTCTCCCATTTTGATTCTCGTCTCTCTCTCTCTCTCTATCCCTATCTCTCTCTCTCTCCCTCTCTCTCCCTCCCTTTCTGTGCACTCGTACTCTTCTCTCATACTATGCGCACTGGAGAGCTTGAGCTAACGGAGCAGTTTGATGTTGACTGGGCGTTTACTCTCCTTCGTACTCACGCCAGCTCTCTCTTCAGATTCTACTTCTGAGACTGTATTTCTTGGGGTTTATTTTAAACTGCTTCATTTTTCTTACGAATCACCAAGCAGGAAAAGCCGTCTCACTATTTCTTCTTGTTTGCTGAATTTGCTGGCAGGTCGTTTTATTCCTACTGCAGTACTCCATGGAGTGACAGATGATTGTGTGGTGTTATTCATACGAAGTGTTCCAAGTGACCCCAAATGCATTAGCAGCCCTTCTCAGTCGTAGGATTGACGCGCTTTCCACCGTCTTCGTGCTTGTCTCATGTGAATGTTATTATTTGCTCAGGCTTTGTCTCGCTTGATTGTTTGTTCTTCGCACACCCCTCCGAGGGGGAGCAGAGAAACCTCGGTCAGCCTCGAGTGCAGTTTTTATGCTCCCCATTTACGGGAAGACCAAATCGGGTTGCGATGCCGAGATGGTCAGGGAGGACACTTGAGAAGCGGTGTGCAAATGTTGTAAGATGGAAAGGGGAGTTGATGGTTGTAATGTGAACGCGAGCTGCATCGAGTAAAGATTTGCAGTTCTTTGTAGTCATTCCGACCATTCCGCTCTATTTGATTGACGTATTTCACCCTGCATACGGTATGTTCTGCAGACAACTGCCGTTATAGTTAGAATATGAAATGAGTTCAGAAAAGCATCAGCAAATATGTTTGCTGTCGATCACATGAGAGAGGTCTCGGTCTGATTCAAGCGGAGATATTGGACGGAAATCCGTGTGCTTAACGGTTGTGAAGGGGAGTGTTAATGTTTATGCAGTTGGCTGGCTATCCTCATTTTACTTGGTGTCTGCCATACTTGTCAGGCATGCAATGGTTATCTTATTTGGTTAGTGGTTTCTGCAGCACGCAAAGCCTGCAATCCAATTCCCTCAGATCCTTCTGAATGGCATGGCTTCTACTCTTTGCTTCTCTCGCTCAACAGTTTCCGGAACACATTTCAAGAGCGGAAGCGAGCTGCTAGAGCAAGAGATTCACTCCTGCTTACGATGTCCCCAAAGTGCGCGCTGTACGGGGGCCCGAGCTCTCCAGATTTTTTTTAAATGCGTATATCTGGCAGAAGTGCATGTTTTGAATTTTCCCAAGATCATACCATTCACGATCTTGTATGTTGCTCTCGCCCAGCTTTACATGACATGAGGGTCAGAAGGGTGCAGCATGGCTGAAAGCATGTTCCTTCCTTTTCTCGCTGTAGCAATGAGAGAGGCGAGCAGGACGATATATAAGACTGATGGGATGAGGGGAGAAATGAGAACAGAGAAGCTAAGAGAAAGAGCTATGACAGTGAGATGAAAGAGAGCCTGGGAAGGAGAGAGAGAGATAGAGATAGATAGATAGATAGAGTGAGAGAGAGGGAGAACGCGTAGCTTCTGTCGAATCAAATCACGTGAACATTGTGAATGATGTACGACTCGGCTGCTGTTTTCGTTACAATTTATGCACACTTCGCATGCTTGACTGTCGATGTACTACTTGTTCCTGTTCTGTTATCCTTCCGCAGAACGCTCGCAATTTTCTGAGCTTTAATTAATCGGTTTTGACCTGCTCTAAACGGCTGTCAGCTGGCGAGTCTGCAATGGCTGTCTCGGAATGCTCTGCCATATATCACGGGAGACTGATTGTCAGAGGAGGCTTTACATGCAAGAATTCCTTCGTTACGTCTGTCTTGTATTGTTGTGGTGGTAGTTGATATTCTTGGTGTCCTTGCCCCGGCCAAAGAGACTGCGAAACCTCGTGCTTGCCCAAGTTTCCGCCTTCCTTGCGCCTCTCTGAATCCGAAACAAGTTATTCCGGGAAGACAACTAGCCCCGTGTCCCCTCTCTCTCATTGTTTACGTGTCTTGCTTGCCTTGACACCCATTGGCTTCGTCTTCTGTGATTGACGAGACTTATTTGGGCAGTTACAGCTTCAGGCCATGACTGCATCTGCATGCTTCCTACTTTCCTGCTTACTGAATCAGTCAAACTACTTGCAGTTGGTTTGAGGCTGGATTGAACGCCATACCCATTTATGCATATTACACCCTTTGGAGATGGATTGTTCTCTTTCGGCCTACTCAAGCCTTTCACACTATTTATTCGAGCAAACTTTAACTGGGTTGGTGTCTTGTCGCAGAAGCAGACTTTCGGGACCACTTTAGGCTGAAGCAACTGGCTAAGAATTGGCGTGAGAGGCAAGAAGAGAAGGGTGAATGGGGAATGAAGGCGGAGAGGAATGAAGAGACAACGAGTGAAGTCTTCAGGGCTCTCAAGAGTCTTTAGCATAAACGGAGGCGCTTCTTCTCCATTCTTATTTTCTAGCAGTCTTCTCAATTTTGTCTGCTCATCTATTGCTGACCGTTTTCTAAATCTTTGATCGCTGTAACACATATTGATTCTTTTCCGTAGTTTTTTCTTTAACATTTTTGATATTTTCCTTAAGGAAAAGATCGAAAATGTTGTTGTGGAATTTCTTTTCAAATAAATTTGGCAGACGAGGACTGCATGTTGTTTATACATCCGTACTGGCCACTTGCACACAGATGTGGTCTACGAGGACTTTAGATCATGAAAAGAAGAGGGAAGTAAAGAAAAATGGGAGTAAAAGAGAATGGAGAGAACAAACACCAGGCAAAAAGAGGGAGGAAACACGATTGCGGCCGCAGTGGCCCGCCGGATCGCATTCTTTTTTTGCCCAGTCGCATTGGTCAGCCAAAGAATAGCGTGTGATTGCCCGAGAGTCCGCTCGGGCCCTTACCCGGGAACCTGAAGTTGCTGCACTTCGTGCCGGCCATTTGCTTCTCTCTTTTCCCCCTCCTCTCACTTCTTTGCTTTTCCTCTCTCCCTCACTTTTTTCGACGCCTGTCCTATGATACCCTGGTACATTTTTTGCCTTAAAATGTTCTCACCCAGGACTTTCACTTACTACGGTATAATTTTGGGCAACTTCGGTCGTGCTTACTTATTACTGCTTCAGTCCTTGAAGCGGAATCAAGCAAATTCAATGATGCTTTAGCCGGATCGTTTTGATGTTGGAATGGCATGATCGATGTATCATTGACAGCAATATATTTTGCGTCTTTGGTTAAATAGTAGAGAAAGAATGACCAGATGTAGAGATTAGGAATCTAGGAAAGTGGACGAGTGAGTAAGGGAAGTAGAGAGGGAGGGAGAGTGGGATGATGGAGATGGCAAGAAGATGGAGATGACCATCTGTCAAAAGACATTTCCTGCTTGAACGATTCGTCCATGGCTCTCTTGCTGATTGCGGCAGAACTCTTGGCCGGCTGGCCAGGGCGGAAATTGACGGGCTGCCGCGCACCCCAATGTGATATGAGACATCGGAGATGTGATGCATGGAGAGGAGAGAGCATGAGACAGAGAGAGAGACAGAGAAAGAGATACACAGAGAGAGAGAGAGACAGAGAATGCGATGAGAGCCAGCCGCTCTTTCATCTGCCCTACTAATCTGTCTCTTTCTCGCAGTCTAGTTTTCTCTCTTCCCCAACAAGCCATGAGCTGCAGTGCCTCATCATGTCGCTAGTTCTCATATCGCTTATGCTATTTGATGCCGTCTTCCTGTCCCTCCTCTCACACCATAAAGCTTCTGTCAATTTTGTCATTTCAACGCTTGCTTCCTTCAGCACATCTTATCCATTTATTCGCTTGTTTTTCGTTCTTTCTTTCTTTTTCCACAATGACTTTCTCATCCATGCTGTCTTACACACTAATTGGATCTCTCTCTCTCTCTCTCTCTCTCTCTCTCTCTCTCTCTCTCTTTGTGCAATCTTCGAGCAATGTCTCTCTCTTCCTTTGAGTTCTGGACTTCTGGGAGTAGGAAGAGGTCAGGGATCATTGCTGCTTAGGCTAGCTCTTCTCCGATTTTTCTGTTGATTTCGCTTTCTCTCTCATTCGCTCTCTTACTCGCATTCTGTACCACACGAACCATTAAGTCTACAGGCAGCTTTATTTTCTTCATTAGCTTTTTTTTTTGCTTACGATTAGACACGTTTGAATTTATGAGTGCTGAAAAACTCTTATGGTCGAATATTTCTATAATTTTTGTGCTGCTGTTGAGGTCGGTTGTATGGAATTTTGCTTGTGGACTGAATTTATTCTGGGCGAATACTTTATTTTCAAGCCTGACAAAATGCAGCTCATACGCTATTTGATCATTGTTGCTGGTGGAAAAGAATGAATATTTATGTGTGCATGTTGTTTTCTTCGCAACATGGCACTTGTCTCTTCTTTTCCACTCTTTCCCTTCCTTTCTCATTCATCGACTTGCCTTGCCGTAGTGTGACTGACAGATGTACGTGGGGACATGCCATCTCGGTTGGCTTCTAAGTTCTTTTGCATCTCGTTTTTTCCTTTCTCTGCGGATCTGTCTCTCGCTCGTTCTCTCTCTCTCTCTCTCTCCCTCTCTCTCTCTCCCTCTCTCTCTCTCTCTCTCTCTCTCTCTCTCTCTGCATTAGTTCTCGCAGTCGCAGTCTATCTCATCTACATGTCATACTGCTCATGCATAATAAGTGCCAGTGGGCAATGCTCGACGATATTGAAACACGGGGCCGAAGAGAAGCCAGGATATAAGATTATGATGATGATTGTGGCGCTTTTGCATAGAGTCGACTAACGTCATGACTTCTTTTGCTGCGCGGGTACGAGAAAGAGAAGAGAGTGAGATGCGTTCATTCCAGAGTGCCATTCATGGACAAGTCTAAGCATTCTGCGCCTACATGCAGTGTGTGAAACACGTATGTAAGGCTCTCTCTCTCTCTCTCTCTCTCTCTCTCTCTTTCTTTCTCTCTCTCTCTCCCTCTCTCTCTATCACTCTCTCCCAATATTCCTTCTCCTGAAATAAAGTGGGCGTCAGCTTAGCTGCATCTTCCATTCTAGGAACGTATTAAGATCGTGGTGATGCACGCTCGTCCATGCCTGATTTGCTGAAATATTATTATGGAGTATTTGAACGTACTAATTTGTTTGTGTCAGTCGTGCGGTTGCTTCAGGGTTCTCCGTTCTGGTTAACATTGCGGTGCGATATAATATGGCAGAACGATTACAGAATACTTGTGTGCCTGTTAATTCGCCTTTGAACTTCTCTAGAATATCGAGCGAACATCTGTAGTTGGACTGGAATCTCTACGGGTACTCTCAGTTCCCACACTCTTCTCCTATTCGCTCTTTTTGTTCTCTCGTTGCCTTTCTGACGTCTTTCTCCTTAATTCCTTGTCACAATTCTGTATAATGAACCTATCCGAGCTCTTGTTCATTCTTACTTTTTATTATTATGTAAAATGAACCTACCCTAAACAAGGTTCCTCTTCCCGGGGAAGTTTCCTACGGTCAAATTACTCATGCTTGCTACTGCTCTGAAAATGTCCTTTCCATCTCATTGTGATTGTCTCTTCACGGAAAAATGGCGTTGAATTCGACGGTTTCCGGAAGTATACCTGTCTACTTTCCCTTCATTCATCATCTTATGGAGAAAACACGACAAACACTGGGTTGTCCTGGCAACAGTAATCCCCAGTGATATGCTTCTCCCGACCCTTCTGCGGTTGAGATTATCACTAATTGTCTGTGAGCACTCTTGCATCAAACAGCGCGGAATCAGTTGTTTGTTCAGTGCTGATCATTCTTGCCATATACGTACGTTCTTAGGTAAATGTTATTCTACATAACCTTTTTTCAATGTTTCTTTTTAAAATATTTTACCATTAACCCGGATTAAAATTCATATTTGCCCATATTTCTTACGATATAGCAGAGATCTCTTTCATGATATAAATTCTCGCACAGACAATACTCCTGTTAGGCAGCTCGTGGGTAGTGAATTGTAGCCACCGTAGGATTAACAGGTGTTTTGCTTGTTTCACAGCTCGATTACTTGTTTTCTGCCTTTAGACTGTGGACTGGGCTCTGATTCATCTCTACGTTTCATGCATATGTTTATTTTCATTTCAAATTTTATGAAAGAAAATGCCATAACGGAAGTCATATGCATCTGTATTAATGAATAGTGAGGTTAGTGAGAGCAAAAAAAAAAGAGTTAGGTGCTCGTTCGTTGTCTGTTCTCTATCCTTTCCAAGTAGACCATAGCTGAAGAACCTTGCTTGCAGGCTACGGCCAGCAGCAGCAGTCGGGTGGATCGTCGTCGGTGTCCCAGCCGCCCCCTCCCCTGCCCATCTCGGCCGGAGTCCACTCCACGTCCTCTTCCACTTCTTCCTTCTACCACCAGACTCCTCCATCTTCTCAATACCACCAACGTATCCACCATCCACACCATCTACAGACGGTCAGAATCTCTCTATGCTCTTTATTGTGGTGCACCTGGCTGGTTTCGTTAGATTGCAGAGACAAACTTTATTCCGGTCTTTGTTACATTGCCTTAGAAAGTACTGGTGTTCTTGTATTGACTTATCTAGTGGTCCTAAGCCTTCAGCACTCTCCCCTGACTTCCTCTCTGATCTCTTCCGTCCCTCTCGGTCCTCCGTCTTCTCTGCTTCGTCCTTCTAAGACGATGATTGACGTTCTTTCTCCGATGCGAGGCCAGACGGCGGCGACCGCGGATTCCACAGGTTTCTTAGTCATGATGTTTCTCTAATCTCCTCCAAATTCCTAATGTCATAAATCAGCTCTTCTCCCCTAATCAACTGACGGAAGTCATCAGCATATTAATAGCCGATGATAGCTTTATAGGCTGACACGCTTCAGTCTCTCAGCATTTAATAAGAAAACAATGTGGGCTAAATTTTGTAAATACTCGGACTGCCAGTAACTGATATATTCCAATAGCGAATATTCTGTGATGTTCTCTGAAAATGCGTGAGGGGAAAGGGAGTTGTAGTGGGTAAAGCATCTGCCGCTGAGACGTAGTCATAATTGGTTATAGAATTGAAATTATTTTATCTCGAATTTTGCATGCGCATGAAATTAATACTTGCCTTTATGTTGCGCTGGTCCCGGTTTTCATTCCTTTGCTTCCTCTCACTTTCAGCGGTTCTGCCTGTCTGTGCGGATGACAAATTTACGTTTGGTCCTCTTCGTGCGGTTAACAATGAAGCTGCTTGGTTTGCTGGGCAACGCGCTACGTTTTGAATAGATGCCCTGATGTGAGAAAGAGGAGGATGAGAGAGAATGCTTGACCAGGGGAGTCCAGGGAAGAAGAGTGAAATCTATTTACATTTGCACCATCCATTTTTCTATCACAGCTGCACCTGGTGAATGGTGAGAGGATGTGCTCAGGGGGAATGGAGAAATAGCAGGTGACCCCCCCCCCTCCCCTTACACTCTCACTGAAACGTGTCGGAAAGTGCGGCGAAGAAACAGAGGAACTAGAATTAAATAAAGTAGGACAAGCGTAACCCCCTTCTGAGAAACTGTTCATCTTCCATCAGTCAGACTTCTCCACGACGACTGGTCTGATTATTCCTATTGACAGCTTATCATTCTAACCGTGTCTTTCTTTCTTGCAATTAGTGTTAGTCATTAATACTCGCCTTCTGCACATTGATTTTTGATTCAATTACCTTACATTTATTTCTTTTTTGCTTCTTTATCTATTTAGTCTTTCATTCCTTGAGATGCTACTTCCTTCCTAAGTGAACTGCCCTCAGATAAATTTGAGGCATTGGTCGTAAAACTCATGTTGCCCACTGGCTAATTCGCCCTCACTTATTTCCCATTCCTTTCCTCGCAGCTGTTATGTGAAAGAAATCTTTTTGCAATTTCTTGCAGTTATGGTCACCGGCACTAAAAGCTTGTGGACTGCTAGTGTATTCCTGGTGGGCACACGAACGTTACAATCCAAACTCAGATGCTTCCTCCTGGCTGAATCAATCCTTGAGCACCCAAGGGATGGAATTGAAAGGCATGCTTTTTAGCGAGCCATTTAGATGACTGAGGAGTCGAGAGGCTGTGGTTGCCCATGGATACAATATACCTCTTGTGAAGTGTGCGTCTCTCTCTCTCTCTCTCTCTCTCTCTCTCTCTCTCTCTTTCTCTTTCTCTTTCTCTTTCTCTTTCTCTTTCTCATTCTATTTCACAGCTTGATTTTGACTCTCTACTTGCAGTTACTTTTCTATTTCACTTATTTCCTCGCTGTCTGTTAATCTTCCATCCCGTAAGTGTACTATCATTTACTTCTTTGTTTATGAGTGTCTTTCCTCCATTTTTCCCTGTTTGCCACACTTCGCTCTCCCTCCCAATATCACTTTCAGTATTCTTTACATTCACAGGCTTTGTCCTAATTCTTTCTATATATTTTTTTCTTTGTATGACCCGGCCAAAAGTTTTATGCCTCCATGTTAATCTATAATTCGTATCAGCTGACAATGAGAGGATGAACTTAATGCTGCCTTACTTGGAAAGGAATTCAAGGTCATATTTTAATCAAGCCATGAATTTTCTACATTGATCGTGATAGCAGAAAACATTAATTGCCCTCTCAATGTCAACTTTATCTACTTAATATATGGCAGTTCTGGCTCGGATATATGCGTGAAGCCCCCCGTTGATGTCTTTGATGAAAGCGGAGTTAGTGCTGACCACTTCTAGCCACGGGGTTGTACACAACATTCCACTCGAGTCTACGATCTCCGCAAGGAACACCGTCTCCATCTACCGGGAGTGCCACTCCCCTCTCGTCATTCGTCGGGATGGGACTCATAGTCGGAGTGCCTTCGTGCACGCGAGCTTCTCTCACTCCTCATCGTTCCACTGCAACTCTCATCGTTCCAGGCCTGTGCTGGCCCACAAGTTTTCAGACAGTTGAGACATGTTGAACTACACCAGACAATTTGAGCTTCCTCTATTTTTCCCACTTCCTCATACTCTCCCTCCTTCCCTCCCTCTCTCTCTCTCTCTCTCTCTCTCTCTCTCGCTTTCTCTCTCTCTCTCTAACTCGTCTATGCATGCTCTGGACCTTATAATTCTGTGGGCCCAGCGGGCCTTCCTGTCTAGATTCTTAGATTTTTTTTCAAGGCCTGTATATGGCTCAGGAAATATCCGAACATCTCACAGAGTGTTTTGACAAAAAGACTTCATTTTCGAAAGTCGGCGAAACCGGCTGTTAAAGCAATTCTATGGATTTGCAAAATAAAGTGCACCAGCCGAGGAATCTCTTAACTCATGGTAATATGTTAAAATTTTCCGAACAGAGTGCGTATGCTGAAAGCTCAGCATCCATTGTACTCTTTTTTTCAGTTCCGTTCTTGCTCTTTGAAATCGAAAAGTATGCCGATTGTCGGAACTGCTACAAGCTAGATATATCTTTTCTAAACACTCCCGGCGACAAAAATCAATGTAGATCTATTTCGTTAACTGTTATGTCTGCTCCTCACTTAACTGACCCTGCAAATGTAGTCGAGCAATTGAGTCCCGTTGGCTGAATAGATTACCTACTTGTTTCTATACGAATCTTGTAGAAGCCTGCCAATTAAAAACATGTTGGCAACTGGCCCTTTGCAAAGAAGCCCTATAGATGGGTTTCTGGCCTGGAGGTTCTGATCCACATGGACAGAAGTGGAGTAAATCCTCAACAGGCACACTGCGTCAAAGAGACGATGAGGGTCGAGAGAAGAAAGAAAGCGAGAGAGATAGAGAGAGAGAGATAAAGAGAGAGTATACGATGGGGATGCAGGCTGGGATGCACTTGCGAATAAGCATAAGAAGGCGAAGGAGATAAAGGGGAGGAGGCAGGCCCCACTGCGGCCCTTCCGTTGTCTTCTTCTCTGTAGCCTCTCTCAATCCCATACTCTATCGCATCTTCTATATTCTGCCCTTGTCGTGTTCTCCCACTGCTTCGACCTTCTCTCTCATCCTCTTCTCTGCTTCACCCATTTGGGGCGACTGTGTGCGCTGGACCCGAGGAGTGCGTCGCAAGCGATAGAATACAAGAGAAGAGAAGGAAAGAGGGAGGGAAGCCTGGTCTGTGGAAGAACGATAGAGTGGACAGTTGCCTTCTAGAGATAGTCAGAAAGTGTCAATGATCGAGAGAGTGCATACACAGAGAGAGAGTGAGAGAGAAGGAAAGAAAAGAGATGAGTCGACCTCGGCGGTCGCCCTTCAGCCTTTCAGCAGTACCCTATCGTTTCGGGCATTCGCCCTGGCTCATTTCTCACCCCTTCCCGCGCTCCCAGCCAGCCAGGACAAGAGGAGAGATCAGTCTCAGCCCTCCCTCTTCTGGCTGAAGACCGGCGCCATTCCGTCGCCTGGATACAGAAGCATTCCAATGCTGAAAGCAGACCAAGCTGGCATAAGACAAGAGGCGCGTCTGGCTTACCGTCGGTTCCTTTGTCTCATTGCCATCAGAGAAGTCTTTGACGGCTCACGTTAGGAATCCCCATACCCAAAGAGTAATCTCCCTGAAGAGTTCAACCCATCCCACTCGCTTTTTTCCTCGTGCTTTGGAATCATTTCGTGCTTGTTGTGATGCCCCTCCCTATTTAGCTCCTTCGCTCCTTTTCTCCATAATTTTTTCCTCTTCTTTATGCATTTTTTCCAACGTTTAGATCATATGCATTGTTACTCTTTCTTCTTTTTTCCCTTTATTTGTTTTCTCTTCAATTAAGCTCTTCCGTGTCTCTAGAAGACGCTTGCCTTCTTGGAAGGGAACAGAAAGAGGAACAGAAGGCGTGCCGTCCTAGCTGCATGCCTCTGGGAGAAGGCCTCATCGCACCCCTCCCCACTCTCCCCCCCCCCCCCCGTCCTTTCCTTCCTTCATCTCCATTCTCCACTATTCCTCCCTCTATCTCTCCCCCTTCATCCCTTGCTATTCTCTGCCTCACTCAAGAAGAGCGCCACGCGCACTTTTGTTCTCTTCGCCATCAAGCATCTCTAGCCTCTGTTCACAATTCTCTCTCTCTCTCTCTCTCTCCCTTTCTCTTTATCTCTCTCTCTTTCTCCCTCTCTCTTTCTCTCTCTCTCTTTCTCTCTCTCTCTTTCTCTCTCTCTCACACTCCTTTCAGCCTATACAGCCCGAAGGCTTTAGAGCGAGTCTCGTGGCCCGGGAGAGAGTCGGGCAAAGCTCGTCCCTCTCCCTCCGCTTCATCTTCCTCCCTCTGGCTCCTTTCTCATGGAACGAATTGAGAGAATCCATTGGTTGGCGGTGAAGAAGGGGCACGTTTTGGTGTGCCTGAGGGCAGTGACTATCAGTGGTCCGTTATCATCTCAGCCGGTCACTCCATTTCTGGCCTCGTTTATCTATTTGATTCCCTTTGTCCCTTCCAATATCACCATTTCCACCCCAACCGGACACTGACAACATGTCTTGGCCGTGTTTCCCTTCAGTGTTTTCCTTCTTGATTCTGCTGTCTCCCCTCTTTGCTACCTCGCTTGATGCAAAAAGAATCATCGATAGAAAGGAGGGGGAGCTAGAGACTGAAGCCAGTGAGAGCGAGCCTGCCCACCATTGCCTCCTCCATCATCGACAAGGCATATGCTAGCTGCTGCCTTGTAAGACAGAACACGCCCGTCTCTCTCTCTCTCTCTCTCTCTCTCTCTCTCTCTCTCCGCCCCCACCCCTTTCTCTCGTCCCTCCTTCTCTCTCTCTCACTCTCTCTCTCTCTCTCTCTCTCGCCTTTTTCTCCTCTCATATCATCGTTGTACCATCTCACCGCTAACAGTGAGAGTCTTCTCATCTCCCATTTCTCAACAACAAGTATTCTCATGGAGGCCTTTTCTTGACTCCTCAGCCCTTTCGCGTGCTCTCTCGCTTTTTCTTTGTTTCTCGACGTTTTCCGCCCGCGTTTTCTGGACACCGCCATTGGAATTGCCAGGCTACTGGAAATAGTATTGTTAATCGGAGCGAAGAAGGATAAGTTGTGGTTGTTGCTGGAAGCGGCCGCTGGCCCTCCCGCTGGCAAGCGCTGGCGACAAAAGGAAGACGGAGCGCCTCTTCGCTCATGAATCTCCGGAGGCGCTCGCTTCTCTTTCTCTTCGATCTCACCGGAAATAAACGTTGGTTCATTAGTGGTTCATGCAGGTTGTAGTAAGACTTGTCGTAAACAGGACTTCCTGCTGTGTCCTTATGCTATGTGCCTTTTTTAAAGTCACATTTCGCCTCCTACAGCTTTTATGATTTTTCTATGCCATATTTTCAGCAAGCATAGTGTCTATTTTTTTTATCTTTGCACCATTTGCGGTTTCAGGAGGAAACTATAAAGGAAATATTTCACTCTGAAGTGTACTTTATTGCTACAGCTGCTTGATCTTTTGTCCAGCTCCAGCCTGCACTACCATTGTGGCTGTCATCACTAGTTTAACACGTGTGGCCAATTCTTTCTGTTTTCTCTCCCTCTCTCTTTCTCTCTCTCTCTCTCTCTGTCCTTGCCTCTCTCTCTCTCTCTCTCTCTCTCTCTCTCTACCGCTTTTCCTTCCAAAAGCCTCCTCTCCCCCTTCACGGATCCTCTGCCTTCACGCGTGGATGGGTGATGATGGGATTTACGCTCTGCTTCCTCTTCCCACTAATTCTGGCGCTTCTCTGTCCTCTCTTTCCATTTAAATCGACTTCCTTCCCCCTCATCGCACTTCCCTCAACATTTATACAAAAATAGGTTGGCACAATATCGAGATCATCGACGAATATTCACTTGCTTCATTTACGTCTTTCCCCTATTCTCTGAATAGACTCTCTCTTTCGCTCTCTCTCTCTCCTTACCCATAAATTCCTCTACTTGTGCGAATGACCACATTTGAAAAGGGATAATGGCCATGCCATAAACAGCATCTTGTAGAATGAATTAAACGCAATTCAACTTCATTCATCATCTCTAATTTGTATTCAGTAGGCACTACGCGAGATCCTGGTGATGGTGTGTTCCAGTTGAGAAGGAAGTGTGGACAAAGATCAGCCGGAGCCGGCTATGGCATGCAGGGAGGGATTCTCTTTCAGTCTCTCTTTCTCTGCATTCTTTCTTCTTTCTCCGTTATTTCCCATATCCCGTTCAACATTCTCATTCCGGCCGGTTTGTATCTCTCTTCTGTCTGTCCTGTCTTCACCTAGTCCCTCTCTCTCTCTCACTCTCTCTCTCTCATATCTATCTCTCGTTCCCTATCGCACCTCCTCCGCACTCTAAGTGCGAGAAGGGCAATCGAAGTGCTGGCGATAATCCGCGGAGAGCGAAGGGAGCCTGGGGCGAGAAGCATTTCGCGGTGTTTATAATCCTTCGTTGTCTAAATGGCTGCGCAAGAGTCTCTAACGAGATTCTATCGGAAAGAGAAGAGGTTGCTAATTGGATGGCTCAGAATGACTGCAAATTAGTGGGGTTTGTAGGTATCGGAAAGGAGTTAGTCGCTGCATGAAAAGAAGTTAATCGCAGCAAGTAGGAGTTTGTGCTGTTCGCTCTTCTCATCCAACTTCTCAATGCCCTCATTGCTGGTCTGCAGAAGTGTGCTATTGCAAAGTTCTGCAAATCTTTGCTTTTCCTACCAAGGTAACGGAAAGCTAAAATGTTGTAAGAAATGACAAAAGAAAGTTTGAAGTAGCAATCTGAAGTTCTTCCTTTCGCAGGAGCCTCATCGAATGCATCTACGAATGGAGTGGGCCCCTCTTCGTCCTCGTCCACATCGGCAACCACCGCTTCGACAGTGAAGCATCTCTCTGCCTCCGTCTCTGCTCTCTCTTCCGTCGGTCTATCTGCCCCTGCCACTGCAAATGCAGATGGCCCTGCCAGACACAAGATCAGCAAGAGCCCCTCCGATGAGTCTATCAGGTTAGAGAGAGAGAGGGAGAGAGAGAGAGAGAGAGAGGAAGAGGAGAGGAGAGAGAAGAGCGATTCGAAAGTTGATGCATGCACATTTTAACTGCAGTTTCCTCCCTTTTGCATGTCTGACGTTACTTTCCCAGCCTGCGTAGTATTAGCCACTAAGCTAACCATTAGTGCCGCGGGAATCAGCCTTAGAAAACAGGATAAACCCAAGAGGGCATGAGAGACGTTCTAGACTTGAGGATAGGATGAAATATATGTGTTCGATTTTCGCCCCCAACCACCAGACAACTGTTTCAGTGATGTAGATTATTCGGGTATTCAGCATCCTAAAAAAGAAAATCAATTCTGCCGTTCTATTGTTGCCTTGAAAATGAAGGCAACTAGATTGTTCCTTCCATTTCCCTTTCTATATATGTCCCACGTGCCCGTTCGGTGGTTCTCGGAGTGTGTTTTTCTTTCTCTCTCTGCTGTGAACGTCATCTCTGGATGGAGGATTTAAAGAGAAAGCACTCCCTCCACACTTGAAGCTTCTCCGGGGCCTCCTTTGACTGGAAAGTCAGCTGCACCCATTAGCTCTCCTCTCTTCTCCATTTGGATGGAGAAGGGCTGAGTGCTTCAGAGCTAGGCTGGGGACACTGCACTCACGTTTCTGTTGGACTGAACAAGCTACCGCTTAATCAGGAGACTGCCGCTATCTTGTGCAAGAAGCCACTCTACATTTCTATTTTAAATTCACATTTTGCCTAATATTACGACTAATAATAATGTTATATAAATCACAAAGATATCTATCATAAATATTATGAGTGTTTTGTGAGAAAGCAAGCATTGTAATGTGAAGGATGAAGAGAAAAAGGTTGAATAAAGATAGAGTATCTGATATCTCATTCAGATCGCACACTTCTTCCTCGGGAAGCAACGGCGCCCACTCGAATGGCACGAGTTCAGCCAACAGTAACAAGGCTCGTCATTTATTCTAACTTTTGAATTGTACCGTTTTAGACTTGCTTTATGGCTGCCCTAAAATGTATTCAAACAGTCATATTTGAGCTTGTCTTTATTAGAGATTATGATTGAGCATTACGCTTGTTAGTGCTGCACTTTTCCTTAATAATTGCTGACACAAAGTGCACCCTAAAATAAATCCCCAGCTAGAAAAACAACATTGAAAGTGGAACACTGTGATGGACAGGTTGAAACTCGACTTTGCAGGGCTTCCGACCGGAAGATGCCGTTACGACCTTTGGGCCGAAACTGGCCCCGTACGAGCAGACGGAGATCTACCAGTACGTCAGGGTCTACTTCGTCGGGTCACAAGCCAAGAAGCGAGGTATCTTGTATCTTTGAGATGACTTGATTCTTCCATCTATAATTATTATTGTTGGAGAAGACGTGAAGAATGTTGTAATCTCCTCCAAATGCCTGTAATTGGTCGGTCTTCCCCATCTCGAGTTCCCTTCTGCAGGAGGCATCGTGGGAGCCCCGAACAACTGTGGCTACGACGACGACAACGGGTCGTATCTTCTGGTCGCCCACGACCACGTCGCCTACCGATACGAAATACTCAAAGTCATTGGCAAGGGCTCCTTTGGACAGGTACTTCCTTCTCTTCACTACCAAGAAACACTCTTCCGGCCTACTTTGCGGCCTAATTTATAAACAAAATTAAAGTGAAACTCATTGGCACCGTTTTGCGCTCCATGCTAAACTTCTTCATTTCTTTCTCCCTCCCCCCGTCCTATCTTATGTTATATACCTCCTTTCTCCCATGACCCGGCCATCTGCCTGGCAGCCGGCCGATGCTCTAACCAGATCGTCTTCAGTTACTTGTTATGCGCAAAGGTCGCCGCGTTCTGGGCTTCTGTAGGGGATCTCTTTCTCCCTCTTCCTCTATCTCTCTCTCTCCCACTCTCCCTCTACTCTCTCTCCTCTCTCTCTTCTTCTTCTTCTCTCTCTCTCTCTCTCTCTCTCTCTCTCTCTCTCTCTCAGAGAAGGCGCCTTTCTTATCCTTTCCTTCTCGGCTTATCGCCATTCCCTATTTGCTGGCGTCCTTCACATTATCTCTTTCCTCACCCATGCATGGGAAATTGAATGGAAATTTATGGGCGTACAAGGAAGAAAAGGATTGATTCGTGATGCTTTCTCCAATTGGCGATGCTTTACGCGACTGAAAAGGACTTAGGAATGAAGGGAGAAAGGAAAGATCCTTGGCAACCTTCATTTCTTCCAGGTCATCAAAGCCTACGACCATAAGTATCAACAGTACGTTGCATTGAAACTTGTGCGGAACGAGAAGCGATTCCATCGCCAGGCTGACGAGGAGATTCGCATCCTGGTATTTATATGTTTATTAACATTCTTGTAAGGCTAAATTGCTGAGGTGATATTGTTGGAATTAAGGAGATATCATTTCCAGGATCATCTTCGGAGGCAAGACCCGGATGGCACCCACAACATCATCCACATGCTCGACCACTTCAACTTCCGCAATCACAAATGCATCACCTTCGAGCTGCTTAACATTAACCTCTATGAGCTCATCAAAAAGAACAAGTTCCAAGGATTCAGCCTTCAGGTTTTTCTTCTAAGATATCTTCATTTCATAGTGTTTTTGAAGTGAGAGAATTCTTCGGGAAAAAAAGTTTCTGGATGGAGACCATGTTCATAGCTTCCTCCTCTATTTTGTAACCGTTTGAGTTGGTGAGGAAGTTCGCCTTCTCGATGCTGCAATGCCTGGAGTTGCTCAATCGGAATCGTCTCATCCACTGCGATCTCAAGCCTGAGAATGTTCTCTTGAAACAGCAAGGAAGAAGTGGCATAAAGGTCAGCTTGTGCCTTCTTCTTGTGTCATGCTTAGAATTGAAGCATTTCTTTCACAGAGCACAGGTGTCAGCTTTTAACAAATGTTTCTTTCAGGTGATTGACTTTGGCTCTTCCTGTTTCGTTGACCAGAGGATATACACGTACATCCAGTCTCGCTTCTATCGTGCCCCTGAAGGTTACTACATCCACCATTTAGTAGCTTAAGTGGCATGATTAATCATTTACAGTAATCCTCGGCGCACGATATGGAATGCCTATCGATATGTGGTCGCTGGGATGCATTCTTGCAGAGCTACTGACGGGATATCCACTGCTGCCTGGAGAAGATGAGAATGACCAGGTGCGAGCAGATCATTTGCAAAACTATAATCTAACTAATATTTAAAAAAAAATGTGCAATTAAAAAGTAATTGGCGAAGAATAAAGATATTTCTTGACTGATTTCTAGCTCGCTCTGATTATCGAGCTGCTTGGAATGCCTCCAGCATCAGTGACGGAGCATGCGAAACGGACAAGGACATTCATCTCTTCCAAGGGATATCCGAGGTCGGCTGGAAATTACCTTTTTGCATTTTTAGGAAAGTGGCATGTTTTTTTTAAATAAATCTAGACACTATATTTTCCTTGGCATTGTATGTAAGAGGCAAAACGTGCACATCATTCCCGTCCTTTAACAGGGAAAGTAAGCTTTTCGTGTATACCAATATTTACTTTACATGACGTCATATAAGTTTCCCAAATCGGCATTAACGATTTCCCTGTTTCCCATATCTTCAATAACGACTCCCGCTATATGTGGCGAAGTTTTTCTTTTCGACAATAACGACTGGCAGCGAAAATAGAAGTGTCTTGTAGGTACTGCTCACTAACCACTGCTCCGGATGGCTCGGTTGTTCTGGGAGGGAATCGATCCAAGAGAGGAAAGATGCGTGGCCCTCCTGGGAGTCGTTCCTGGACGAGCGCCCTTAAGAATCTCGTATGACCAAGTCTTTTAATGCACTTCTTTCTATGGATCTCCTCTTTCATGTTTTCATTTTAATATAAATGGTCTGTCGTGTTCAAACTTTTTACCAGACCCAATGGCAGGGTGACGAGAGCTTCATCGACTTCCTGAGACGCTGCTTGGATTGGGATCCTGAGCAGAGAATGACCCCTCAGCAGGCACTGAAACACCAGTGGCTCCGTCGGAGACTTCCCTGTGTCCCTTCCAGAGCAGATGCTCTTGGTCTTGACACGGAGAATGGAGGTACGGTAGAGTTGTATCTTTTCTTTGCCTGCTCTTCAGAGTAGTGTGTCATTTCTCGTTCCTTTTGTTGACTTTCTTTTCAAGATGTCGTGAATATATTACCGTGTCTTTATTCTTCAAGTTTTCCTTTCCTTTCAATTAGGATTAAGATGTTCTATCGGTGAAGACCAGACTACCGTACTAGATAGATGCAGAGTGTGGCACTGATTCAGGCCGCTAATCCGTCCTTCTCGTCAAGTCCAAGCCGGAGTCTCTGCCTCTCTGCCCCTCTCTTTCCCTCCCTCTCTCACTTCCATCTTCCCTGCTGCTAAACCAGAAGGCACGCGACTGCGAGAGACTGCCGGCTCTCTTTTCCACGCTGTAAGCTCTTATTTTAGTGTGTACTTTAAATAACTATCCGTCCGTTTAGTTCTTCTTAATCAATACTGCACTTGAACACTTATTTCCTTTGCCCGTGACAACGTCGCACCGAACTGCTTGTTTCTGTACATAGCTGTGTTTCGTGCATCTCTAATGCTGTAGTTATGCCATGCAAGACCTCTCCATGTGCTGTTACCAATGAGTGAGAGAGTGTGAATGACTTGGATCTGATCTCTTTCTATTTCAGCCACGTCCTCTCTGCTGACAACTCCAGTATCTCTTCTGAGCCAGTCCACCACTGCCCTTCGTCTGCCCTCCTCTGCTGTCCCTTCATTCTCTCCATGCACCAGCAGTGCCTCCATCAAACCCCCCATACCCAATCTACCGTAATCATCTTCCTCACCGGCTAAGGACAGGTCAAATGGTCAGGAAGTCAAGATCTTCTCTGGCCATCTTCCCGCTCATAATAGTCTCCCTCCCAATATCCAGCTCCTCAAACCGTGTACGGTTCCTCGTATTTTCTTTTGTCTTCCTCAGTCTGTAGATTGCGCGCTTAATGATAGTGTAATGAATGCATGGATTTTTTTAAATTACTGAATCACTAACAGAAGCTTTTACGCGTGACTCTAGTCCTGCAGTTTTACACTCACTTTTGTAAATTCCCGCTTAACGAAGTTAGCGTATTTCCGAGATATTTTCTTTCTTGATTTTAGACTGTCATTCCTGTTTATCTTTGTCTGTTTTTATTCGTTTCCATTCTCAACTCTTCTCATGTCGATGAGAATGTTTTTTTTTTACTTTACAACGAGGCGGATATGGCCATATTTAGTTCTGAGCGGATGTTCTATTATCTGAATATAATATGCAATCCTGTTTATGAACAGCGTTGAAGCAGAGATGTTCGCGATTAAGCAGTTCACTGCAATCTCTCTTTGTAGTCCTTTCTCTCTCTCTCTCTCTCTCTCTCTCTCTCTCTCTCTCCCTCTCTCCCTCTCTCCCTCTCTCTCTCCCTCTCTCCTCTCTCTCTCTCTCTCTCTCCCTCTCCCTCTCCCTCTCCCTCTCTCCCTCCCTCTCTTCTTTCTCTCGCTGCCCTTTGCAATGCATCTCTTTATTCTTGTTAAGTCTATTGAAGATTGACGAAGATCTTCTCAGAATTTGAATGGAAATAATGCGCTTTCATAATGACATTGAGATTCCTTCTATTTTATTCTCCATTTTCTTTCAATATTTGTTTTCTCATAATAACTATGAGATTTTATATGATGACATATTGCTTTTCGAACCCATGCAGTCCTTCCGATCCCTTCGTGTCCCTTTGCCATTTCCCGTCTGCCCGCAGCAATGATCTACTTTTGCTTAATCGATAGGCAAGCAAATCCTCCGCTCTTTCACGCTCTCTCGATGTGTCCTCCACTGTTGCTTGTTGTTCATTGAATCCTTCGGAGCAAGGACACATGCGAGGTCGATCTCCTTCCTTGATCCTGAGCCCTCTTTAAACTTCTCTCTTCTACGCCGCCCCTTCTGATGGGTCTCTTTCGAACTGGGTCGAGGGGAGTTCCAATCAGCTATTAGGAATACTCTGGGGATCTTTGTACGTAAAGGGAGTGATAGTGGCAGAGAGAAGGTTCTGTACATATTGGAGTGTGAATGGCCCCCTTCTTCTGTGCATGTCGTGTTCAGTTCCATGCCACTTTGCTGTTTTATAGATCCGGGATGTTTCATATGCACTTGCATGGATATTAGGCCTCAATTCTTACTATAGGCTATTTCCCAATTTGTATGCATTTTTCGGAAGCTTGCATTGTCCCATTTCATCCCTTTGTTATTTGGAAGATGCAATTCTGTTTTGTATTTGAGCCGCATTGTCGGCGTCCCGACGGTTCCTTGTAACTCTTTCCGACTCTAGCCTAGAGTGCTCCTTTTATACTCTTTCCGAGTCTTTTAATTTATCTCTGTGCGCAGCACAATAAATCTCTGCTTCCTTTAATATTTTATTATCGGGAAATATCGTCATTTTATGTTCTTTATCGGAAGTTGCCGAGAATATTGAACTTTCTAGTGTTTCACCTTCTCTTTCTGTGCCGTTGTTCTTGCATTTCTTATTGTGATGGTATGGATTTATTCCCCTCTCTCGACAATGCTTCATCACGTGGTTCTTCTTATCGTTTATTCTCCGTTTTAATGATGATAAAGGAAATACTAATAATTGAAAAGGAAAGTTTGACTTACACACATTTGACAAGGTGAAATACCACTTAAGTCGTTCTGAAAGAAACGGAGATCCAAGCAGAAATCATTGTGATCGTGGGTGGATTAATTAGGAGTAAACAGTAAATCAATAGGCTTGAAAGAACAATGTATGTATGTATTTGAATAGGCATCATCCAACGGCGTATTCTTCTCTTCTCTCTCTCCCCCTCTGTCTCTCTCTCTCCCTCTCTCTCTCTCTCTCTGACTCTCTGTCGCTCTCTCTCTCTCTTACTCTCATATCCTATCCCTCAATCTCTCCTTCTCTCTCTCTTTCCCTTAATTTTTATCTCTCCTTGTTTCTCTCTTTTTTTTGCTTGGTTTCGCATTCCTTCTCGCTTTTAATTGTCACGCAAACCCCTTCTCTCTTATACTTTCTATTATTAATGAATATGCAAATAACCTAATGCAGCGGCGTCAACTGCTTCTCTCTCCATTATGAGATTGCCTCATTCCGTTTGCTTGCCTTCACCTTGGTCGGCCGACTCTTCTTTCCAGCTTTCTTATTCTGCATTAACATGCCAGAGCGAAGGTTCTTCTACGATGATGACAACTACTGGACGAATGCATTCAGGTCTCATTTTTTGCATGGTAATTGCTTCTTTAATCCCTTAGAGAAGAAGAATAGTTTGTCGAAGAACTTGACAATCTTTTTGTTTTCATCAGCGCTGTCTCGTATCTTAGTCATTTGATTCTTTGTTCTTGTTGTAAGAGCCTATGACGAGGATTCATCGGAGTTGCCGTCGTCGTCCAGCCGTCCTCCTCTCTCCTCTCGCTCCCCCTTCCTTCCCATTTGGGCCCCTCCACCTCCCCCTCCCCAGCCCCCTCATTCACTTCCCCCATCTCTCTTCTCTCAGACGATTACGGTGAGTCGTCTCCAACATTCTACTTCCTATTTGAATGAACCGGTCCTCTCCCTCCTTGAGATGCCTCGAGCCGGAATGGGCCTTCTGCCTCCGCCGGCATTCTTCTCTCCCCGCCCACCCGTTCACGCTTCTCTTCTCTCTGAGCTCGAAGTCGACCACATCGAAGGAGTCTTCCCGCCTATGTCCTTCTCGCCCTATCGATCTATTCTCGTACGACTAGTTTCATCTGTGATAAGTATTGATTGAAGAAAGGGTTACAGTATGGATGGTGGAGATTGCAGACAGACATCGAGCACCCCTTCGACAACCTTGACTTTCTCCGTCCGCAGCCCTCTGCCCTCGGCCGTTCTGGCTACCCGAACCACAACAACAACATCATGAACAGCAACAGCTTCGGCGACTCTTTCGACTCGCAGCTGAGGTCATCTTTCCTTTCATTTTCTCTTAGAGAACTTACATATATGAACTTGAAAGGATTTTTATTGTGGTAATGTATATCTATTTTTTATCGTAATCTGCTTGGATTTCAGATCGCGACGCTCTTTCGTGACGGTGAATTCCTCTTCAGGCACCCACGTCGTGCAGCCGCAATCAGTTGCTGCCTCCCTCCTCATTCTCACATGTGAACTTCCACTTCCAGACCATCGACGACCACTACCTCGAGTACTTCGAGTTCCTCTCCAGCAACTTTGCAGCGATGCTAAAGAAGAGAGGCCTCCAGGGAGCAGCCGGCGAGAGAGCAGCGGAGGAGGGAGAGGAAGGGAAGGAGGAAGGGAAGGAGGAGGGGGAAGGAGAGAAGGAGGAAGGGGAAGGAGAGAAGGAGGAGGATGAAGAGAAGTCAGACGGGGAAGGACTGGAAGACAACGGCGGAGAGAAGGACAGCGCGAGAAGTTAGAGCAGCTACTGTCGTGAGATTCCGTTGTTAACAAGAACATTTGAGGTATCGAGTGCACGGATTCTGAAAGCGTGGATGATGAAGAGAGCAGTGAAGAAGAGAGTGGAGAGGAGACGAGTGAAGAGGGAGAGAGTGAAGATGGAGAGAGCGAGGGAAAAGAGAGGGACAGCGAGGAGGAAAAGGCGACTTCCGCCTTGTCCTGCGAAAAGGAGAAGAATAAAGAGGCATGATATTGCTATGTCAGAGTAATGGGGGAGTGCCAATCATTCGTTGCAGGATGTCTTGTGGGATCTGTCGCCGAGTCAGTCCTCCGGCTACCGTAACCCTCGCTTCCGTCGCTGGCACGCTCCCCCCACCGATGGGATGAGACTGGCCTGCCCGACTGGCAGACTGTGCAGTGCTCTCGATCCACGCAACTACTTCCAGCACAACCCATCCAATCAGATATTCTCACGAAAGGTGAGGGAGAGAAGTGGAGAGAAGGAAGAAGCATGCTATCCCCCTTTCCGGTCTTCGTTGGTGGTCTCCCTCTGGAAGTGAAAGACCATCATCTACAGTACGCCTTCTCGATGTTCGGTCCTCTGACCGTGGATTGGCCAGCCAAAGTGACCGAGCAGGTCTTCCCAGTCAGGGTTCGGTCTCTTCCCATCTTCTTCTCTTCTATGCCATATGCTCTGTGTCCAAAGATGGCTTTTCATCCAGAAGCTCCCCTCCGCTGCGCAGCCTCACCGTACACCTTTTTGGATTCAGGGCTACGTATTTCTCATCTTCCATCACGAGGAGAGGTCGGTCTCAGTCTCGATTACAACCCCTTTCCTCCCCCCTTCAGTGTTCGTAAACTCGTGGAAGCTTGCTTCGAGGAGGACGACAAGCTCTTCTACAATCTCCCTCCCATTCCGTCTCTGCAGACTGCCAAACCAATTCAGGTTTCACCCTAGCACATCACAATTTGAAGAAAGGCTTTATTTTAGCTATCGGTGCGTCGAAATTTTTCTCTCGGTTTCACTCTCCTCTCTTTCGTTACATGTTTCGTTTCATATCTTTTTTTTTCCTTTCTGACGCTCTCCATCTCCTCATTTCCTGCAGGCGCAGGTCCGCCCTTGGCGTCTGGCAGATGCTGATTACATTGTTGACCCCGACCTGCCCGTGAACCTCCGCCGGGTCATCTTCGTTGGAGGAGTGCCTCGCCCCATTCGAGCTGTCGAGTTGGCACACATTATGGACAGGTTGGGCAAAGTGAAATGGAGGGAGAGACAGAGAGGAAGGGGAGACAGAGCGAGAAAGAACGAGAGAGGGAGAGAGATGGGGAGAAAGAGAGAGCGAGAGAGCGAACATATGCGTGATGTGACTGGTACGGTTTTAGACTGTATGGTCCAGTCGCTTGCGCGGGTATTGACACGGACGTCGACTACAAATACCCAAAGGTTCCTCCCACCCTCGGTTTTTCCGGCTACAGTATCCTGATCTGTATCATCAGGGCGCGGGCCGGGTCGCGTTCATGAACGAGAGTTCGTACGTTCGCGCCATTCAGGACAAGCACGCGCAGCTCACGCACGGCGACGTCGGTTTTTTTTAAAATTAAAATTGGGGCGTGGTGGCGGAATGCCATCGCTCTTGTTGTGACTGCGTGCTTGAAGATGTTCCACCGAGTGCGAGTGGAAATGAAGCCGTACGTGCTGGATGACCAGCCATGCGACGAATGCGATGATCCCAAGTCAGTGAAGAGGGAGGAAGGAGGGAGCGGGAGAAATAGAAAAGATCTTCAGCGGTCCTTTCTTCTGCCCTGACCTGGAGTGCATGCAATACTACTGCGAGTCGTGCTGGACTCGGCTGCACTCCCTGGAAAGGGCCTCTCGTCACAAGCCCCTCATCAAGGAGGCCTAGAACACCTCTCTTGGCGGTCCCGTTCCCTCCTTGCGAGGCTGTAATTCCCTATCTCCACAGTCCCCTTTCTTTATTCTCCTGTTCGCATAAACTTCGTTTGTTTATCTGATCGTTGCTTTCCTCTATACAACATCGGTGGAGTCAACATTTCAACATTGACACTATTCAACATTGACACTATTCAACATTGGTTGATAACTTGATATCACTAACGTAGGCAACCTTAAGTGTGCGCCATCGGTTGATTGTGGAGTGATTAGTCACTTTGAGCTGCAAGAAGTGCGGTTGATGAAGGGATTCTGATGAAAACTGCCTTCAAACACTCGTCGGAAACAACAGGATGACGAGCGTATTTTGCATCAGTCATTTCTCTGTCTCTTCTCTCTCTCTCTCCCTCTCTCTCACTCTCTCTTTCTTTCACTCTCTTCGTGTATATCTCTCTCCCTCTCTCTCTCTCTCTAGCTCTCTCTGTTTCTCTCTTTTCTCTTCGTCGGATCTACGCAAGTTGTAATATGAATGTAGACGAGAACAATGCATATCCCGTGACGATACCTTCCTTTGTCTTCACTTTCGCAGTATTCAACAACAAATGATAATGGAATGGCTCCCGAGGGGCGGAAGCTGGCACTTCTTTTTCTAATGTGAACTCGAATCTCTTCTGTGGCCACGCCCACTCGAAAACGTGATGGTTTGCATTTGAATTCGGATGCCTAGCAATCTACCGTTTCCCTGGCATGGCTCGTCTCCCTTTCAGTCTTTCTCTGTCTAGTGAATGAGATTATCAGCCATTGCCTACTTTTCACTGTTGCGGCGCGGTTTTCCGTATTCCTCAATTTTCTATCTCTCTCTTTCTCTCTCGGTTTTTCTTTCTCTGTTTAATTTTTTCTTACTCTTTTATCGCTTGCTCTCTGTCTCTCACTATCACAAAGCTGGAATAAAAGATAATAATAGTAATAATGAGGTTCTTGGGCCGTGTCTGCCTCCTTCAAGTGAGAAGCACGACTGCATCTGCCATGGCGAGGAACGCTAAACATTTCGTCGTTCGTCTTTCACCAGCTCTATAAAAAATCTGTCTTGATTTGAATTTAAAAAAAACTGCTTGAGATGTTATCCCTGAATGAGTAACAAAATAGATAATTGATGAGTAATCTGCAGCCCCAGCTGCTACTTCTGCTGTCCTCTGCTGCGTCTCTCAGCGCCCTTTCCTTCTACGTCGGCAGTCAGTTCACTCTCTCATTCATTTCCATTCTTGTGGGGGGGGGGGGCAAATAGGCAACCTTTACTTTATTCTGGATTTCAAGATGGCAACGAATTCGCCTTTTTCTAGATCAGGGATTCCAGATACACTTTCTTATCCCATTCCAAGCACTCGAGAGGGGATGAGGGGCATCTTAACAATTTACAACTTCTCAAGTATGCGAAGGCGGGGGAGGGCGCCTTTGTTTACTAATAAGTTTCAAGCAACTGGCAAGAAAAAAATATCATTATCCATGTTTTGTTAAAATTAAGTAACGTGGGAATAATGTACATAAACAGAGACCATTTTTTGAAAGCTTGAATTTCATTATCATGCAAGAAGTTTCTCTCTCTCTCTGTCGTTTAATACTTGAATGACATAAATATAGAGGTTCAAGTCAGCCATCTCTGCTTATTATGTACATACCATGTACATAAATAGAATATATAATGTATAACTTAATCATAGCGAGCGATAGTGCGTCCTCCTCTGGGCCTCTGCCTCGTCTGACCCAGGAAAGACATGATCGTCTCTCTGCTCTTTGCCGTCAATTGCAGAAACGAGATGAAGATATGGTGAGAATCAGAGAAGCTACCTTTTGATACTGAAGAGAATAAGTGTGGGGGGAATGTTGACAAGCACTGACTGAGTTGTATCCCCACGTCTCTCTCACTTTTTCTCTCTCTCTCTCTCTTTTCTCTCTCTCTCTCTATCTCTCTCTCTCTCGTTCGCTCTTCTCTCTCTCTCTCTCTCTCGCTCTTCTCTCTCTGTTCTCTCTCTCTCTCTCTCTCTCTCTTTCTCTGACCAGGGTACTGTATAGCTCGCTCTCACTAGCTGTGCATTATCAGTCGTAACAATCGATAGTTAGCAGTTCATCACTCTTGCTACCGTATCTTTCATTAGAGAACTATAATTATCTCTGAAGGGGCATTCAATTCATGCTGAATATGAAAATTCCATTCAATGAAAATTCTTCATTAATACTGACATTTTAATGAGATAAGGATGTGGCACAGTTGTTGGGAGGAAAGAATATCTATTTTTTGATAATGATGTCTTGGAAAGGCTTATCACGTGAAGGGTGATGTGGTGGGAAGGGAGAAGAGATGTTCCATCTCCCCCCGTTATATGCATAATGATACAGTGCAATCAGTTCACACTCTCAAGTGCTTCCTCTTCATCCCTCTCCCTTTCCATCTTCACCTAGATAAGTAACTAGTCATGTTTCCATCCATGACTTTAGAATTTCTTGGACGAGAAAATTTCCGGGTGTCACTGACCAACTCTCCTTCTTTCACTTGCGTCATTTGTTCCGTATAGTTAGTTTTAATGTAAACATGCATGAATGAATAGTGGCCTCAAGAATGGGACGAACTAGCAGAGTAACTCTTCCGGAAATAACTCGGAGACTATCGTTTGGGCAGACATCTAATCATAAATATGTTATTGGAGACTGAGTGTTTTGCCGCGAGTGTCAAAATACTAGCTGCCTCTGAAGATTAGCCCCCCCCCCATATTCCCCGCACGTGCTACCGATTATCCCCACAGAGGAACACTGCTTTTGCAATCATGTAAATTTAGATTGGGAATACGTGATAAGGACCCACATCATTTTTAAAGATTCATCTAAACAAAGCATATTTGAACAAAATTCGAAATCGATGTGAGTAAGACTGAAGTCTGAGAGAGAAGCTGTGCAGACACTGAGAAACTGACCGAACACACGGTCAAATCCGTTTAGATCCTTAGTCGAGAATTGTCCTTGAGGTGGCGGTGAAGCGATCTCCTCAATTCCGCGAGCTCTGCGACCGAATCATCAAGAGGGGCGGTCATGAGGAGGGCGAACATCTTGAGGCCATCTCGGCAGTCCCGGCTGACATCCTCGTAGAAGAGCCCGCTTCTCTACTCTCTCCCATGGTTCTTTCACTAGGGAGTTGAACTGTTCGAAGAATAGAAGATCTTCATATTCATTCATTATTATTTTGAATAAGGAATAGAGTAAACGGCAGCTGAGTTGAGATGGCTCATAAACGCGCGTTCTGGCAGTCATGGATCGCCAGGCGAATGCTGCCCGAGCAAGAGCAAATGACAGTCTGAGAGAGGGACCTCCTGTTTCCCTCCACTCTTCTGCTCTTGATTTTAGCCATCTTTCTTCCTCTCTCTCACAATCTCTATATTTCTCTCTCTCTCGCTCTCATTCGTCCCAGTCTACGATTTGAACTTGTTCATATCTTTCCTGTGCATTCGGCGAGCACCATTTCTACACTGTTCACATGTCCATTTCTGCGAACAAGCTTCTACTTTACTTGGGCTACGATCACTCTGACAGATAAAGGCAGTCGCATTGTGATGAATTCATTGCAAGGAAGGGATTAAGCAAGAGGTAGAGACGGAGAGAGAGTAAGAGAGAGAGAGAGAGAGTTAGGCAGAGAGAGTTAGAGAGAGAGAGAGAGTTTGGCAGAGAGAGTTAGAAAGAGAGAGAGTTAGGGAGATATAACTACGACCGAATGGGATGTTGATTGTCTCACTCTTCATGATGTCCGCTCTGAAGCAGAAAAGATCTTGTGGGTACTGATGCATGAATCTGAGCTATGGATTCTTCTAATTCTCTCCTAAACCAACTTCGTTCATTTTGTGATTTCATAATGAACAAATCTGAAGAGAACTTTATTGCTAACTATGTTGCGAAAGGGAAAACATTAAAGTGGAACAAAATATTTATTTTTATAATTAAGAAGAAGTATAGTTCATTCTCGCTTCACTCTCCTTTTCGCGCTCTTACGTCTGTTTGACTAGTCAAATTTGACTTACTATATCATCGCTCTCTCTCTCTCTCTCTGTCTCCCTCATTCTGAGACTCTCTCACTCTCCTTCTCTCGCTTACTCTCCTTCTCTCGCACTCTGCTTCTCTCACGGTCTCCTTTTCTCTCGGTATGGATATTTTAAGCCATGTTATGTACGATCGAGCGAGAAGAGGACTCGGGTGACAATGGGAGCGTTATCTTGCACCCCTTCCATTGAAACTCTTGAATGATCTCAATGCTGTTTGGACTACTTTTCCGAGGAATTTTCTGCATGTTTCTTCATTCCAGCGAGAAAAAATAGAGAAGAGACAATTTTGGAATTGTTGATGTGCAACAAAGACAGGAGAGTTGCACTTCATATTGTCGGGCAGAAGGTGACTGAGGGATACTGTAGCTCAGGCGTCACTCTCTTTCTCAAAGCTATAGTGGAAATCATAAGTTTATCAGATAAGAGAAGACCGGAAACAGGGAAGCATAGGAAGGAGAATAACAAATGCTAAAGATGTTTCCGCCAGAAGTACAAGAAATATTCCTCAGACGAACAACAACGAAACAGAAGAATTAGGCAGAATACCCGAAGACAATTCAACTGATGGAGCATGGCAAAGTTGCTGCTACTTCTTTAGTTGATAAAATAAGTATGAAAGGAGTAAATCAATTGTTGTAACAATGCAATGAACATAATATCATTGCAAATCCTATCAATAATATTAGGATTTGTTCGTGATAATCAACACTTAGGAATAGATTTGTAAAACACAAATTAGATACCTTTAAACAATTCATACATTTAATAACGAATTACTACATTTCTTCTTTTCAAACCACCACATTCAAACTAGAGGGTGGTCGAATCTGTATAAATTCACCACAGTCAGCACAGAAAGATACTACCAAGTAAGGACATCCAAGAGAGCTTCTCTAAACGACTCATCTTCACTTTCGATATCAGCCTTCTGATGACTTTCGAAGGTGCCAGCCAAGTCGAGAACAAAGCGAAGCGTCGTTGCAACCTAGAAATGGGGAATTTCATTCTGAGTAGTTAGTTGAAGAAGAGAATGAGAATACTCTAGAGGGAAGAGCCTTGAAAAGAGCGAGAAGATCGTCTTGCTCTTCCGCCCTCGTCAGTGCCGAGTTGTCTCTGATCGATGCATATCTGAATGGCCAATGAGTGTGGATCTCTTCGTTGCTTTGAATGTATGACTGACTGCACGAATGCGACGGGGAGTGCCTCGAGGATGCCCGCCACTTCCTTCTTCAAATCCATCTGCTGTCTGCTCAACTCCTGCTCGATGTCGATTATTGCTTCCTAAATCGAACAAATGTGTCCTTAAAAATCAATAGCATTAGAATGTCTGGTTGTTGTAAGCAGTTGCCAGCTTTGCTTCTAACCCTGACGGCGAGTGGTTGCTTCGCTGCCCATCTCGTTATCTCGTATTTAATCTCACTCTTCGTCAGGAAGGCGCTCTTTGCAATACGGAAGAACTGCTCCCTGAACGAACAAAAGAAGTGGGGACTCTGCTTGCAGTTTCTTGCTTTCAATTATTCCTTACAGCGAGCAATAAATATTCTTATTTACATACATAGTTCTTGGACATTTTAGATGAAGTTGACCTTGCTTCCGGAGTGAGCAGAGTGACAAAGTAGGGCTGAGGGGAAGTTGGAGGAGGAGTTGGAATGAGGGGGCGGCTGCTGGAGGAGGATGGAGGCGGCGTCTCCAGTGTCCATGTCGACGGGGGCGTCGCCACAAGGGTTGGAAACGTAACGGGTTCCTTCAGAGTTACAAGTTATTATTTACATTAAAGTTTCCGTTCAAAAAAAAATTTCTCTATTAACGGATGTTTTTTTTTGATATCTTACGTATTCCTTTAATTTCTGCTTGTCTGGCAACTGAGATCTGCTGTAAAAAAAATTGCGCATGCCGTGATTGGAGCGATCTTCGAGAAGGTCTTGGCGCGAACGGGAGGAGAAACTGTAGCCGTCGTGGTGGGAGCAGCCGTGGAAGCGGTCGTTAACGACGAGGAGCGCGAGAGAGCGGAGAGGATGAGATCGGTTATATTGGCAGTGGAAGTGAAGGGGGGAGGAGGGGGAGTGGGAGAAGGCTCGTGGATCAGAGGAGGGAGAGGGGGAGGCGGCGTGAGAGTGGCCAGGATATAGGGGGAAGGCAGGTAGGGAGGGGGGAAGGATCCGGACACCAGAGGCAGATAAGGGCCAAGGGCAGACAGCGGCTGTTGGCTGCTACCATCTGCAATGTCATTCCTATTGAACAGTTCACCACTTTGTGTTGACTTCAGACCTGTCTCAGGGAAAGTCTGGAATGGCGAAGGTCCACGGATGAAGAGGAAGCAAGGCCAGAACTGACCAGCGACTACCACAAAAGGACAACCACTGTCCAGGGAAGGAGAAGAAGGGGGGCCAAAGGAGAGAGCGGACAGAGGGAGGAGGAGAAGCTGAAGGGCAGAAGACAACACTCGCACTCGCGGCATCCTTGCAAGGGGCTCGTCCGGGAGATTCTTTAATTGGATCTTTAACTTGTTAGTATTAAAATACCTCGATTATCTATGCGAAGTGGTACACGAGAACAACAGCTAAAGTGCTGGAAAAATGTAATTGGTCCGGTAACAATTCAGCACGCGGAGATTCTCTGATAAAAAAAGGGTTAAAAGAGGCGAAAGGAGTTGTCGATTTAGACTTCCGGATCTTCGGCGACGGAGACGCTTTAGCATCTCCTGACGCTTTGTAGAGCTCACCATTACATTGACAGAGCGAGCTCCCTCGAAGTCGCATAACAAAGACCGATGAGACAATTAATTAGAGAAGAGAAGCAGCAGAATGACGAAAGAGTTCAAGACAGCCGAGAGAACTCCCTCGTCATCCACACTGGACAGACGCTAGGTGCAAGTGACCAGCACTGCGCTGTCATGGATGACTGGAGTCGGCGAGTAGGATGAGACAGAGAGGAGAGAGAGAAAGAGAGAGAGAGGGAGAAGAGAGAGAGAGAGAGAGAGAGAGAGAGAGAGAGAGAGGGAGAGAGAAGCCAACATAGAATAGGCCGCTTGCCTTCTGCGGCCGCACACCTTCGACCTCGAATTGACGCGTAGCATAGTACTTCTCACTGTCACCTCTGCTGAGCCAACACACGTACTCACTCTCTCTCTCTCTCTCTCTCTCTCCTCTCTCTATCTCGTTCTTTAGTACATCTCCTTACAACCGTCCGCATAAAAGGTAGAAGGTCACCTTCCCTCCCCTCTACTACGCAGTGCAGAGGCATTTATGTACGGCTTGCGGAACGCCCAGAGGCACTGTAGTTGGACAAATTGTGAGAAAGTGCTGTTGAGAGTGGAGAAAAAGAACGGAAATAAAAGAAAAGCAAATGATGTAGGACATTCAAATGAAGGAGGGGATCAGCAAATGAATCGGTGAGTGCCGACCAAAGAAGTCAGTGGAAACTGTTCAGGAAGTGGTTGACCCTTCGACATTCTATAGAAATTTCTCCATTTTTAGTTGAAGGTGTTAGTATCCAAAAGAGACCCAACATTCGCCATAAATCTCCCCGTTCTTTTCAACCCGCACGTATGTAGTCACTATCTTCATTTTTTCCTATTGCATATCCCATTGTGACACCTCTCTCTCTATCTCTCTCTCTCTCTCTCGCTTTCTCTCTCTATCTCAATCTCTCTAAATCTCTTTCTCTATCTCCCCTCTCTCTCGCTCTACTGATATTTGCACTCTTTGTGCGTAATGTGTGAGGGGTTAACCATAAGATTAGCGAAGTAAGAAAGATGTACACTCGATAAGTGAGACGTGAGAAGCGAATGAGAAAGAGGAAGGGAGAGGGAAAATGTGTGCATGTTTCATTTGTGTAGTCCAGTCCAAGACCATAGTAAGCAACGGATGGGAGAGCCAGTGGAGACTCTCGCCGTCCTGACACCGTCCCTCTAACTTCTCGTCTCTATCTTTTACAATTGTTTTGATCTTCCCTAATTTTCTGAAAGCATAAATATTGAACGCTCATTCGACTTTTTTTTTAAACCATTTTAAATGTTTCTCTCGTGTATCTCTCGCCTTTTCCCTCTCTTTCTCTACTTCTGTCTCTATATGTACATTGATCTGTAGATTGCATTGCGCAAGAGTAGATACAGCAAGGGGACAAGGACATACAAGACACAACAACATGACAAGTTCATCCCATGTAATCCTCCAGTCATCTTTTTCTGCACTGTTGCTTGAGGCCGTAATCTGTTCTTCATATTTGATCAAGAAAGAAGTAGCTTCTTTCGGTAGCAGACAGTTGTGAAATGCTCTTTGTGGAGTACAGAACCATCTGCAGAAGGGAGAATGCAGATGATCCATGAAACACTGGCACTCAATCGCTTCTCGTATTGGTTGGGCTAAACGGACATGATCGGGACCGAAAGATTCAGAAGAGGATGTCTCTGTTTTCTTGCTGCCTTCCAGTGCGTCGTTAACCAGCGTGGCTTAAAAGAAATGTTTGCAGGTTGTGAGAGAGAGAGAGAGAGAGAGAGAGAGGGAGGGAGAGAGAAATGAAATAGAGAGGGGGGAGGGGGGGGGACAAAGTCATTCGAACTTTTTTCCCGTTTTCTCGCGAGATCGGGCCCTTTTGTTTCACTGGCTCATAACGAGAGGCGTTGCGCTGCGAAGTGACTTCGTCCATGGTAAGCACGGTCTCTCTAATCCAGCCTACAAAGAAACACTGAATATTGCACCACTGCAACTCCACAACTACACTCTACTACTCGACTTTTTGATTGCTTCATGTAAGAGACGATCCACTTCTGCCTCAGCGTCGAGATTGGATCTTCAACCTCTACAGTATGACTGTTTGCAGAAGATGAGAGATGAGATTGCACCACGCACGAGAAACACGAAGAACACGTGACGGTGTAGGCTGTGATGTGTTGCACTTCTACAGATGGAAGCAAGAAGAAGTCTCAGATTTCAGCGATGCCCTGGGGGAGCGGAAGGCTACTCCAGTGTGTGCTTAGTCGTGGTTGTACTCTGCGCCCTTTATGACACGCACCCTCTTTTCCATCCTGCACACAACTCACGCTGCGCACTAGTAATTGCTTCTTCGGTAAACCCCCAGACAACCTCGAAGCCCAAAGAATTTTTCCAAATATTTTCTAGCTTTCAAATTTTTCCAAAGACATCGATAATCTTCAGAGATTGCGGTATGTTTTGATATGCTGAGATGATGGAGGAATTCACTTGAGAGGGTATTATCGTGGTGAGAATGTCTGGTTGCAAGTCGTTACGGCAGATTTGCCAGAGCAATCGTTACAATATAATAATGATAAGATCTTCCTTCTTTTTAAACGTCTTTCTTCGCTGTATTTGTCACAAGGGAAGTCGTTAGTTGGCGAAAAATAATAGTTGGCATATTATATTTCGCTGCAAATGTTCATCTTCTCAAAAAGTTTAGTAGTCCCAAAAACGTTCATGTTGTTGGCTTAATCAGCTGCGGATGCATTATTTCATCTTATTTTACCTGCATCTTATTTTTATGCAAGAATAACTTGGCAACATCCCGTATAAAAAAACCGTTCGATTTCTCAACTTTTGCGGCTGCAGGCGCTTAGTCTGGAAGGGGCCTCGACAAAGCCAGACCCCTTCCAGACCCCGGTGTCACGAGCCGCATTTACAGAAATTATAGACATTATTTTAAGAAAGGTGTGTGCTATCCGAATGAGAGACGTTGAAATTAACATTCATATTTCCTATAGTAGTACATCGGCAAAAGTGAGTGGAAAAATATAACAGAATCGGGCAACTCATAGGATTGCGGAAAAAAGACATACATTGTCGCCAACTATCCCTTTTCCAAATTAAACCTTACAGCTGATAAATGTTGACTGCGCCAATATAACGATGTATATTTTAATGGTGTTGCGTAAAGGTTGCTATTGATAGGCATACGAATTTGATGAGATCGCAGGTCGGCTTCACATTTTCAGAACTTCTTCTCTAAAACTTAATTTCCGTGGGGAATTACGATGTACGGTAGAACTAATATGGAACGCCCTTCACATCTTTTATTTTACAGACATTCAAGAGCGATCTGACAATAACTAATAAAGCTCGAACTCTCTTCAAGACCCAAGTTGTATTGGAGAGGTAAGTAAATCAAACTATATGACATACGTATACAAGTACAGCAGAGATCATAAAGACGGAGAACAGATAACAATATACAAACCAGTGTGAAGTACCAGAATCATGAGTGAAGAGTGCTATTCTTGGAAGAAGTTGAAGATGGCGCGGAGAGTGCCAACCGTCCACTTGTTGCATTCGCAGTCCGCACTGCGCATCATTTCATGAATCGCCTGTAACGAACTATTTTTTGTCTTATATTTACAATTTTCCTTCATGCTTTAACAGGCGCTGATAAAAAGAGTTGTAATGAGGAAGAGGAAAGATGCCCTGACATGCTCGATGGTGTCCCGAATGACCAGATAGTGGACATGCACAGGACGACGCTGGCCAATCCGATCTACTCGGCCGATTGCCTGGAGCCAGAAGATAATGAGAAATGAAAGAGAGAGAGAGAGAGAGAGAGAGAGAGGGAGAGAGAGAGAAGAAGAAGAACCTGTTCCTCTGCCGAGATGTCGATCACTGGCTCCACAAACACGACGTGATTCGCAACAGTCAGATTCAATCCCTTTCCACCCGATCGAAGTGGCATCAGCAACACCTCAAATCATCGTTAAGCAGAGTAAATCATACTGCAATCAAAGAAATATTCTCACGCGAATATTGGGGTCATTCCGGAAACGAGCGATGACATGATGATGGGATTCAGTGGAGAAGGCCGCTAGAGGAATTCCCACCGTCTCCAGCACACGGCGGAGGAGAGAAGTAGCCGACGGAAGGGATGAGAAAAGCAGCACCTAAGAGGAGAGGGAGAGAGGGAGAGAACGAGAGAGAGAAAGAGAGAGAGAGAGAGAGAGAGAGAGAGAGAGAAAGAGAGAGTTAAAGAGAAATGAATATTGCCACATCAATGCGAAAAGAGAAAGAAATATAATAAACCAACAAGATGAATAGGATATGCAAACGAAAATTCAAGCTCAAACCTTGGCCGTCGTGTCTGAACGAAGAATTGCAGAGTTTCCGGACGACAGCTTCATACTTAAAACAGAAATGAATTGTATGCATCTTGAACTGATGACCAATGAAAACAGCGGCATTTCAAGTACCTTGACAGTAAGATTGAGCATGTGTGATTGCACGTCGTTGGGAAGCAAGGATGAGGAGGGAGCAGAAGAATGAGAGTGGGCGGAGATGGCCGGAGGGGAACGAGGCCGAGTCACGAAGAGCACGGCCTTCCTCTGGTACGACGCACGGCACACCACGCATTGCTGGGCAAGCGAAGACCGTCGGCCCCTACAAACTCCCCTTTCATCCCGAGGAGAGAAGAGAGAAAAGAACGGACGCCAGCTTGTCCTGCTTCTCTCCACAATCCGGACAGACTGCGTGAGCACAGGGGAAGATGAACCACGAGTCTCCAATGGGGGCGAGGCAGATCGGACACTCCCTCTCCGCCTCAGGCGGACTGCTTCTTCCGCTCTCTTTATCCGCATTTCCCTTCTTCTCGCTTCCACTTGAACTGCACCTCATCAGAACATTAGCACAGAAAAGCGTGCAAATTACTATGCTTACTTCTCTAACCATAAGAAAAGTAAAAATTAAAGCGGGAATGACAACCGGTACATGGTTAAGAATAAATTATTAAAATGGTCAGAAGTAAGGAGAAATAAAAAGGTGCAATTGTTAAGTTTAAATTTCGTCAGAATTCGACGAATGGACGACTTACGTTTCTAGTGATTTGATGTATCGAATCTGAGCGAGATTCTGGGCAATAAGACGATCACCTTCGTTGCGACGCTGCTTATACTCACCAAGCAGTTCCTGCACGCAATCAGGAACTCTCTCTTCCTCTCTCCTTCTCTCTTTATCACTCTCCCCTGTCTTTCTCGCTCTCCTCTCTCTCGCTCTCCTCTCTCTCTGTATATGTGATGCCCTACCAGTTCCAGCTGTCCCTCCCTGAGAGTGATTCTCTGGTTGATTTTCTCGACCACGACCATTCCTGCCTGCATCCTCAGTGTGGACTGGCGCAGTTCGCGGCTGAATAGAAATGACTGCCACGGATTCTACGAATGCATCCTGAACTCGCAACGTACAGTCGATTCATCTTCTCGAGAACAGGGACGAGCAGTTTCTCTGCCACGGCGACCATGCGGAAAGTGAATGAGAAGAGAGTGGGCAGCTGCTTCCCTCTGCTCTTCTCCGCTACTTGCTCTCTGCAAGATCATCACTATTACTCTGCTACTCTATACAATGGAACCGGACTTACATTCGCCACAAGTCAATGTTTCCTCTGCCCTTTCCTCCTTCCGTTAGACGAAGAAGAGAGTGGAAGGCCATTTCCGGCTTGCTCAGCTTGCCGCCAGTCCTGGTAACAGGAAATATGAAATAATAGTTTCACGAAAACGAGAGAGTAGAAAAGTAATAGGTTTAGTTAAGATATTGTAATACTACATATAAATATGTGATACAATTGAAGCTGACTTGAATTGCTTTAAGAATTCGGCCATCGAACAGAGGATGCAGTTCTTGAAAATGTCGTATCTAAGAAGATACGGAATATCAATGCATGAACTTCACAAAATTGGTCTCATAAAGCACGTACGGATAAACGCCGTCGTTAACACATCGCACGCATGAATTGTACCGCTCCCGCAGACTCAGCCTCTCCCAACGCACGTCCAAGTTCAACTGAAGGCTTTCACCAAATACCCAGTATAGTATCACTGCTTCACTGGCTATTTATGCAGACAAATTGAATGGAGCTTCAGACATTTGTATCTCATGTATCCATGACTCATTCTATCAAGTACCAGAATACCCTGAGGTGAGCTGACCTCCTTCCGCAAAGCAACGCCCTCCTCTGCATGCTTTCTCTGCTGAGAAGTCTCGACTGGCGCCTCTTTCCTTTTCTTGCTGGGAGGATCACTCAAATCTTCTTCGCCGTCACTCAAGTCATCGTTCTAAAGATTCCAACGTAAAGCGGCCATCTGAAGAAGCAGTGAAACGTGCCTGAGGGCGATTCGCGAGCCAGCGGTCCAGTCTCTGCAGCGGAGAATAGGTCAAGTAAGACTTCCGGTATTCTTCCTCACTTCCATCCTCTTCAAGAGACTCCTCGAAGCGTGCGACCTGCCAGAGAGACAACCAATCAAATGTCCTCATCAGCATTATCTCCCAACCTGGATGCATTCTTCCACAGTACTTCGGAGTTTCCTACTCGAGTTAATGAATGAGTCAATGAAAGCAGCAGACCGACCTCCGTCGAACTCCTTCACCCACTCTACGTCCAGCTATAAACAACGGATTGCCATATCAGACAAATCAGTTGAATGAACAAACACCTTCGTCGCGACGCTGCTTATACTCACCAAGCAGTTCCTGCACGCAATCAGGAACTCTCTCTTCCTCTCTCCTTCTCTCTTTATCACTCTCCCCTGTCTTTCTCGCTCTCCTCTCTCTCTCTGTATATGTGATGCCCTACCAGTTTACCTTGCCAAACTCGCTCTGTTCCTTTTCTCTCTTCAGTTTGATCTTTTCCCATTCTGAGATGGCCACAACAAGTGCCTTCTCTTCAAAAGCATAGAATCTGTTGATTGCAGAGGAGAGTAATTCGCCCAAGCCCGCAGCTCTCTTCCAAGAACTCCCTCTTAGCAAGATTTACAATGCAATCTGAGCCAAAAATCTTTTCCGCAAAAGTTATTCTAACTTTTTAAAATGTAGTCAGAATTAAAAATGGAGGTTAAATTCGTGAGCTATCGCTACCCCAAAACCCCAAACAACCCCTCTGGGCCAAGTTTCAGAAGAAAAAATTATTTTTGTTTTACTTTTGGGGTTTGGGGTAGCGATAGAAGAGTACCGAAGCAACGAATTTATCGTGATCTATTTGCAGATCGGCGGATTTCAAATTAGCTTTATTCCGGAGAGTGTGACATTGGCAGGACTCTCAGATGTTAAATATTTCTATCTCTGTCCATCCAGCACTTCCGATTCATGTGAATATAAGGTAGGTATGACTTAACATTACATTATCGTTCGTCGGATTTTTTTCAGGCGCTGTGCTTTTCGACCATTACAGTGATCCGACCTAGAAACAGAAGGTTTCCGATCAAACAAGTGCCAATGAAGGAAACGGTAAATGAGGAGATTGCTACCGTTTCCACTTCAGCCCAATTGGAGAACATTGCGCCAAAGTAAGACGAGGGCCTACTTTACTGTTTACCATAACCATTTGTTGTCGAGCCATCAGATTTAGTTGTATAGGCATTTCAAGGCTGCTGGCATTCATCTGCTTTTCTCGGACATCTCATCCATTCAGGAGAATGCAACACTTCGTATTGATGTCTTCCTCGCCAATAGCATGGTTAACACTTCTCAAAGATCGGCGATCCATTGCTCATTACAGTACTTACATTTCACACCGTACGTAATTCAGGTTTCCGACTCGCTTAATCCGTACTCTGGTAAAGTTGGCAAACGTACTGACCCCGACATGTCGAAGTCGTATTTCAGCCTTCTGAAGCTGTGCCATGGCATAAGAGCTCCCAAGGTTCGTACCAAAGTTGTTTGTTAAGAGAGTGTACTTTGTTTTAAGTTCAATTCTTTCAAATCGTAAATTTATTCTTAAATAGTTGAATCTATGCTCTGCGGTGGAATATGAGTGGAACCAGAGCTTGGCCGAGCTTTTCTCGCAATTCTTCGACCGTATTTTCCTGCAGAGATCAACACCGAGGCCATTTGACATTGATACAACGGTTTAAGTTTCTGAATCACCCGCTCATTCCTGAACGGAAGATTTTCAGTCCTTGACTGTTCGACTACGTCCTTATCAAAGAGATGCGGTACGGTTTATGATTGGAAGAGAACTCGAACCTCCAGTCGATATGGGGAGGCTCTTCGACTCCATTCCAGTCATTTGTTTTTTAGTAGATTCATTTTCATTTTGAGTGATTTCCTTGTCAGATCCCCAACACTTCTCTTCACTTCTTCTTCCATCTCTGCTTCTTTGCATGGAGTCCTTCTTTCCCATCGATTGAAGTGCCAGGCATGTAATTGAAGGATGATTGTAGTGGTTGACTGAAGGTTCTCCTTTACAGGAGGAATCCTGGCGGATGAGATGGGTCTTGGGAAGACGGTTGAGTTGCTCGCTCTCATTGCGAGTCATCGGAAGGGGCAGCCTCGTCCTTCTCTCTCTAGCTATTCTGTCTCAATTGAAGAGTCGGTCGCGGTTTAATACTTATGATTTTTTTTATGGTAAAGCTATAAGTATTCCTAACAAATGAAAGTTTTCGTAACTTTGATGGATTTTCATCATGGAGGAAATGGCTTTCGGCTTTCTTCCGGCTTTCTTCTTTACTTCGTCATCACCGACAAAGAAAAGTGAGTATTTTGTTGATATAATTATGGTTATTTAACATTGCCTATTTCGGAAGATTCGTGTGTTCGCTGCGTGCGGCATTGACTGTGCCATGAAAAGGGTTCGTGCTCACACCTCCCAGCAATGCACTGGTGGATAGTCTTCCCTTCAAAATACATTTTAAGGTACACTGGTCAGTTGAGATGTCTTCGAAGCACATCTTTCACTGCCCGAATTGCATGGCCCAAAAAGATAAGGTTGTGAACTGTTCTGTTTTGGCAGATAAGCAAAGAGATTACACAGAATAGTGAAAATAGAGCGATGAAATATAGCTACCAATTGTAGCCTCCAGTGGAGATCGCAGCTACTCTCATCGTTGTGCCTTCTACAATTCTTCAGCAGTGGCACGAGGAGATTCGGCGTCATGTTCGCGAGGATGTTAAAGTTGATGTGAGTGATGACTGCATGAGAATATCAATGAGCAGGAATAGGGTCTTAGGTGTACCGCGGCGTTCGCTTGGATGGGTACAAGAACCCTCGCTACTTATCTCAATGTGACATTGTCCTCATTACGTACGACGCTCTTCGATCCGACTATGGCAAATTCAGCAATTTCGAGAAATGTCAGTACATATCTCACCTTTTTATTATCTTTCGACAAGAAGGGGCTATGATTGACTTGAGATGAGACCCGGCAGAAGACAGCGAGTCGAGTAGCAACGACTCCGTTGTTGTCAGTCGTCTGGTGGCGGGTTGGCATCTGCTTCTCTCTCCCTCTCGTTCTCTCTCTCTCTCTCTCTCTCTCTCTTGACCCTCGTAGATCTGCCTGGACGAGTCTCAGTCGTGTCCTCGTTCCTTGATCAGTGCTCTCTGCTCGGATCTCCGCTCTCACTTCCGCTGGTCTGTCTCTGGCACTCCTCTCACAAAGGGAATCGATGGTGTGAAACTCTTCCGCCGTATTGGATAGAGGAAGGAAGTAGACTTATCTTAGACGTGCGAGACGCGTTCTCCTTTCTCGGCCTCGCTCCCCTCTCGAACTCGCTTTGGCTGCAGCAAAGAGCTGTTTCATGCAGCAGCTGGAGCCTTCTCTTCACTCTTTCCTCCTTCGCGTCACTTCTCAAGTCTTTTGGCGCACTGCCAAGAAGAATCTAACTACCGAAGATGTCAGCACAATTTAAAAAGATTCATGAATATTTTTAGCCAAGGTGCGTTATCAAGAATTCTAAAAAATGAAGGTGTTTTCAGAGATACAAACCAGTGGTGCATCGGAGCGTGGAATGGGTCACATTGTCCCCTCTGGAAGAGCGTCTTTACAGCACCACACTGGAGAATGCTAAACAGAAACTAGGTGAGACTTTGGTGTGTACAAGGAGGAGAGAGAGAGTCTCCTTGTTCTGCAGCTAATCTGCTGGGCTTCCTGGCAGACGACACTCCTCTGCAGCAGAATCCCTCTCTGTCGGACGCGGTCTTCTCCATCGTCCTCAACATCCGAGTCGCCCTCCTCACCACCGGAACTGTCAAACAAACTGCGCAGATCACACAGAAACTCATCGGCAGATCGGTCAGGAGGTTCTTCTGTTGTGAACAAACTGAAGCGTCTCTCAAGGTCAGGCGAACAAACGGAGATGATGCTTGAGGGGGGCACAACGATGAGAGTAGCTGCGATCTCCACTGGAGGCTACAATTGGTAGCTATATTTCATCGCTCTATTTTCACTATTCTGTGTAATCTCTTTGCTTATCTGCCAAAACAGAACAGTTCACAACCTTATCTTTTTGGGCCATGCAATTCGGGCAGTGAAAGATGTGCTTCGAAGACATCTCAACTGACCAGTGTACCTTAAAATGTATTTTGAAGGGAAGACTATCCACCAGTGCATTGCTGGGAGGTGTGAGCACGAACCCTTTTCATGGCACAGTCAATGCCGCACGCAGCGAACACACGAATCTTCCGAAATAGGCAATGTTAAATAACCATAATTATATCAACAAAATACTCACTTTTCTTTGTCGGTGATGACGAAGTAAAGAAGAAAGCCGGCTCGCTGATATTTCTCTTTTCCTTCTAAACAACAATCGGATTTCACGATAGCGAAAAGGAAAGAGTTGTATAGTTACCATCCGGGCAACAATCTTTTCGCTGTCCACCATCGCCACGACGTTAGAAATTATTTCATTCAATGCTTCCTTCACGTCGTCTTCACTGAAATGAGCCACTGAATTGCTATCAAATAAGACATTTCCTCCATGATGAAAATCCATCAAAGTTACGAAAACTTTCATTTGTTAGGAATACTTATAGCTTTACCATAAAAAAAATCATAAGTATTAAACCGCGACCGACTCTTCAATTGAGACAGAATAGCTAGAGAGAGAAGGACGAGGCTGCCCCTTCCGATGACTCGCAATGAGAGCGAGCAACTCAACCGTCTTCCCAAGACCCATCTCATCCGCCAGGATTCCTCCTGTAAAGGAGAACCTTCAGTCAACCACTACAATCATCCTTCAATTACATGCCTGGCACTTCAATCGATGGGAAAGAAGGACTCCATGCAAAGAAGCAGAGATGGAAGAAGAAGTGAAGAGAAGTGTTGGGGATCTGACAAGGAAATCACTCAAAATGAAAATGAATCTACTAAAAAACAAATGACTGGAATGGAGTCGAAGAGCCTCCCCATATCGACTGGAGGTTCGAGTTCTCTTCCAATCATAAACCGTACCGCATCTCTTTGATAAGGACGTAGTCGAACAGTCAAGGACTGAAAATCTTCCGTTCAGGAATGAGCGGGTGATTCAGAAACTTAAACCGTTGTATCAATGTCAAATGGCCTCGGTGTTGATCTCTGCAGGAAAATACGGTCGAAGAATTGCGAGAAAAGCTCGGCCAAGCTCTGGTTCCACTCATATTCCACCGCAGAGCATAGATTCAACTATTTAAGAATAAATTTACGATTTGAAAGAATTGAACTTAAAACAAAGTACACTCTCTTAACAAACAACTTTGGTACGAACCTTGGGAGCTCTTATGCCATGGCACAGCTTCAGAAGGCTGAAATACGACTTCGACATGTCGGGGTCAGTACGTTTGCCAACTTTACCAGAGTACGGATTAAGCGAGTCGGAAACCTGAATTACGTACGGTGTGAAATGTAAGTACTGTAATGAGCAATGGATCGCCGATCTTTGAGAAGTGTTAACCATGCTATTGGCGAGGAAGACATCAATACGAAGTGTTGCATTCTCCTGAATGGATGAGATGTCCGAGAAAAGCAGATGAATGCCAGCAGCCTTGAAATGCCTATACAACTAAATCTGATGGCTCGACAACAAATGGTTATGGTAAACAGTAAAGTAGGCCCTCGTCTTACTTTGGCGCAATGTTCTCCAATTGGGCTGAAGTGGAAACGGTAGCAATCTCCTCATTTACCGTTTCCTTCATTGGCACTTGTTTGATCGGAAACCTTCTGTTTCTAGGTCGGATCACTGTAATGGTCGAAAAGCACAGCGCCTGAAAAAAATCCGACGAACGATAATGTAATGTTAAGTCATACCTACCTTATATTCACATGAATCGGAAGTGCTGGATGGACAGAGATAGAAATATTTAACATCTGAGAGTCCTGCCAATGTCACACTCTCCGGAATAAAGCTAATTTGAAATCCGCCGATCTGCAAATAGATCACGATAAATTCGTTGCTTCGGTACTCTTCTATCGCTACCCCAAACCCCAAAAGTAAAACAAAAATAATTTTTTCTTCTGAAACTTGGCCCAGAGGGGTTGTTTGGGGTTTTGGGGTAACGATAGCTCACGAATTTAACATCCATTTTTAATTCTGACTACATTTTAAAAAGTTAGAATAACTTTTGCGGAAAAGATTTTTGGCTCAGATTGTATTGTAAATCTTGCTAAGGGGGTTATTTGGCACGAGGAACACGTAATATGACTTTCACTTTACAACATTTCATCGTTCTGGGAAGGTTCGCTACCCCCTGTGCCAAGTTTCAGAAAAAAAAATCTTGTTAAAAAAAATTTGGAGTTTTGGGGTAGCGATAGCTGAACAGTACCGTTGCTTCGGTAAAACTACTCTTTCACAACATCATGAATTGCAATAAATGAGTCAACATTCCATACTCAACAGGATGGCTCTTAAAAGTAACCTTGCATTGAAAGCAATACTAACAAATGTAGATTCATCAGGCTTTTCGTGACTGAGCTTGAAGGCGCGATTTGCATGGGGAAACAGCAATGGCATCGGAACGAGTCGCCGAGCACTGCCACTGGGTGCTTGCTGTCCTTCCGAATCTTGGTTGTTAGATGCTTGAATCGGCTCATCAGCCGCCCCCACCTCAGCCATCACAAACACCCTATAATTTTCCAAATAGACATACATAAATGAAATTACATTAATGAAATTAATACAAACCAGGTGTTAGAGCTGGAATTTAAGTGTGTAAACCGTAAGTTTTAAAAATTCAAAAAATTCTCGAGATGTTATATATCTCTTATAACCGAATAAATAACTAATACAGGGTCGCGGTCAGTACATTATTTGGGGAGATGTTTACTTGGGAAGGGGCAAAGGTTTTTTTTTGTTGTCCAAATCGTCCTGAATCATGAATAGGGGTTTCAAACACGGTGAGCACGGCTATGGGGTTAGTTTCGCATTTTCATGTCGTTTCAAACAGTTAAGTAGTGCGCAGAGCGCCATTCAGGCATGGCCAACACGAAATTAATTTTCATTTTGAATAGCCATGCCATATTATGGCTGTTAGACACACTCTCTCGATCGGCTACTCCTATCCCTCGTCTCATCGCGGTATGAACAGTGTTTCAAAACATTTCCGTTTCCAAAATGAGAAGAAAAGAATGCGTTGGACAGCCAGCTTTACCTTTTGCAAATTGCGAAACAAAACACAGGCGTGTGCACCGTGCCAGCTCTTGCTTCCTGTTCAGCAATGTCATTACGGCAAGCCTCAGCATCCTCTGCTGCGCTCGCTTATTTCATATTGGCATTTCTCTCTTAAGAGCCTGAAATTGCATTGAGGCGAGTAGTGCCAGTCGAAGAAGTGGAATATGAGATCTGGCTTCGCTTTGCAGTATCGATAGAGCTGTGGTGCTTCGCGTACAGAAATTGAGTCCAAAAACCGGGAATGTCGTTTCCTTTTCATTTGAACTTGTATGTGTTTCTCATACAGTTGTGGACTTTCAGTTTTCCCCGAACGTGCCGGTTTCTTCTGCTCAACACTGCCAATGGACGAACCAGGAGGTCGTTTCTCTATCTCTCTTTTTAGCTTGAAAGCATTGCCATCTTTGGTGATCGATATCCTGTGAGATGTGGATTATTTTAATAGAAATGCTAGTATCGCGTATTCAGCCTTCCTTCCTGCAATTAGTTAATAGTGTATGCGCCCGGAAGCTTCATCGTTGAGGGACCTTTCACTTTTATTGATGCAAAGTTTGCGGAGGGAGACTAAAGTGCTATGGCCGCAGTGTATTTGTATTAATTCATTCCTTCTTGGCTGTGGTACCCGCACATTTCTTTTCTTCTACACTCTAGCACTTTTTCTTGTTATAATCTCGATTTTCGCTTGTTCTTTCAACTATTTTCTGCTGTAGTCTAGCAGCTGTACACCTTTTTGACTCTGCCCATCTCTTCTCTTCCACCTTCTCTCTCACTCTTTTCAGCTGAAGAAGAAGAGGAAGTACATGTAATTCTGCATGAAGATGCAGCCCGAATGGCGGGTGGTTTCAGGCGCGCCCCTCTAGAGCTGCTAATGCGGCCGCAAGGGGAAGACTACGAAGGAGAGTCAACGGATGATGACGAGAACAACTTTCAGGTTAAATGGCATTTCCTCAAGTAATCATTTCTGATTCTACAGTCAAGCTGTTTATTGTACTCTTTGAACAGTGATACGATTTTAATGGTAGCGCGTTAAATATTGTGTTCAATAGGAATTGAACTTTTATTCACTCAGAATTCAAGCATAACCTAATTGGGTCATTCTTACTCATTATAATACTTATAATATTCCATGATTTCGAAATTACGTATACTGATAAGGGGTAGGATATAAAAAAAATGTGCCTTGGAGAGACGAGGAAGCTGCCTGGAGTAATTGCCCACTAATAAGGATCATGGCAGATTGACGATTCCGAGGAAGAGACTCCGCAACGCGTTTCTTCCCCTTCCACTTCCTCACAGAGCGTGGGTGCTCAGCTACCCCATTTACATCATGGTTACTCTTTCTTACATTCTTGTAGAACGCTAACCCTTTTGCCAACTTCGCTCGCTTCCTCTTCCTGTAGCTTATTCTTTCTGTTAATTAAAAAAATTTTCTTTCTCTTTTACTCTCTTATTTTCGATATTCCTTTTCCTTTCCTGTCATTATTATATTATCTTGCGCATATCTTTCTTCCTTCCTCTTTGTACGACGACTCTACTCTCTCCTTCTGTCTCACTTTCCTTCTCTCCAACCCTCCAACTTTCTCTTTCTCTCCTCCTGCAACTCGCTCTCTGTCCCTCTCTCTCTCTCTCTCTCTCTCTCTCTCTCTCTCTCTCTCTCTCTCTGTCTCTCTCTCTCTCGCTCTCTCTCTCCCTCTCTCTCTCTCTCGCTCTCTCTCTCCCTCTCTCCCTGTCTCTCTTCTCTTCCCCTTTCCATCTCAGTTCTGTTCATTGACTACCCAATCTGATTATTTTTCCTCCTACTCGACCTGATGTTTCCATGTGTCAGTGGTTGTTGTCTTTTTGGCAGTGGCCATTCCTCTGTTCGCATATCGACCATTCTAATCGGGTGTTCGCCCCTCCCCCCTTCCATTTTAACTCACCTTTTCCCGTTTAAAAGCTAATTTTTAAATATAATAATTTGATTCTCGAATTGGGAAAGGTACTTTTTGGATGAACATCTTGCGTTTTTTTTTTTAAAAATATTTCCCATTAAGATATTTCATGCCCCTTTCATCTGGATTGTCTTCCATTCGTCAGATGGTCATAGCATGATCGATTCTGCAGAGAAATAGAGGGAGAGGGAGAGAAAGTAGACTAACAGAACGAAATGACCTTGTTTCAAGCTTCGAAAGAACGAGTGAGTGGAGTCCATGATATTAGAGTAGAATGGAAGATGGTTGAGATCTGTCTGGCTACGAGGCAGTGGTGCTGGCGAGTCGCGCAGCTTCTCCCTCTGCCAATCACGTGCAGCCCCACAACATCCACCATCTCCACTCCATCCTTCCACGCAACATGCAAGCTCTGTCAGTTTTCAGCTAATGGTTCTCTGCTCCAAGTTGCTCACATCAGTTCTCCCAGATTGGAGATTAAACTAGAGCTGATGTGGAAGTCAATGTGGGTGCACCTCTGACCTTCGACTCTAAATTCTGGCTTTAAAAGCGTCCTGCTAATGTAAACTCTCTCCCCGCACATCTCGTAACCCCACACAAATTTTCTCCTCGTCCTCTGCTTCGATGCAAGCGTTTCATTTTTGGGAAGGCTTTAAAGATTTTCTTTTAGTGCTGTTAGAAATCTTGCATTGTTTTGCTAGTTGAACAATTGAACAGTGTGACTGAAAAGGTAGAGTGCAGTTGTAGTGCGAAGCATGTTGTGTGGTGACCAACTGATTACAATGGAGTGGTGGAGACGGGGAGACAAAGCGAGGGAGAGAGAGAGGGATCGGAGGGAGAATTAGAGAGAGAGAGAGGGGGAGAATGAGAGAGAGAGAGGGAATTAGAGAGAAAAGACGCGTCTGGCTGCATGTGCTCGACTCCTCCGACACTTAAGCTTTTAGCCCAGCTCCTCTCTACGTCTGATCGCAGCCTGATTTCTTTCGTTTTCTCTTTAATAACGTTTTATTTTGTAACTTTTCTGAAATCTACAATTTTCTCGCTCATCTCTCTCATACATATTTCTTCTAACTTTTAGATCAGATACCCCTTTTTATCACTTTTACTCTGGCTTAGCTAGTAGGTTTGCATAAAGAATTTCAGAAGAATGATGTGAGAGAGGGCGAGAGAGAGAGAGAGAGAGTGTTGTGAATTACACGAAAATATTTCTAAGTGTTGGTGTGCTCACAATCAGAAGTTTTTTGCAAGCAGATGACAGTTGGGCGTTTTTTTCTTCCGGTTAATGGGCCCCCCCCCCTTTTTTTTTAACAAATTCCAAATATCTAGAGTTTTCCTTGATGTTTGATGGAGAACGAATTTTCAGTTCCCGATGTAAACAATTGGAATGTAGCATAAATTATCGATGCCCCAACAACAGAATTCGCCACGGAAGAAATATATGCTATGAAGTGGGTCTCCACGGGCCACTGGTGTAAAGTGTTTGGGTTCGTTCTTTTGGCTACCAGAGTGATTAGATATTTGTAACTCGCCCGGAATTTGACAAGGAGCACAGATTCAATCTTTATTAGTGACAATGGAAGTTATTCTATCTTTTATATCATAGACATAGATGCAAGATGGGACAAATGTGTAGATTCTTGTGATTGCTCGGTAGTAGAATAAAGAAAGACGCGTAGGAGAAAAATGAGAGAAGATAGACAGAGAAAGACCGAGAGAGAGAGAGAGAGAAGCAGGGATTTCTTTGGTCGCAGTTTGGAGTTGACAGTGCGAGTCGTGGTCGCTTTCTTACACAATGGGTGCAGTGCGCTGGTCGAATTTCATTCCACTTTGTAAAGGCGAGTGGGAAGGGTCAACAAATAAGAAAGCAGTCAATTCTCATATGCAATCCCTGTTTTACATTCTCGGTTTAATGTTTCATTGCTTTGTAACATGGAACTTGCAGCCTATAGGGCAAAACATAATTGATTAAGGAACGAGGACGGTTCCCTGACTCCGTACGGGGAGAGTCTGATTGCCAGCTACAGTGGCAGCCACGGCAACACTGCCGTCCGAAACATTAACGGTGGTTGCTCTCGTCTCCTTTTCTATCCCTGTTTCTGATCTTTCTGTCAATAGGAGATTATGTAAGCCATTGGATTGTTTAAAACACTATATTTTTGAAATGTTTTAGCTCTAAACGACCAGTCGCAATCCCCTGCTCAAAGAGGAGGTGGAGATGTAGCAGGAAACGAGGAAGGCACCGTTGATCAAGGTTATGTGGATGCCGCTGAGAGCACGGACAGCACGAGCAGAGCTGGAGGTAGCTCTCCTTCATTCTTGAGTCCTCCTTTTCTAAGCTATCAGTCATATACTGCTAGTATCACTGTTAATATTCTATTCAAACAAAAGGACTAGATTCCATTGCAGAGTCATCGTCGTCTTCCTCGGCTGACTTGGCTGGAGAGAGCAGAGGAATGGAGACAGAGAGACGCGTCCCTCACTGCGCGGCTGCCAATGCTCTCCCTGCCAATGATGTCATTGCTATAGGAAGAAGGCCTTCTCCTTCCGAGAGAGAACTCAGTCAGTCACGCTCTTCTCTCGCAAAGGTTCATGGCAGTTCGCGAACATCCCTAAACACAAGCATAATCAGCACATCTCTAAACTGTACAACTTCTTTTTTTGGAATCTCACATAATTGAGGGAAAGAATCGCGTTCGGCTGCATTGGCTGCGGTGAACCTTGACCCCCGTCTGGGCTGGCAAGCTGCCAAGTCCACTCTGCGAGATCGCATCGCTTTCCTCCACTGCAATGACATCCTCGCAGATGTCTACTTTCTCGTTGGCAAAGAGGACGAAAAGCAGGCAAGTAATCGAAAATACCATTTCACTAAAATTGAGACACTGAATCGCATATATTTTAGCGAATTCCTGCACACAAGTTTGTGTTGTCGATTGGTTCGGTTGTGTTCGATGCGATGTTCAATGGAGGACTCTCTCCGACTGGCGACTGTGCAGCCTCAGGTCTCGTGGCTAACTTCCATCACAATAGATATCTGCTTTTCTTGTAGACGCACTCGAAATCGAACTTCCCGACGTCGAGCCATCAGCCTTCTTGACACTCCTCAAGTTTCTTTACTCTGATGAAGTGCAGATTGGCCCAGAAAGTGTTATGACGACACTTTATACAGGTTTCTTTTCATTTTTGGTGACTGTTGACAGTTGTCGTTATATATGTATATTTTTTTACTGTTTTCAAAGACAAAAATTAGATTTGCGTGGTTGCAGCGAAGAAGTACGCTGTGCCTGCAATGGAAACGGCCTGCGTTGATTTCCTGAAGATGAGTCTCGGTGCCGACAACGCTTTCATGCTTCTCTCGCAGGTTCTCTCTTCTTTTTCCTTCCCTCCCTTTATTTCAATTTAATACTAACGAAAATGCCGCACGGAGCACAGTGTGCCTTATTACCCATTTTCCCCAGTAGGAGTTACAGCCGACATCGATAGGTAATAACAACGTGATCGACAGCATTGAAGAAATGAAAAGATTTAAATATCTGATGTTATATTGTGCACCAGGCTCGCCTATTCGATGAGCCGCAGCTCGCGCAGCTCTGTCTTGAGAAAATTGACAAAGATTCTCTGGATGCGCTCGGGGCAGACGGTTTCTTTCATTTTGTATATGCTTTTTGTTTATTAATCGAATTCTATCTATTTCCAGGTTTCGCGGAGATTGACCTCTCTACACTTTGCGCCGTGCTGAGCAGGGACACTTTGCGTGTACGCGAACTTCCACTCTTCCGTGTTAGTTCCGTTCTTTACTTTTATACTCATCCCGTTCCTAGCATCAGTTGAGTTCTGAGCGCTCTCTGTGTAGTCTTTATCTCAGGCAATAATAGGGTTGTCGGATTCCGACACCCCATCCTATTTTGGTGGCATCTGAATTACCCATTTACGTTTTTGACGAGATTTTTTTTTTGCATAAGTCCTGTTATTTTACTCAGAAAACGAGAGAAAGAGGAACAAATTGATTTTTTTTTACTACCCCACCCGGTTTTTTTCGACACCATTTTTGACCTACTCCACCCTTGTACTGGAAGACCTTCCGGCAATCCTTTTATTCGCTTGTATAACTTGATGCCGCAGGCGGTGTGTCGCTGGGCGGAGGCAGCTTGCGAGAGAAGAGGGCAGTCATCGCCGGCCCAGCCGGAGCAGCTGCGGGCCGCGCTGGGCAACGCCATCTTTCTCATCCGCTTCCCTCTCATGACCCCTGAGGAATTCGCGAACGGACCCGGTTTTGCTATTTAAAGTTCATTCTTTCTGCTTGCCCGGAGTAAGTGTGGTTCCTTCTGCAGCCCAGTCTGGCTTGTTGACTGACGCGGAGTGCAAGTCGATCTTCATCTCCTTCCACTCGAACCCCGGTCCCTCCCCTGTCTCTTCTCCTTTCTCCGCTCGTCCTCGTTGTGCTATCGACGGCCCTGAAATGGTGATCCACCGCTTCCAGCGAGTGGATGCCCGTTGGGGCTACAACGGACTCCCTGACCGCATTAAGTTTGTCTCGCGTTTCCTTTCAACGCCAAATTATGTCTTTTATTCTACCCAAAATATAACTATAGCAGTCTTTGTTCAGATTCACCGTCGACCGGAAGATCTACCTGACTGGCTTCGGTCTTCACGGCTCAGTCAATGGCCCTTATGAGTACAAGGTTGCCATTCAGGTGCGTAGACATTCGAATTCCGTACAGTTATTCATCGGACTAATAGTTGATGAATATAGAATACTTTAAAGATCATTCACTGCGGGACTGGAAAAGTGCTCGCACAGAACGATACTTCTTTTGTTTGTGACGGTTCAACGGAGAAGTTCAAGGTTTTTTATTCTTTTGCATTTTCTAAAGGTAGGTTGGCTTATTTGTACTATGAAGTTTCGGAAATTATTCTTTTTTACCTATAATGTTTTAGGTTTCATTTCGTGAGCCAGTCGAAATTGTCAGCAACGTCACTTACATTGCTAGTGCATGCATTAAGGTAAGTTCTACTTCTTGTTGTTTGTATTTGTTAAAAAATAGTACAACTCGACAGTGATGATCAAAATGAATGAAACCTGTTTAGGGAGGAGACTCGCACTACGGCACGAAGGGCCTTCGAAGGGTGGTCCACCCTTCCGGATCTCCTACTTTTCAATTCACCTACGCCGCCGGCAATAACAACGGGACATCTGTTGAAGATGGCCAGATTCCAGAGATTTATTTTTATTGCAAAGATGATTGACTTAATGGTTTTTTCCTTTATATCTATAGTATTTATGACGTATGCCTAGCGTAAGTCAAATAGCAAATTACACATTGATCGTAGACCGGCTTTATTACGAGATATATAATTTTATGGGTAGTTAAGAAATTGGAATATCTTCAGTCTCATAAATGTGCATATATTTGTATAAAATGTTATAAAATTGTGGAACATAGAGTTACTCAATCAACAACATGACATGAAGCTATACAGAAGTAGCAAGCACAATAAATTCGGGGTTAAAACGACTATTGAATAGTGACGGGGAATTATAAACTGGTTGAAGAAGGATTCTTAATGAATGTACAATGGTCAGCAGCAAGCTTCCTTGTATCTCGGAGATACACTTTTTCCTGTAACAGTTCGTCAAGCGTTCCCTCTTTTGCACACTGTGCTTTCCGTCCTCTCATCTCTTTCTTTTTAGTCTATAACGTACATACTTCTTCCTTTGTTGATGAGTAACCGCAAAGTAAAAGAGAGAGTGAAAGGGAGCTTGCAGAGAAAAAATGAAGCAAAGGGAGACCGGTTCCTCCATTCATCAACTGCGCCAACTGCTTCAAGTGTTTCTTACTTATTTATTCTTTTTTTTTTAATGTTTCGCGTGTCTAATGAGCATAGATGGCAACAAGTGGTACATAAGTTGTTGACTTCCTCTTATCTATCTTTTATTACACATGCATAATAGATCTGGTCGGGAAGCTTCACTTGAATTCTCGCTGTCGTCCTCAAGTATCTGGCAAAGCACCTGCCTGGAAAGCGGTCGTATTCTACGTTGTCATTCCCTCCAAATTTCCGTTTTTTAGGGAATCTATTTCCTTCACCGGCGGATATTGCATCGGAGGATTATAATTTCACTACTCCTTTCCATAGATATTAATCTTTCATATTCTCATGTTCAGCATATTAATCTTTTATATTCTATGGAATTTCCTGTGTTACTGCAAAAGGAGTTCCCAGGAATGCGCGAAAGATATTCAAGCTCTCTTTCTCGCAAGTCGTTTGTCCTTTTCCGGGAGGCTGACGCATTTGGACTCGAACGGCCTATTCTCTTCTCTGCGACGAAGGAGAATGGAAGGGCGCAGAATAGGAGATCGACGGGATCTCCCGGAGGGCGCCACTTATCCTCCACTTCTTCCACCCTCTCCTACTCCTTCTGTCCATGACAACACGGTCTGCCACCTGAACAGTGCACTTCTCAGCTGTTACTACGCTCTTGTCTGTCTTCCACTCTCCAAGTTCTCACTAAAATAACTTATATCACTGCTCTGTGGAGACCGAGATATTCATCGTCCGGAAAGCACTTGTCTAGAAGAAGTAGAACGGAAGTCATCTTCAGGTATTTCTGCAGAATAGAATGGAAGAGAGAGAGAGAGAGAGAGAGAGAGAGAGAGAGAGCTAGAGAGAGAGAGAGAGAGAGAGAGAGAGCGAGAGAGAGAGCATGTAAGAGATAGCGAGAGGAGGAGAATATGAACGCTTGGGTGTTGTTTTGGTTCAACGGAATGGCCCTACCAAGCCATTGACAGCATCACGAGCATGCTTCTGGCAGAATCTCTCTCTCTCTCTCTCTCTCTCTCTCTCTCTCTTTCTCTCTCTCCTCCTCTCTCTGTATGTACAGTCCCGCTCAACATTGTTGGGTCCGGTATTAATAGTATTAATAGTATTAATATAAATAATACAAACTGGAATAGCGCGCTGAATACGCCTTTTTGGTGCAATTTCGCGCAGGAGTTTACCTATTTCGACCATGGAGATTACGACTGTGAAGACCGTTTTCAAAAATATGCTGAAATGGCTGAGATCTCATAATATTGCAGTTAATTTGGCCGCGTTTGGGTTCCAAACGGGCTGGCTTCAACTCCTGGACTACAAAGTGCAAAATAACGTGAAATTTTCAGAGGACTTCTTACCTTTTTTGAGTTTCTTGTTTTATTTCGTTTGAGTTTCTCATTTTGTTTATATATAAAATACGAAAAAAAAAAGAAAAAAATTTTCGTGCTTGCAAAAATATGGTCTCAAAAGGGTATCGAACCGAGACCTCGAGATTGCCGTCAAAGACTTACCAATACTCTACAGACGGTACAAACAGATCTGATGATACCTTTCTTTGGACAGCGTCGATTGCTCACAAAGGAAATGTCGATTCTGAACACTATCTGTTTCCTACTTTAGTGGGAAACAGAGAGAGAGAGAGAGAGAGAGAGAGAGAGAGGCGAAAGAAGGTGCTGCGTCGACTACATCTACTCTGCGTCACCGTTTCAAGGCTGAAGCTACGGTATGTCGTTAGACCAACGATTTTTTCTCATTCCTTCTCGTTCTCTTGCATTCCCTCCATTTCTCTCTCTCTCTCTCTCTCTCTCTCTCTCTCCGTCTCCCACTAAAGTAGGAAACAGAGAGTGTTCAGAATCGACATTTCCTTTGTGAGCAATCGACGCTGTCCAAAGAAGGTATCATCGGATCTGTTTGTACCGTCTGTAGAGTATTGGTAAGTCTTTGACGGGCAATCTCGAGGTCTCGGTTCGATACCCTTTTGAGTACAGATTTTTGCACGAAAATGTTTTTTGCTTTTTTTTCGTCGTTTATACATAAACAAAATGAGAAACTCAAACGAAATAAAACAAGAAACTCAAAAAAGGTAAGAAGTGCTCTGAAAATTTCACGTTATTTTACACTTTGTAGTCCAGGAGTTGAAGCCAGCCCGTTTGGAACCCAAACGCGGCCAAATTAAATGCAATTTTATGAGATCTCAGTCATTTCAGCATATTTTTGAAAACGGTCTTCACAGTCGTAATCTCCATGGTCGAAATAGGTAAAATCCTACGCGAAATGGCACGAAAATGCGTATTCAGCGCGCTATTCCAGTTTGTATTATTTATATTAATACTATTAATACTATTAATACCGGACCCAATAATGTTGAGCGGGACTGTATGTACATCACTTTTTGTCTCTCTTCATCTGCCTCTTTTTTTCTCTCTCTTTTCCTATCTGCCTCTCTTCCTTCTTTCTCAACCAGCCACTTGATTTTACTCCCCCCAATTTTGCCTCAAGCGTCACCGCGCGAACCATTCAAGTTATGGGCATTTGAGAGGCTTCGACGGGCCCATTTTGGGCCGAATAGTCCATTCATGCAGCAGATACGGTAACCGTGGTTCTGGTATTATGTTCTCCCGTTATTCAGAAAACTAAAGAGTTGGCGGATTACAGATACGAGAATACAAGAGAAACCCTTTTTTGATTCATGCTTCACAACCCCCTGCTGAATCTGCGTGCTATCTCAGTCACTATACAATTGAATGGCCTATCATATGTTCGTGTGTGTTGTGTTGTCCAAAGAATAGAGCTGTTAATGTTGCAATAATTCTTAAGGCTGATGCTATTAAGAAAGGTTCCGTCAAAAATGCCTTTCGTTGTTTTTCACATTGTTATTGCAGTCACATTCAAAAGTGGCCAGCGATAACCAAGGTGTCGTTTCTTCGTTCATTCCTTATGATATTCATTTGTACGCATTAATCATTATTAATATTCCATAGTCAATAATATTTTGATTAGGCATTTCTAGCCCTCGAGGCTTCTTCTTCGGTATTTCATTTTTCTGACTGGCTTACAATTAGCAAAAATTTTCTAATTGTTATGGGATCCAATTTGTGGTTTTTGCAATTTTATATGCTATTCGCGCCCGAACGAATCTGCTTGATTGAGATGGAGAGATACATAGACAGACATTAAGAGAGTGATAATCAGGGAGAGTGGGAATGGAAGACGTAATGGTGGAAGAAACATAGATCTACGGAACTATCACCTCCGTTTGCTTTGTTATTGCATTTTAAAAGATGATAAAATTTAATTTGGAAATGGAAGGTGAAAAGGTTCCTTGAGCATGTCGACGTACTCCCTCATCAGAGCAGCAAAAACAACCATTTGCAATTTACCTCTCCGCCCTTCACGCTCAGCCTCTTCCACAGTCCGGGAAATCAGTCTCTCACTGAAGAAATGGTCCAATTCCTTGTCATGCCTGCCAAATGAAAACAAGGTTTTCTTTTAGTGGCACCACATGAACAAGTGGATTGGGAATCCCGCCACTTTCATACATTCGCATCGTCAACTTTCCGACTTGATATCGTCGACATCTTTGGCCTATCACGCTTAATTTTCTATTACATAAAAGCAGGCTGTCGTTTCTCCATGTTGTACATAGATTATCGTTTTATTGGTGTAGGGAGAATTTCAGCAAGTGAATGGCACTCCTTTTGTTTTCCCCATTGACGACAACCATTTCACAAACTCCTGGAGCAGCTTAAAAAGAAGGAAGAGAAGAATACATTTACGTCGACGCCAGCTTTGGCTGGTTTACTTGCAATGGTTGAAACATGAGACAAGCCATCAGTGAAAGGAAGCGAGAGAAATGGCTATGCAGATTCATAAGAGGTGGTGGAGTACAGTTAACGGTTCTCTCTCTCTCTCTCTCTCTCTCTCTCTCTCTCTCTCGTTGTCCTTGTCCTGGGTATCTTTGCTCTTCTTCCCCTATCGTTATCTACTTCTCTCTCTCTATCCTTCTCCAAAATATGTAAATACGATCCTCTGGCTGGCGTCATGGAACTGTTAGTTGTACGTCAGAGACTGGCTCTGCTCTCCGACTTTCGGACGACATCACCGAAAACGGCAGAAGAGAAAGAATGCAAAGTACGCTATATAAGCATGCGCCACTCTGCATTCTCCCATATTCTTCCACTTCTCATTCTTCAACTCCGCCACCAATCTCGGCGACTGCCAATCTAATGCCTTATTTTGTTTCCTGATTCTCTCTTTCTCTCTCTCCCTCTCTCTGTTTCCCTCGTCACTTGCAGTCAGTCCACTCTTTGATTACTTATTGAAGTGCACTTGAAACTTGCGCAAAGAGAAGTAGAAAAAATATGTGTTTGACATGGTTGAATATTTATTTGTTATTTTGATTTTCGGCATTTTACTTTTCTTTCCTTCTCTTGACTTCTCCCTGAATGCTCTGATCTGCTGACGTAGAAAATCGAATCTCTCAACTGGTCCCTTCAGATGTTCCTCTTAATCTGCTTGTTGTTCCTCTTCTGACTGTCTTCCGTGATAATCACACAATCTTACCATCTCACTCTCCCTCCCGCTCTCTCTCTCGCTCTCTCGCTCTCTCTCTCGCTCTCTCTCTCTCGCTCTCTCTCTCTCGCGCTCTCTCTCTCTCTCGTTCTCTCTCGGCCTCTTGCTTATTTTACAGCCTTTTTGCATGAAGAGAATACTCTTTAAAATAGAGAGAAAAGAGAGCCGCAGAGAAATGAAGAAGTGGGTAGCGAATTCGACCACGGGAAGTTGGGATCGACTAGAGAAAAAGAAAAGATAGATCACGATATGTCTGATTTGAGTCAGTGGACAAGGCAAAAAGGATATGTAAGAGAAGGAATGTGAGAAGCAAGTAAAATGTAAAGGTATGATGAGGGGATACGAAAGGAGAAGAAAGACTGGGAGAGAGAAGAGAAAGAGAATGGGAATGAGGAAGCGAAAGAGAAAGAGTATTAGAAAGAGAAAAAGAAAGAGAAGGAGAGGAGAGAGAGAGAGAGAGAGAGAGAGATCAACGTGTCTCCGCAACACCCTCCACCTTCCTAATCACAAAAGTTACCGCCTGCGCTTTACATCCGTTTCACCTTGTGCATCACGTTTCTTCAGCAACTATACCCCATAGGGTCCACTCTTTCAAGCCATCTCTGATTCTCTCTCTCTCTCTCTCTCTCTTTTGTCACCCATCTCCCTCTCTAGATTCCTTTTTGGTGTTGCTGATACATTTGCTTTCCATCTCATTTTATTTATCTTCAATTACAGGTCCATGTTTTTTGATTACACATTATCGCCCGTAACCTGAATGCAGTGCAACAGCAATTCTTATGCTATGCAGCCACTGTTTACAATAGTTCGGACTGTTTATTCCTGAATGAATCCACTCATATTATAATTAGGTGCCAACGACAGCAGAAAACGGAAACTCTAAGAGATGCTTTGTAGCGGGTAGATTGCTCGCACGATCTGAATGAAGAATACGGGTTACAATTTATTACTTAGTCGACAAAGCATCTTATTGAACTCTCTTGGCTCATTTCTTTTATCCTTTGACATGTGCTCCTTATGAATTATTGTTAATTGCCATCTAAAACATTTCATTTTTTCTGAAAGTAGAAGGCCTTGAAAGATGAAAGTGTTTGGGATGAATCCTTGCGTTGTTTCGTGACTTCCAGTCTCCGCACTCTGAAATGGCAGAAAGAATTTGGAGATTGATGAATGTCGACTGCCGCCTTCACACAACAAATGCAAGAGAAATGAAGACGGCTCCTGCCTTGAGCTTTCCCTCGCCAGGACAACCTCGCTCTTCAAAGAACTATTTGCCACTTTCTCTTTTCACCACCGTATTTCTTCTTTTTCTTACTTTGTACTTTATGGCACTTACAATTAGCAGAAATCTCAAACTCAATTTTTGTTCAAAGTTTGTGAAGGATGAAAGAGAAAGAGAAGGTGAACGTGAGTGAGATGGAGAATGATGAAGCGTTCAGTGACCCAAAGACTAGGTAAACCTTGGAGCATGTCCCTGAGGGTACGGTCTGGCTGGGACCTCCTCTCCCCTCCTCCTTTTCTCCTTCTCCAGACTCCTTTCCTCACTCTAGCCCCGCTCATCCCCCAGTGTCGTGCTTATCGGAGCTTAGCAGAAGCTGGCGGTCCCCGGGAGGGGCCCATATGTTCCTTATTATCCGAGCGACGCGCGAGCATCAGCAAATATTTTCATTTTCTGGTCGTTCGTGTATTCCACTCACGTTGAATAACAGAGAGAAAGACAGGAGTGAGAGATGAATCTAAGGAAAAGAAAAATAGAGAACCTCCTTCAATCAAACATCCTTCCAGCATTTGATAGCATAACAATAGCCTTATTTCATATGTAATATTTTTAGTCCTATGTTGCTTAGTCAGAAGTTGTACCTGCTTCGTGGAAATGAATTTCCGTACGGACGGAGACAGAGAGAGAGAGAGAGAGAGAGAGAGTGAGAGAGTGAGTGAGTGAGAGAAGATAGGAATCATCGTGGAAGAATCAGATCCAGCAAATATGTGTTTCGTGTTTCACTTGGAACCGGTGCTTCCTTAATTTATTTCTATATTTTTTAAATCATGCTCTTTTCCTTTCACTCTATATCTCGCCCCTTCCATTCATTCTATTTTCGACTGGATTTATGCAGAACAATGATGAATTGCTCGCATTAACCACTGGAGAGTGGCAGACTTTTTCTCTGGCTCCACTCTCTCTCTCTCACTCTCTCGCTCTCCCACTCTCTATCTCTCTCTCTCTCGCTCTCTCTCTCTCTCTCTTCACTCTTCCTACTGTCCCTCTTAAACTTCCATGTTCTTTTCCACTAATCTTTCCCTATTCTCTCACTATCTCTTTTGCTCTTTCCACCACTCATCTTCTCCCGTTTACGCCATCTCTCTCTCTGAATGGCGCATACATTTGCGGCACCAAAAGATCCGCTTAGATTATACAGTAGTTCTATAGGGCGAATATAACATAGATGAACATAAATCGTATTACTAGACGTGAGCATAACAAAAGGATCACGCGAACGTTGCTCTCTGTAGAAGTTATTCGAAGTGACGAATGAGCAAGGATCAGTTCCAGCTCTTTCTTCCTAGCCTAAGCTTATTTCATGGAATCAGAAGGTGAGAAGAAGCTACTCGAGTACGCAACGAGAGATGCTTCTGGTTTTCCTTTTCTTGCCTTTCGACTTCCATCAGATGACAGGCCGAGTTGCTTCACTAGAAGGAGAGAAACCAAAAAGGATTCAAAAGGTTGCGAAAATTGGCAAGGAGTGAGATGTTGAAAAGCGAGCGAAGGGGATTTGGTCGGTGGAAACAGATTACGGTTATGCCAATTCGGTCGATGAATTGGTCACGCTGTTCATCTCGTCAACTAAATGCTCGGCTTGCACTCTCGCTCTGTTCCATTAGAATTTGTTGATTCTGTGGCATTCTCTAACTCCCTCATCTTTCACCTTCCTCACTCCTGGCTTTTCATTTGTATTGCTTGTTTTCATGCCCTTTGCTGTGCTACTTCGATTGAAAGAACCCCGTTAACTCTGACCTCCTCTTTCCTCGTGGCTTTCCTGCCAGAGGTGCGTTTCTGAGAGGATTAAATATGGAGAAGTCTGCTTCAATATGCCGCAATGGGCACGATCCATTTTTTTATCAGGCGTGAATCTTTCAGATTCATAAAAATGTTTAGTGTATGAACATGTATACTTGAGTTCGGCTTCCTTTTTTGTGAAAACATGAGCATTCGTGTATATCTGCGATTCTCAATAACGGACGCCTCCCCCCAAAGATGCACATCTACTCGGCAAATTAAGTTCTTTTGCGTTGTTCCTGGCGCTCTTTGTCCGGGTCTCTTTCCTGGCGGCAGATACTTGATGAGAAAACGTCTTCTTCGTTCTCCTTGCTCTCATGCACAATCGCGCGTGCGAGGGAATGAGAGGTGAGAGCGTCAAAGAGGGAGAGAGAGATGAGAATGGAGAGAGAGAGAGAGTGAGAAAGAGAGAGAGAAAGAGAGAAGGAAGAAACATGAGGGAATGGTGTCCCTATCCTCTTTTCATTATCATCCTCTTCATTGTCGCTTTCTACTCCCCTGCTTCCGGGGTGCTTCCGATCTCAATTTCCTCTGGGAGGGCGACATTGCTAGTTTCCTCTCGTTTCTTTCGCTCTCTTTCATTTCGCACATTCAACAATCTTCTTAGTTCCTTCTCTATGCACCTCTCTCTCTCTTTTTCTCTGTCCTTCTCTATGCACCTCTCTCTCTCTTTTTCTCTGTCCTTCTCTATGCACCTCTCTCTCTCTTTTTCTCTGTCCTTCTCTATGCACCTCTCTCTCTCTTTTTCTCTGTCCTCTCTCATGTCTCCTCATACAATTCTCGTGTTCATTGTTCCGAAATGTATGCACATGGCAAGTCAAGCTAGCCTGGTCCATTGAATCCCCCTTGGCAGGGTGTCCTGATGCTCTTTCCACCTTCTGAGTCTGAACACGTCTTCGTTCGGAGGAAGGAATGTTCTCCTGCGAAACAATGGTGCCGTCCTCTCAGCCTTCTTCCCTGCAATCTTCTTCGAGTCTTTGCCTCATGGCAAATTGAAGGGTCCCGGGACACGAAGGACAAAAATAGCTTCTCAGAAATCGTCTAGAAGATTTTTGTATAGGATCACATGACTTTTATGATGGAGTCAAAAATTTTATTGACTAACACTGATAAAAAGAGGTTGACCAAGTAAAAGGAGAGAAGACCTTTCAGAGGTCTGGAATGAAGGATATCTGAGGGGGCCTCCTGAAAACGTTGCTTGCCATGCCTACTATAATAATGAGTTTGTTGTTGTGATGTGAGAAGCATGGCTGATGAACAAAGTGACGCGCTGTTTGTCTAGACTCGCATTCAAAACAGGACAACCACCGCGCTTCCTGCTGTCCTCTGACCTCTCTCTCTCTCTCTCTCTCTCTCTCTCTCTCTTTCTATATTTCTCTCCCTATCTCTCCACCTCTCCACATCTCTTTCTCTTCTCTTTCTCCTCTTCTTTCGTTTCTCTTTCTCTTTTTATTCCTCACTACAATTCACTCGTGTTTTGTGCTCACACAACTGCCTGATAACGTTGTTTTTAAATTTAACGTTATTTCATTTTGCATGCAGTCGCGCTCCGCTTTTGCAGCTTTTACTTTAATTGTCGAAAAAATGTCATAAAACGTATGTGAAATGGGAGTAAAGCTTTGGGCCGAAATATTTTTTTCATTTTACTGTGTGCTGGAATTTCGCTGACGGTTGGCAATGAAAAGATAAATACAGGGCCTCTACATATTACATATGTACATCTGTGTGTAGGAGTCAGATAGAGAGAACGATAAATAGAGGGAAAGGGAGAGAGAAATAGAGAAGTGAGCGATCTAGCCCTCATGTCAAATTGTTAGCATCCCTCGCACCTGCGTCGCTTTCCATGACACTACTCCAGTCTGTCTTCTGCAATTCTTTACTGTGTCTGGTTACTCCGTCTTACGCTTTGCCTCTCTCGCTCTCCCGCTCTCTCTTCCGCTCTCTCTCTCTCTCTCTCTCTCTCTCTCTGTCTCTCTCTCTTTCTTTCTGTCTCTTTTTTCTGTCCTTCCCCAGGAGAGAGAAGCATCATGGTGTCTTCCGGTTCCCGGAAGTTCTGCTGCCCCGGAGGGCATGACTCCATGCAGAGTCTCCTTTGCATTCCGCCACCCCGTGCTTTTCTTCCAGCATTTGACATTTATGCAGCCGTTCCTCCATTTTTCCTCTTCGGTTTATTTTGAAATTTGAAGGTCTTCTTTCGAAAAATGTTAGCAGTTAAAATATGGCTTGAACTTTTGAATATGATTCGTTTGCGTGCGAATTGCATGAAGTGAAGTGTCGCCATTTAACTCTGAGTGCCACCACCAACCCTCCAATTATGTAATGGTCTCACAGAGAGATAGAAAGAGAGAGAGAGAGCGATCAATCAGGTGTAGAACGAAGGCGCAATCAGGGAAAGCAGAGACAAAGAAATAGAGAGATAGAGGAGTGATCTGTGAAAACCAGAGAATGTGAGAGAGCGGAGAAGTGTGAGGGAGAGCGAGTGAGAGAGACAGGAGTGGAAGAGCGAGAGAGAGAAATGGAAGATTGCGAGACAGTTATAGGCCGACCCATCATAGAAACAACTGTTCTCGCCCATAGCCTGATCCATGGCAACTCTTGTTACCATTATGTATTTTTCTAGATCAATTACATACCATGTGCATATTTATGTAGATATACATCTGCTTATAACATCTCCATGGAATCAGGCGTTTTGGAATAATGTCATGCTCAGACATTTTTGTAGTTGACTGCGATCAATTGGTGGGGCAATGGCCCAACTTGTCAAGGGGTGTCGATGACTAACCTCAACATGGTTCTATTAATAGGATAAATAGTGCTTATGGTGAGTCAATGAATTAAAGTTGGAGCGATTGAAGTTTTTCTTGTTCAAAGTGGTGATTGAGAAGTGATGAGATGAGAAGAAGAAGAGGGAAGTGCGAAGGGGGAGGAGGAGTGATTGTTATCGAGTAACCTAATCACGACGTTAGCGAGTTGATTGTAATTTGGTCGAGAGAGGGCGTTCTCGCGGCCCAAGTTTAACAGAGACGCAAAGTGACAGGAGAGAACACTGGGCTGTCCACTTTTGAGGGTGCGCCAGTCCCTCTCCCATCCTTTGATGTCATTCCACACATCCACGATACTCCAGAGTCTTTGTCTCTCTTTCTTTATTCTCTCTCAGTGTTCTTTTCAATGCCATTCTTGTCATTCGATTCAGCGATCAAAACACTTCAGCGACAACCGTATTTCACGCGTCGATGGAATTGCCTGTGTCGTTACCTCTAATTCTTCTTTTAATTAACTTGCTAATTATGTCCGATATCCCTAAATCAGTTGAGATATTTTGTTCTTGACTAAATTCATTAGCGTTGTCTTAGTATCCTGTTAACTCATGGAGATTCAATATCAGAAATCGGCTTATTATTGATTAATATTTTGAAAACGGAGAATGGAGCATGGAGTGTCTGTCTCATTGTGCTATAATCTCGAGTGTTAATCCCGGATGGATTTCCCTACCTCTACACTGCCATCGCATTACCCGTGCAACACCTGCAAATCGGTGGCGGCTCTCGAGTTCTCTTACTTTTCTAGTTATTTTAGAAAACTGTGCATGTTCTGACAAAAAGTGTTTCTATATGAATGGGGAGGCTAACGACGGCAAATCGGAGGCGCGTGTTCTTTTTAAGATTCGAAGCGGTGCCACTTTAGAGAAAGGCTGCAGCAGCTATTTTTCTGCACTTCCTAAAGAATTTTGCATTTTTTTTCTCCCTCGCTACTCCTGTAATCTCCATGGTTCTTCCCCCTTCTCTCTCTCTCTCTCTCTCTCTCTCTCTCTCTCTCTCTTTCTCTCTATGCATCTCCTTCATTCTCTCTCTCCTTCTCTCTCGCTCTCTTTCTGCTTCACCCCTTCTCTCTTTATGCTTTCTCGATTGCCTGCTCGTCGCCTAGGTAGCAATGAACTGAAGAACATGTATTCTATTCATTCGTTCTAAAATGTAACTCCTCTGTTCCATTGGAATTCTCTGACTCCATGCAAATCCGCCCTCGCTCATTGAGAGAGAGAAAGAGAATACATATACATTCTAACTAAGCAAGACCCTCATCCGACTCCTCTCCATCTCTTTATCCTTTCAATTCACCTCTTTCTTCATCTCATTCATTTTCTTTTGAACCCCCCTCATTCATCCTTTGTACCCAAATCGGTCGGTCGATTCTTTGAAGGCTCTCATGTATTCTCTGAGTACGTAGTGTGTATACACTGATAATTATCACGGACATGGCTTGTTTCTCATCCCCGTATGACTCTCTGTTGATTTCCAGTGGTGAATGCGCGAGAGAGAGAGAGAGAGAGGGAGAGAGAGAGAGGGAGAGAGAGGGGGGAGAGAGGGAGGCTTCGAAGGGATTCTCGAACTCCCTCCGGGGTTTATGGCAGCTAATCACCTGGAGAGACTCGTTTCTTCCCCTCTTCCAGCTCGTCCTCCAACGGCCCCCTCCGACTCTCTCTTCTTTCTCACTTTTTGCTCTCTCTCTCTCTATCTCTCTCGACCTCATTTTGTTCTCCATCACAACAGTTCCGGCGGTTACTTTCACACCCTTCAATTACGACTTCTCGTCGTGCATCGGTGTCGTTTTGACTATTTTCATCTTCTTGTGCTTTTGAAGTACAAATGTTTACAAATGTTAAAGTAAATTTGTGTGAGGGAGTACAGAAAGAAAAGAGATTAAATGAGCATGTTCTCATCCATTCTCCTAGAGATTTCGAAATTAGTTTGAGGAAACATTCTAAATAGATGATGATTGATTTGCAAAAGACAATATAAAATGAGATCGATGGCGAGAGAAACAAGGAGGGAGAGAGAGAGAGAGAGAGATGGAGAGAGAGAGAGGCGGTGAGAGAGATGCGACGAGAGAGACGGAGAGATAGAGAGAGGGAGAGACGGAGAGAGAGAAGCGTAGAGAAAGACAAAAGTAATAGATGGACATGTAATGATGATAGGGAAGAGAAAGGTGCGAAAGCGGCTGGTGTCCCTGACCGCGACGCCGTGTCAATTACGCGTTGGTGCTCTCCCACCAAACTAGGTTTTCACCATTTGCCTTATCTCGCAATGCCACATTTCCTACAAGCTTAACTTCCCCGCCTCTTTTGCCTCCCTTGGGTAGGAAAGGTTTCCGCTAATAAACATGCATGGCTTCTCGGCTTAAAAAGTTTGGAACAGCCAGAAGAGAAGCTGCCCCTCTCACATGAGCGGCCCCCAAGTGGGCGGCTTCACTTCGAAGATGATGAGTTATACGACCTCTCTCTCTCCCCCTCGCTCTCTCTCTCCCTCTCTCCCTCTCTCTCCCTCTCTCCCTCTCTCTCCCTCTCTCTCTCTCTCTCTCTCTCTCTCTCTCTCTCTCTCTCTCTCTCTCTCTTTCTCTCCCTCTCGCTCTCGCTCTCGTTTCTCTATCTCCTTTTCTCCCTACCTCTCTCTTCTCTTTCTTTCTTTATCCTTCTCTCTATCACTCTCTTCTTCTCCATGTCCAACTCTCGATGTCGTTCTCGAATCCACAATATGTCTCACTTTCCTTTCTTTCTGCCTCTCAGTTCATTTCTCTATCCCAGCTGTTTCTTCCTTCTTCGTGTTTCCCCTACTGTCGCCCTCCTTTCTACATCGCTGTGTGTCTCTTCCACTCCTCTCGCATACTCTTCTCCACCATCTTTTCCTTCGGTTGTCTGCCTCTCCACCAGAAGAACTCCTCAGGGGCGATTTCCGTTCGGGACTCTATAATCGCTTCCGCATTTGCTGGAGCGAGCGAGTTGCTTGAAGACCGCCTCAAGGGACACAAGCGCGCGGTGAAGCCATTTTCTGGATCCACGGCAAGGGAGAGAGAGAGAGAGAGAGAGAGAGAGAGAGAGAGAGAGAAAGAGAGAGAGACACGGAGGCGATGGAGAATAAGAGAGGGGAGAGGCTCCTTATCATTAATTTCACATCATCCTATGTATTGACTATTTTAGAGCATTCAAAGGCTTCTTACACAGCTTGCCCTATCACCGTTAACTAATCATTTGTAGGTATTTGCAATCAACTGCTTATTTGTATATTATGTAGATACATATGCATTTTAATTTATTTTCCACAACTTTTAATAACTTTGTCCCTTCGTCTTCCCTTTCACAAGCATCCTCTCTCTAGTTTCATTCGTGCTCACACATACGCGCCTCCAAATTCCTTGAATCGAAGCTTCTGGCAGAATGTCATTCCGGAATGGTTGTCTTAGCGATGATGAGAGGACGTATCAAATAACGGTTTCTTTGTTTTGCAGCTCAGCGCTCTCTAAGCAGGCGGCCACCGTCTCCTTAGCGTCCTCTGTCACGAGGGCTCAGCGACAAAGAAGGAGCAGACCAACTCTTCCCTCCATCCCTCCCTTTCTCTCTGCTCTCTCCCTCTCTCATCAGCGCCGACCACGCGCGGAGACCAAGTGAGCGGCGACGTGCATCGTGTAGCACAGCCGCCCGTGGCTGCTTCCCGGCCGTAGCCGACGACCACGCGCGGACACACAGAAGAGAGGAAGAAGCTACCAAGATGTCGAACTATGGCTGTTCTCTCGTCGAACTCCGCAGTCTCATGGATCTCCGCGGCAAGACCGCTCTTGATAAGGTGATCTCATCTCAGTGTACGATTCCGTTCAAATGTTGACTTTCAAGGTGAAATGTATATAATCACATTTATTTGGTAGGAAATCTGTTAAAGTCCATTGCCGCTGGCAAAAGAAAGCAAAAGAGTTCGCGTGCACACCGTTCAAAATGTATCCCTCCTCTCTCTCTCTCACTCTCTCTCTCTCTCTCTCTCTGAATCTCTCGTCATGCTTAATTCTCTCTTTCTCCCTCTCTCTTTTATTCTCTCTTGTTGTCTACTCTGCTCTGCTAAACGCATTTCTGCTTCCTTTTCTTCGTTAAAGAAAGCAGCGAACGTCGTTTGCAGACTGAGAAGCGGCGATAAACGTTTTAGTCTCTGCTCGCCATTTTATCTCTCCACCGCTGCTCTTGTGTCTCTCTTTCTCTTTCTCTCTCCCTCTCACTCTGCCTTGCTCTCTCTGCTCACGCATGCTGACGGAAACAGCTGCGCGAGAAGGCTTTCTTTTGGTTTGGATGGGGAAATTGTGTCAATTGGTAGCCTATGGGCATGCTATTTCACTGCGGTCAATTTCCATATGATAATGAAATTCATTTCTCTTTGCTTCATACAAATGACAACTCCGTTTCCGTTGGCTATCTATGCCATTTTATATACACCAATAAATCATGTGAAAGTAATGTAATAGGCTAGCGATGTTTCCAGCGAAGGGACAGTAGGCAGTAACTCCATTTATGGCCATATTTATTATCATAGCATTCAAGAAATAGCATTAAAAATGTGGAAGAATGTATGTATGTAAGTTGGAATAGAAATAAGCAATTAGAAGAAAGGGCTGAAGTGTGAAGTTTCCTCAGATCAGCGATGCGTACGGAGGCGTGGAAGGACTGTGCAGCCGGCTAAAGACGGACCCAGTGAATGGACTACCCAATGATGCGGCCGAGTTGGAGAGACGCCGCGCCGTCTTCGGCCGCAATGAGATTCCGCCCGCGCCATCCAAGAGCTTCCTCCGACTCGCTTGGGAGGCACTCCATGTACTCCCTTCTTTCTTACTCAAGTAATCTCATGAATGGACACTCTCTCTGCTCTCAGGATGTCACTCTTCTCGTTCTGATTGGAGCCGCAGTTATCTCGCTTGGCCTCTCGCTCTACTCTCCTCCGGCTGGCACACACAGTATGCTATTATCTTCTATACTTTTTTTATTCCTTACAATGTTCAATCTTTTCTACATTATTATTAATCCGATAAAGTTCAAAGAAAGATGAAACTGGTATTCAGCAAGCAACGATGCGTCGGAGAAGGAGGCGGGCTGGATCGAAGGAGTGGCGATTCTCGTGGCTGTCATTGTAGTCGTCATGGTCACGGCACTCAACGACTGGAGCAAGGAAAAACAGTTCAGAGGTACAATCTCTCCTGTCGGAAAATTACAAAGGGAAGTTGTGTTCGAAAATATGATTTCTTCCCTTTTCCAGGACTGCAATCGAAAATCGAAACGGAGCACAAGTTCTCAGTGATTCGTGGCGGAGAGGCACTCGATATCGTCGTCAATGAACTCGTTGTGGGAGATATCGGAAGAGTCAAATACGGTGAGAGATTATGCGGATGAGAGAAGGAGACGGGGAGAGAAAGAGGACGAGACAGAGAGAGAGAGAGAGAGAGAGAGAGAGAGAGAGTAAGAGAGAGGAGGAGACGGGGAGAGAAAGAGGACGAGACAGAGAGAGAGAGAGAGAGTAAGAGAGAGGAGGAGACGGGGAGAGAAAGAGGACGAGACAGAGAGAGACAGAGAGAGAGAGAGAGAGAGAGAGAGAGAGTAAGAGAGAGGACGAGACGGAGAGAGAAAGAGGACGAGACAGAGAGAGACGGAGAGAGAGAGAGAGAGAGAGAGAGAGAGAGAGTAAGAGAGAGGAGGAGACGGAGAGAGAAAGAGGACGAGACAGAGAGGGTTGTACATCGAAAAGGATTCTTCCAGGTGATCTCCTTCCCGCTGATGGCGTTCTCCTCCAGTCGAATGACCTGAAGATTGACGAGTCCTCGCTTACCGGCGAGTCTGATCTTATCAGGTGATCTCATTGTCATTCATAGTTATTCATGGAATGATTCTCGTGATCTTGCCATTCCTGTCCTTGCTGCACTGATGACTCCGCATTGCCCTGCAGGAAAGGCTCGGAGACGGACCCGGTGCTTCTCTCGGGAACCCACGCCATGGAAGGATCCGGCCGGTTCATCGTCACTGCGGTCGGCCTGAACAGCAGAACGGGCATCATCATGAGTCTTCTCGGTGCGAGCAGTGCTAAGGTATCTGGTGTATTTTGTGCCTTCTGCATAATCATGTATTCCAATATATGTACAATACATTGAAAAGGGTTGTACTGAAAGCGAAGTTGCTGTTGATTGAGAGTGCTGATGCGAGCAACGGCGACGCCTCAGTGACTACCATCACTAACGGTGAGCGTAAGTCCGAAGAAATCAGGGTGCATAAAGGAGCCTAAATGCCGAAAGGGAACAAATTATATGGACGGAGAATTTCGACAAGAGGGCTCCTTAATGCTTTATTTTGTCATGTCCATTTCAAGATTGAAATAGCATGTGATATTATTGTAACCTTTCGAATGAACAGGCCTGTCGAATGGCTCGGCCCCTGCAAACGGAAAAGCGGCCTTGGAAGTGGCGCCTTCCGCTCTTCCGCCCGTGGAGGACGAGAAGATCACAAAGAGTGTCTTGCAAGCAAAGCTGTCCAACTTGGCCATCCAGATCGGATACATCGGTAAAACCTTTCGCTCTTTCTCTTTCCATTATTGTAATTATCGATTAGATGTTCCGCGGATGTTTTCTATTAAATTTGTGATGGGTAAAGAAGAACGTGCCTTCTGCTGAAGCAGAAATAATTTTTATCAAACAAGATGTAATTGTTGGCTGGCACTCTAGGCTCTATCGTGGCACTGGCGACGGTTATAATTCTGATTGTCCGCCACTGCATCACATTCTACGTGGTGAATGACCAGTCGTGGGACTGGTCCCATCTCAATTATATCGTCAACTACATCATTATCGGTGTGACCGTCCTTGTCATCGCCGTGCCCGAGGGACTGCCACTGGCCATTACTCTCGCTCTCACTTACTCCGTCAAGAAGGTACCATCCATTACAAAGAGGAGAGAGACAATGATTCCTTGAAGATGATGTTGGACAACAACTTGGTGCGCCATTTGGATGCCTGCGAGACGATGGGCAATGCAACGACAATCTGCTCAGACAAGACCGGCACGCTCACCACCAACCGGATGACCGTTGTCCAGTCCTATATCAATGGTCATTCTTACTCTTCAATAGAGAAAAACTTTGGAAATAAGAACAAACGAATATTGCTTTCAGGCATCTTCAACAAGAGTCAGAAGGCGCCTGGAATTGATGAGAGGACAAAGGTGATGCTCATTTCGATCCTACTTTAATTCTAGCTCTGGAAAATCAAACTTATGACACATTTAATGAATACTACTTACCTTTCTTGAAGAACCTGATCATCGATGGCGTCTCCATCAACAGTGGATACAGCTCACAGACAACTGAAGCCGCCGGCCCCGGAGGACAGAGAACACAGGTGAGAGAGAGAGAGAAGATGTAGAGAAAGAAAGAAAGCGAGAGATGGAGAGAGCGAGAGAGAAGATGTAGAGAAAGAAAGAGAGCGAGAGATGGCGAGAGAGAGAGCTCGTCGACTCAGGTGGGAAACAAAACGGAATGCGCCTTGCTCGGTTTTGTTCTCGATCTCGGCAAGAGCTACGAGGAAGTGCGTCGCAAGTACCCAGAGGAGAGCCTCTTCAAGGTACAGCTTCTTTGCATAAGAAAAAAAGTCCTATTCCAAATAAACCTAGACATATATGTAGTACAGTAATGTCGAACTTAGTTGGGTTCCACAATCAATAGTATATCCGATTAATAGGTAAATTAATTTAAGTTGAGAAATGTTGAAGAAGCACTCTTTCCAGGTGTACACCTTCAACTCTGCCCGCAAGTCGATGATGACGGTGATCAAACTCCCCAACGGCGCCTTCCGAGTCTTCGCCAAGGGTGCCTCTGAGAGGATTCTCGCCAGGTTCGAACTGACGTCTCTTTAATCAAGGAATTTTCCGACTTCGACATGATTGACACCCTTGACAACGATTTCTCTTCTTGCAGAAGCACGTTCATCCTCGGGAACGGAGGCCGCGTGGAGCCATTCGATGAGGCCAGCGCTGGCAAGATCGTCAAGTTTGTTTATCTGTTCTCTACTTCAATTTTTTTGTAAATTTTTTTTAAATAACTGCTCCGAATCGCGAATATTTAAAATTAAATTAATATTAGTACGATAATTATGCACAACATATTTGTATAGAGAAGTGATCGAACCGATGGCCTCGGATGGCCTGCGCACGATTGGAATCGCTTTCAAGGACTTCGTGCCGCGAGGGTCCAAGACAGCAGAAAATGAGGCAAGCCCATTCTTATTTTTCTGACGCTCAAGTATCTTTTCATCGTAATTAGATTCACAATATCGATGATGAGCCAAACATTTATAGGAGGAATTCGACGGTTCAGTTGACTGGGACGACGAGGAACTTGTTCGGGAAAGAATGACAACCATCGCAGTCGTTGGCATTCAAGATCCAGTCCGACCCGAGGTCAACTCATTCGTTTCCTTATTATAATAATTAAAAGAAACAGGGATTGAGTGAGAAAGATTGAGAGAGAGAGAGAGAGAGAGAGAGAGAGAGAGAGAGATAGAGGGAGAGAGAGACTTGTCTTCTCTTTAGTACATTGGAAAGAGACCGCAGTTTTACATTGGACAACTGCGTAAAAACGAATGAAATTTTTAATCCCTCGGAGTGCTTACGGAAGGATTAGAGAGGAAATTAAAATGTGCTCTTCTTCGAGTAGTTATAATTTGTGTTGTGCGAGAGAAAGAGATTGTTTCTCTCTCTCTCTCTGTCTCTCTCTCTCTCTCCGTCTCTCTGTCTATTTGTCTGTCCCTCTCTCTCTCTCTCTTTGCATGTGTGGGGGCGTCGGATTAGCCGTGCTTGGCAGTTCTTATCACGCACATGCAAATCTAGTACACTTACATATAACAAAGTAGAATTCGTTAATGCGAAATAGAATAGATCTGCGAAGAGATTGAGACTAACCAAAGTGACTTCAAGGTGCCGGCAGCGATTGCGAAATGCCAGAATGCCGGAATCACAGTTCGCATGGTGACTGGCGACAACATCAACACTGCTCGTGCCATCGCCACTCAGTGCGGCATTCTCAAGTCAGCAGTCAATTGACATTCTCTGTTCCCACTCTCTCATTGATTCTTTAGACCTGGCGACGACTTCATTGCACTCGAGAGTTCCGACTTTAACACCAGAATCCGCGACGAGAAAGGCAATGTAAGTATCACCATCTTCTTATTTTAAGAGCGAATGAATTGTGTCCAGGTGGACCAAGCCAAGCTGGACCGTCTCTGGCCCCGGCTGCGAGTTCTTGCCCGTGCTCAGCCAACTGACAAGTACATCCTCGTCAAGGGCATCATTGACAGCAAGGCCACGAAGAATCGGTTCCTCCACTTCCTTCTCCATCTCATCTAATCGAGTGCATTTTCAGCGAGGTGGTTGCAGTCACAGGAGACGGCACCAACGATGCGCCAGCATTGAAGAAGGCCGACGTCGGATTTGCGATGGTTCGCTTTTTCTTCTCCGTTTGAGAAAACGCCTTTGTTTGTTCTTCATGAATTACTTTATTAAAAATTTCCAGGGAATTGCTGGAACTGACGTTGCCAAAGAGGCCTCGGACATCATTCTCACTGATGACAATTTCACTTCCATTGTAAAGGTAAACTAATTGTTGCAACAGCCAAGAAATTTTTGAACAAATTGTGAAAGAGAAAGAAAGAGTAAGATAGAACGAGGAGGAAAGAAAGAAAGAAAAAGAGGGGTAGAGAGAGCGCAAGAAAGAAAGGAAGAGAGAGAGAAAGAGAGAGAGAGAGAGAGAGAGAGAGAGAGATAGAGAGAGAGAGCTTCCTATCTTCGCAGGCCGTGATGTGGGGCCGCAACGTGTACGACTCGATTGCGAAGTTCCTGCAGTTCCAACTAACAGTGAACGTGGTGGCAGTGACGATTGCCTTCGTCGGAGCATGCGCCATCTCAGACTCGCCACTCAAGGCTATTCTTTCCATTCCATTTTAACCTCTCATTTAAATGGACGTGTCGTTATCTTCATGGATTGGAGTTGTTTGTGTCTCCGAGCGAACTTTCCTCGATACTCTATTATATTTCCTTATTTTCCAGGCAGTGCAAATGCTGTGGGTAAATCTGATCATGGACACGCTGGCTTCTCTGGCTCTGGCCACGGAGATGCCCACCGAGTCGCTGCTCAAGCGCAAGCCGTACGGCCGCACCAAGTCACTCATCTCCAGGAGCATGGTCAGCTGCCACGCAGTTTCTTGTAAACAAATCACTCTTTGCTTTCCAGGTCAAGAACATCGTCGGCCACGGCATCTACCAGCTCATCGTGCTCTTCTTGCTCATGTTCTTTGGTATTTCCATTTACTTATATGAGTCATTAGAAGCGAAATATATAGTTTCGAGAAGTGAAATAGAATTGTCAATAAGAAATAAACTTTGACTGAAAGAGTGATGGATGTTGCCAGCCGACAAATGGATCCCGAACACTCCCTCCGGCCGATACGCTAAACCGAACTCCCCTCCCTCCGCGCACTTCACAATCATCTTCAATGCCTTCGTCCTCATGACTCTTTGCAATGAAATCAACTCCCGCAAGATCCACGGCGAACGCAACGTCTTTGCTGTATGCTCACGATCGATTTTTTTCTATAAAATTTTATATTTAACTTCCTGTAAAAAAAATTCGATGTTAAATAAAGAAAGACATTTCAGGGCCTGCATCGCAATCCAATCTTCTGCATTATCTGGATCACCACGGCAATCTCACAGGTCTGTCCATTTCCCTGCTGTCTCCCAACCTCTCATCCGTTGTGTCGTGCAGGTGCTGATCGTCCAGTTCGGCGGGCACTGGTTCTCGACTCACCCCCTTGACATCGTCCAGTGGGCGGTCTGCATCGTCCTTGGTCTATTTGAGCTCGTCTGGGGACAGGTCAACTAGAGTTATCTTTGTACCGATGAGTAACTACTCATTAATACTGAGTAATGCCTTCCAGGTGCTGAGTACGGTTCCTGCGAGCGTGCTGCCAAAGCACTGGGCGTGGGGACGCGGAGAAGTGCAGCCCACTTCCATTCTTCTGTCGGGAGAGTATGACTCGCCCATTGATGGTGAAAGCGCCTCCGGCATTCCTATGATGGCAACTAAGGTAAGCTGGTTGTAACCGGGGATTTGGATAAAGTGAGAGAGGGAGAGACGGTTTTTTCTAGCCGAAAATGTTTGGCCCTCTAATTATTTGAATTACCTTGCAAGTTATCAGAGCCGCCTGCTTTATTTGTAAAAGAGAAGAGAGAAAGAGAAAAGAGAAGGAATATTTGAGCCGCCAGGCGAGAGACTGCCGCCCTCGCTGCATCTTTCGCATGTGGCCCAGTCCCGGGTTTGAGTGCGTGGCTCTCTCTCTCTAAGTAGGTATTACGGGTCCAAGCCATTCTCAAAATGGAAGATGGCGATGGGTGTGATGGGAAGAAGGCCATCTCGATGCATGGAAAGGCACTTCCCATCATGCCCGCGCCTGCATCAGATCGTCTCCTGAGTTCTCTTAGCAGTGGACGGGAAGTTACTTGCTCGGTTACACTTTTGTAAAGATCTCCTGCATCTTTCTATGTGGGTTGAAATTCTCTTTTGAATGATTACACGAGCAGTCACTTCTCTCCACGAAGCAGCCAGCACAGACTTTGCGTGTAATGCCACTTCGTCCCAGCTGCCGCGCACGAGTGTGTCCACCACGGGTGAATGGTAGTTGGAGTAGAGAAGGCGCGCGAGGTGCTAGCATGACCCCCGGGGAGCGAGGCCCCCTTGCACTCACTGGCCTTGCAGACGGCTGCTGGACAGGCCGGAGCTGTCGACGGCGGAGTTGACCAGAATGGCGCACGGCCCGGCCAGCTGCTCTGGCTGCTTGGTCTCACTCGGCTGCAGACTCAGGTAAGCACTACGAGGCGACCGACGGCATTCTTTCATCACTTCTCTTTATTTCTCGTAGTTACTTCGTTTCATTGAAAAGGTGATATGTTAGAGTGCGGTGTTCAAATACGTTCATCTTAGAATTAAAATTTACGGATTATTCTTATGTTAAGAGCTATTCATTTCTTACAAGGATGAAGAATGCATACAGCATGAATTGCCTTATTGCACAATTTCTCGAGACTTCTCTTGATTCCTCTTCCTTAATCGATCTGCATCTTCATTTTCAATGTGTCATTTCAATAGCAACGTTCTTTCTATCGCACTTCTTCGTACAAGACACTTTGCTGTCATTCTTCTGTATTCTATCCCTACGTTATCGTAGTTTTCTTCAAAATGGAACTTATAATAAGCATTTGTTTGAAGTTGTAATAAGGGAAAAGAATTTTTCAAATATAATTAGTTCGAAGCTGTTTTATTAATGAGAGAAGAGAAGAGAGGCGATGAAAGAGTAGACCAGAGTTGTTTGAGATGCGCGTGGTGCGCGCGTTCCAGTCGGCGGCCAGCCCGACCCATCCGAGCTCCCTCACCACTTCCACCTCCGAGAGACTCCGCGCCTCCTACCGAAGACTCAAGATCGCACGTCAACTTGAAGAGCAGCAAAGTACACTCTCTCGCTCCTTCTAACTTTATCGCTCTCTTTATCTCTGTCTCTCTCTCTCTCTCTATCTCTCTTAGTCTCTCTTAATCTCTCTATTTATCTGTCTCTCTCTTAATCTCTCTATCTTCCTCCTTGGAGATGAGCTGTTTCAATAATCATATCAGCAGCAAAAAATGTAGATAGCATTGTTTGAAGCTCAGCACCGCACCGATTTCCGTGTGTTTTCTTAGCGAGTCTGCGTAGCGGTGCGTGTGAGTAGAATGCTCATTTTGTAATTCATCTCTTCGGTTTATCACTGGAAATGAATGCGCGGCGGGAATTCCACAGATTAATTGATTCTGATGAATGCTTCTCTTCAATTCTTTCATGTCCGAAGGGAGCCAAAAGAAAAGGAGAATAATGAAGGATTCCTTTGCAGGAGGAGCTCAACGGGGCGGGACCGTTCATGACGAGGACACAAAGAAGGATACATCCCGTATGACATTCACGTAGCCTTCTCAGCTGCGGCCCAGCTCAGTTTGTCGGCACAGTGCCTGCTATCTCGTCTTGCTCAACATTCACCTTGTTATCATCAAATCGTAAGACTTAGGACTTCCAAAACTGCGTGAAGATTTAGACGTGTCTGACACCAATGCTTGTTCGTTCTGATTCCATATTTAAGTTTAATAATGTTTTCAAGTTGAAGGCATAAAATATTCTCTGTCTGTCTGACCCTCTCTCTCTCTTTCCTCTCGTTCTCTGCCTCCTCTCCGTTTGCGTTGCTTCTCCGAATGTCTGGCCACTCGCTCCAGACGCCCTATCACTTCCTTTCTGCTTCCATTTCTTCCCTTTCCACTTTATCCATTATTATTAAGGCGCCCTTCATGGCGTTCCTCGATCATCTCTCTTTCTCACTTTCACTCTTTTCTCGTGACGTCACCGACCCGAATCCGCTTACTGCCAAGCATGCCCCCCAGTTGGCCTTGCAAAAGATGCCCGCTTAAGCGTGCGGCCTACGACATTGACATTCCACTCTCACTAATCTATTCCCGGCTAATTTGACATATCCCTAAATCGTTGCATAGATATTCAAGCAATACTTCAGTTGCGAGGCCTGATTCTGAGAACTAACTATCCAATTATAACAATTAGATACTTTTATTGACTTCCCACCTAATATATGATGCATGAAAATATATCATTTTCTTAAACAACTATGTATATTGTCAGAGATTATTGATATGCTGCCGTCTGTCTAAAAGCGACGGCAGTTTTATCACTCCTTCTTTTTTCCGTAGTTAATTTGCTCAGAATCCCTTCTTTGTCTTGTCTGACTAAGGCTTTTCCCTTGGTCGGAGTCACTTGATGAAGAGGAGTTCCTAGAGAATACGTGTACATGATGTGTTGTGGAAGCCCACTCCCTCCTTTTTGCTACTGGCTCCTCGCTGGGTTCCCTGCACTTCTTCCCTCCAAAGAGTTGCCTTTCCTGACACTGCAGAATGCTCTGCCTTGTCATTGTGTATGATAGAAGCTAGAAAGTGGCAAAGTTCCCTTAGTCTGCTTCCTCTCTGCCTCCTCTGGCCTGAGACCCTTCGTTGCCAAACAGGTGCTCCCCCGCACGCTCGCGCGAACTTACGAATACCATTTCCTTCTTTGTTTCAATCAATTTGCTCAAGACGCAATGAATAAAGTAAAGGTCGCTGCTTTACACGCAGAAGTTGGAAGTGGAACTTATGCATGGAGAAAGTACATATGTATCTATCACTTTACGCCATTAAAGATACATTTGGACATGCATACATATATCTTGTAACGATTCCTTAGCACTGGAAGTCAGTTGGCCGGATCCACATATACGCCTGAGGGGTGATATCAGAGCTTCAGTAAATTTAAGGAGGAGAAGAAAGATATTGAAAATAGAATAAGCCGAAACCTCTCGAATTGGTTCTTGATTCCACGTCAGGCTTCTACGGACTCTGATCACATCGTTGGCCTCGGCCGATGTCTCCTCACAATTCGCTTTCAGATTAGACAACGAAAATCCTCTGAATTTATGACACAAAGCACAGAAGAGGGATTGAAATGAAAGAAGTGAACTGACGACTTCTCATCAAACCACCATCCGCTGCTTGGAAATTTTATGCTACTTGGTGTTAGCTCTGATGAAGTGAACTTTGCTTCACAGAGCTCTGAATCAGCAGTGAAAGGTAAGATCTCGTGTACATTTTCGTCATGTGAGAAAAGGAGCATCTTACCCGGATTCTGATACTCTACACGGTCGACGTAGCCGAAGGGACGTCCGACAGCGCTGGCATCCCACGAGATCCAGCCATCTTTCTTGATTCGCTCGCTCTCGCTTCTTTTGCATTCCTATAACGTTTGAGCATATTCACAACTTATAAGCACAAATTGAGAGAGATTTCCGTGCGCTTAAAAATTCTCTTCAGCTTACCTTTGTAATATTAACTCGAAAATCCGAAGTTCGATCGAGGACGCCGAATGTTTGGTAGATGCATTGAGAAGTGCTCTTGTCGCAACGAGTGAGTTCAATTCGGAAATCCTCGGATATAGTCAATGAAGGTTCTCGACTCCGTGTTCAATGAATCCTGTTGAAGTGGCAGGAAGGGAAGTTAAAAGAAGGAAAGAGAAGAACAAACCGGAGAAGTTCCACTGGCGAGTGTCCAGCCACCGCAACTCGTCTCCATGTCACAAAGCACTTTTACTACTTCATTCGAGTCAGCAATTGGTGTGATCCTAGGGAAGACATAGTGCATCAAGCAGTGCGATCTTTATGACTAAAAATTGGATTCGTACTCATAGACGCCGGATTTCATGACGTTGTGGTACTTCTTGAGAGCGGCGCAGTCAATCTTCGGCGTGAATTGACTGCAGGTCGGGCCAGACCAGCGGTTGTTACAGGCACACGAAGTTAAGCTCGTGCCACCAACTAAAAAAAAAAATTCACTTTAAAAAATTAAAAATTTTTTAAAGGAAATATACATATAAATATTTTAAATGAAGCGCGCTAACATCTGTCCGTAATGCATTTTCCTCTGCCCTCGTGCTCTTCACAGCGCTTTTTGCAATCTTCTCTTTCCTTGCACACCATTCCATTGCCCTGAATTTTTCTATCGCAATTTTTCTTATTTTTAATAGCTTCGATTGCATACTTCAAACCCTTCATAGCAAACACATCGCCTTTCTCCATCCACAGCACGGCACTCCGAGGAAGCAGAGCAAATCAGAGGCTCAAAATCGCATCCAAATTATATGCATGGATGTACGTACATACATACATATGTATGTAGATATGATGTACATAGAAATATGCCTTTTCAAAAAATCGTGAATCTTTAATATTCTTCACCTTTTGATTGATCTGGTGCTTCGAACACGTGTTGTTGATCTTGCAATCCATGGAAAGCCAAGATGAACCTTCTGGAAAGTGAATAATGGGCCTACCAAATACGAGAAACAGACCTGGATGGATGCCGGTGGCATCTTTGCAGCCGCACTCCGAGACTTCCACACACTTCAGTTCTTCCACGGCGTCGTCCCTCACAAATCCAATGTTGCACCCGCAGCCAGAGATGCAGTCATCTTATATCATTTCAGTTCTTTACTCTCTCATTCAACATTAAAGTAACTAATGCATAAATTACGCAACCCATATTGCAAACTTCGGCGCCGAGTGGTTTTGAACAAGTCCTTGCACAGGTTGTTCTGCACTTCATGAAGGCAGCGTTCGGTGGGCAGGCCTCCTAGTGAAGCATTTCTTGGATGAATTGGAAAAGGAGGGAGTGAAGATGAAGCAGAGAGAATGAGCCAAGGATAAAGAAGAATAGAAAAAGAACATCCTTCACCTCACAGTTGACGATGGAGTTCGCTTGCCAATCTCCCAGAGATATCGCTGAAAGAAGTTATTGTTCTACATGATCATGCCTACACAGCATATCCAACCCGTCGATTTCGCTTCGCATTCCTTCGCAAATGTAGAAAGACGAGGGCACTTCTGCTCCGGTAATCTGTGTATTTCAACTTCTCGCACTATTACATACCTTGCGAACAATTGAAAGAATATGCAGGGAAGTTAAATTGACTTTCAAGTCTTGAGGCAGCACTGGTGCAGAAGTTGGTTAATTCTGTCCACACCCAATATCTTGCACTTTGCAAATGGTCCCTGAAAGAGAAGGTAGTGCGGACGAAGAATAGAAAAGTTGCTTTACAATGTCCTGAAGAGCGAGCGAAATGGCGTTGCAAGCCTGGCGAGCCACCTTCTGCATCTCCGCATTCCGCTCAAACATTTCTATACTTTTGCTGCTAGTTTTCTTTAAAAGGGAAAATTAGCTGTTCTTGGAAATTATAATGATTTTATAGTTAAAAATCTAAATTCAGCTCACTTAAGAGAAATTTCGTACGCAAGCATTGGTGCAAATATCCGTCGGAATGGGCATTGTGGGCGGGCCGCCAAATATCGACTGAAAAATATCATACGATTCCCTTAAAGCTATTCAGATCGTTATCTGTGGCACCAGAAGCAACTGATAATGGTTCCGCCTCACGTACTACCTTGAATTCCTTGATGTCGATCTTGGAACGAGTGCCGGAGGCTGCAAAGCTGCATTTCATCTTCTTTCAAAAGGATTGTAAAAGTTTGTTTGCCCGGTCAAGTAAAAATCGTTTTAATATGCTGTTTCCAATACAATAAGCGAATTTCTGATCGTTCGGGATATGAATTTCAAGCGACATTTCCTCTAGAATTCTAATATAATATACCACAAGTGATCTCGAGTTTGTTGTCGACTGACAAGGGAAGTCTTTTGGCGGGGTCCGGCAAACCTCAACATGCTATACATCATTCGAAAGCTCTCAGCGGGCTGGTAACGTTTTTGATGTTTTTAGCTGCCGAAGAGAGCTCTTGAATTCGCCCAACTTTCCTTTGCCCCTAAAATTAACATTTTCACTATATATGCCAGCTTTATCGACTTTAAAATTGATTTATCCGTGACAGTAGGTCATAGAAACCCAAATTACTTAAGTTCCGATCATTCTTGGAGAAAATTTTTTTTTTATTCCATTTTTCACCAAAGGTGAAAAATGACCTGTTTTGTATGGAGCCTTATAACTGCATCTTATTTATATACAAGATCAACTCGGTTACATCCCGTATAAAAAAAATCCCTGTTCGAATTCTTTACTTTTTGCGGCTGCTAGTGGCTGGTCTGGAATAGACCTTGACCAAACAAGGCCCCTTCCAGGCCCCAGCGCGCCTACGCTTCGGTGTTCCTAGCGGTATCTTCGGTAGCTAAAAACATCAAAAACGTTACCAGCTCGTTGAGAGCTTTCGAATGATGTATAACATGTCGAGGTTTGCCGGACCCCGCCGAAAAACTTCCCTTGTGAGTCGAATCCTTGAAGTCGCCAGCCTCTGCTTCAAATTCTCCAGCAGATTTGCAGTAGAATTGCCTAGAAAAATAGCTGAAGAAGTTGTGTAGACTCTGGGAATGAATCTGTTCTTTCTGTCAGCCAAGACCGTCCAAGTCCTAAGTGGAAGAATCCTTTATTTGCCAGACAGAAATGTGAGCCGTGCGATTTCGCTAGTCTCAACTTTCAATTGACATTCGGTGTCCTTCCTTGTGCTTGCACTTAATGATCTCGGAAGGTGAACTCGGAAGAGCAGTTCCAAGAGAACATCACTGACAATTCTAATCGGAAGATTCGTAGAGATCTCGATTTTCTATCAGCGCTTGTAGTGTCCACTGTCGTGCTGGAGGTCCAGGGAGTCCATAAGATCTTAATCTCTCTTTATACCTCTCTCTCTCTCTCTCTCTCTCTCTCTCTCTCTCTCTTTCTATTTCTCCTGCTATCCCTCCCTCATCAATACTGTTGCTTTCTTTCTCTATCTCTTCCTCTTTAAAGGAGGCGAAAACTCAATTTTTTTGCTATAAGGATGATTCTGTGAATATGTCCGGATTGAGCTTGCGAAAGCATCAGCAAAAATTCAATTTACTAAACTAAAAGTTAGAGGAGTAATTTGCATCTGAAAAGAGTCGCCTGATCATGAGGGAAATATTAGTGATTATACAGAACTTTAAATTTAACATTAGTCCCCTGACCAAATTACGGCCAAATAGGATTGACGAGAATATCATGACCGAAAAGCGTGAAATTTCGTCGTTCGGCCGTAAAATATATACCGGAATCGTGAAATTCCGTCGTTCGGCCGTAAAATATATACCGGAATATTCATGATGCACCAAACGGACGCAAACCGCCAATTTGAATTACGAGAAAAGGTTTCGAAGCAAGGATCTTGGCAAATTGCCAGGATCACGTTGCTAAAATGTATCGTACTATAAGATCGGCCATTTCGTGCTAGGAGTTTCCGAGTTTAAGCCTCCTTTAATGAGACGGTTTCTGTGCACGTTGCAGTAGTGTATAGAAGATGAATGAAGGCGAACATGACCATTATGCTTAGTGCATGTGGAAGGTTTCTTGTTTTTAGTATTAGTCGTTTTCGTCTGGGGAAGCGATAAGCTGTGAACGATGTGTCACGGTTGTGCATTTTATAGCGAAGTCTTTGAATCATTCTCATAAGAAGGAAGAATAGATATAATCCGATGTTCAAAAGAAGTCTTATGAGAATAATTGTGGCTGTGAATATGTGAATGAGTAAGCCGCATCCAATAATCATGAAAATAGAGCTGAGTGCATATGCGTATTCTTTCCAAGTCCAACATCTTGAATTCATCCATTTTTCCATGCAAAATGTGCATGAAATAGTTTCACAAAATGGTTTTGCATCGCATGTAAATGAAGAAGATTTTGTTTCTCCTGTATTTGTATCGGTTACTTTGGCGATAACAATGTATGAATACATTACTAGTTCTGTTGGAAAAATGAAAGTAGCATTGGAAGAATTTTCTTGAGTTTGACATATTTGTGAGATGCATACAGAAAGTGTGTTTGCTGATGTAGATGAAATGATTGCGCCACTAGTCGTGCATGCGATCATAGGTGGATGAAGTTTCGTGGTGGACATTGCGTCAATTTGACTGTAATAAGAAATGTTAATGACACCCCATGCTCGAATAGGAATTGTTTTTGTGTCTGAAAAAAAGAGTAGAGAAGCAATGGGTGTACCATATGAGCAGAATGTAGTACTTTCTGTAGTACAATTATGTCTGGCACAAAATTGAGTGGTTCCTGTGTATGGTGGTAGATCAGATGTAATTGGAATATCAGAATCTTTCCGGAAGCAATAGTAATCATTTGGTGAGTAGAAATTCGAGGTTTTAATGTACAGTGAAGGAACAAACCATGTTGAATTGTCATACAGTTGAATTTGATTGTAGATTTCTTCTCGAGATGTATTTGAGCATTTTGCATTTTGTTTCCATGAACAAAATTTAGGCGGATTGAAGTAACGAATTTCTGCTGGAAGTAATTCCATGTTAGATGCATTCTGAAGGGATAATGCTGTATATGTACAGTCTGATGCCCATTTTGGACAAGCACATTTCATGCCACATGTAGGTTTTCCTGATGTCGATAATACATGACCCATTGGGCATTCGAAAGGATACCAACAAATGGAGGACTCATCTGTTCGTGCAATAACAATTGCATTTTGTGTACATTCAGTGATATGAATAATTTTCGTAATTTTAGAGAAATCAGCAGGGCATCGATCTGCAAAGGAAAGTGAAGCACAGAGAGAGAAGAATAAAATGGAGAGTAATGTGGATGCGTTAGAGCTTTGTGGCCGTATTTTTCTTGGTCGAAGTTGTCGTGTCTGAATATTGTTGTGGTCTACATCTGGCGTAGCATGATTTGAATTAGTAGAATTTTGTGCATCTTTTTCTGATTTGAGTTCCATATTGTAAATGAGATTAATTGGTCGGGTAATCGTTCCACCGTTTGAAGTACGGAGAGAAGCTGATCTGTCATTAGCTGATATTATGATTGCCATTTGCCATTGTCCACGGTCATGAGAATCATCGTGAATCAGAACAATATCGCCTGCTTTTGGAATGTCATGAGATGTAGAACGTGGATGGTTGTGTTCACGTACGTCATGTTCACGAAGGCTTGACAGATATTCAGTGTTCCATCTTTTCCAGAAGTTATTGAGAAGGGTGATGGTGTTTTGCCAACCAGTTATAAGTGCATCTCGTGATAGAAGAGAAGGTTTCCAATTTGGATCATTTGGATCATCATGTTCTTGATGTAAGCGTGGTAGAGATAAAAGTGTTTTTGGTTGAATGAAATCGATTGGGCGAATGGGTAGGAATGATTCATCGTTTGTGACGTATGTGAGTGGTCTCGAATTGATAATGGCTTGACACTCTTTCACAAGAGTAGTGAATGCTACGATGTGTATAATGCGACGTCCGATGCAATTTTTCAAGCACTTTTTTGTGAGGCCAATGAGTCGTTCATAGAATCCACCGCTCCATGGTGAATGAGCAGTAATGAATGAGAAGTGAATTCCTTTTTCTGTGCAATAGTCAATCAGTGAAGAATGTTTGTCGGCAGAACGTAACGTGTTCTGGAGTTTGTTGAGAGCATGAAAAGAAGGTGCATTATCACAAATGATGCGAATAGGTGAGCCATGTGTGGCAACAAATCGTCGAATTCGAGATAGAAGAGTTTCTGTACTCATGTCCAGAATTGTGTCGAGATAAATTGCTCTTGAATTGAGACATGTAATGATAAGAATCCAAACTTTTGCAAGTGTTGAATCCGATTTTCTGTATTGCATTGGTCCAGCAATATCCATGCCACAATGAGAAAATACATGTTCTGGTGGATTTGTCCGAAATGATGGATGGGAAGGAAATTCTGGTAGTTTGTATGGACGTGCTTTTGCTTTTCTGCAGAAGTAACAATTTTGAGTAATTGTCGACTGAACTGATGCTCTGATTTTTGAAATCCAGAATTTTTGTCTGATTGCCACAATTGTTTGTTCAATTCCAGCGTGGTGCAATTGATTGTGAATGTGAAGAATCAGTAGATGAGTGATGTGATGCTGACGAGGTAACCATATCGGATATTTTGCATCGTCTGATAGGTCAGAATCGCATATTCTTCCTCGACATTTCCAGAGAAGTGTAGTCTCACACATGAACATTTTGAATTTTGAAATTTCCTTTTCAGATGGTGGATGCTGATTTTGAGCAATGAAGTATAATTTCATTTTTGCATGTTCAGCCAAGTCAATTCGGGTAGAACCGAATTTTTCTCGAAATGATTTTGAGCATTTTAACATGAAGAGGAGAACTGTAATCATGATATTCAGGACTCTTGTCCATGAGCTGAATTTAGTCGTTGAAAAGAAATGAAGTTCTTGTTCTGAAGGTTCAATGGCATGATTTCGATTTTCTGTCACATGCAGAGTGGTTGTGGATGTCATCAATGGTTGTTTTGGCCAAGTAGATGGTGAGGATACAAGGAATTTTGGTCCTTTCCACCATTGTTTGTTTTCTTCCAATTCTGCGGTAGTGCATCCGCGACTACCAATGTCAGCTGGATTCAATGTTCCTTCAATATGATAAAATTTTGCCTTTGGAACGAGCTGAGCAATTTTCTTAACTCTGTTGTGAATGAATATGGGAAGAGTTTTGCCTCCTGTGATCCAATTGAGTGCAATCATGCTGTCAGTCCAAATGTATGAAGATTCAATGGATAGATTTATTCCTTCTGTACATGAGCAAGAAGTGTTGCTCCAAGTACATTTGACATCAATTCTAGTCTTGGTATAGGCATTTGAATTTTTGGATGAGCAAGGCGTGATTTTGAAAGCAGTAGTGTGGATGTTGCTGTGTCATCAGGTCGTCTGCATACCAAGTATACGACTGCACAGTATGCAATTCCCGATGCATCAACGAATGCATGTAATTCGAATTTGCAACTGTCATGTGGATATGGATAGCAAGTCGTTGAATTTTGATATCTGATGTATCGAACGTAGATATGAGAAAGAGCCATTCTTTGATTATTTCATCAGGGAGAACTGTATCCCATGAAAAATTTATTTTCCACAGTGATAGTAAGAAATGCTTGAGAAGCAATGTGGTGGGTGCGCACCATCCGCATGGATCATATATGCTTGCAACATATGTGAGAACTTGTCTTTTTGTCCATTTATTCGGATCTTTCATTTTGCTTCGTTGGAGAATGAATGTATCAGACTGAATGTACCAGTTGATGCCAAGTAATTTTGTATAAGTGACATTTTGTGCAATTCCTTGTGATTGCAGAATGGAGTTGAGAGCTTGATTGCTGGTTATGAATTCGCGCAGATTCATACCTGCTTTTTTGAATAATTCTCTGGTTTGTAAAATTATGTTCTCAGCTTCTCCAATGTTTGTCGCTGTTTGGAATATGTTGTCCACATAGAGATTTTCTTTGATGCCAGATGTGAGTTCAGATGGGTTGTCTTCGAGCAGTTGCATAATGGTTCCAGCAAGAAGGAATGGAGAGCATACCAATCCAAATGATACTCTTGCAAATCGTAGAATGCGAAGATTTTCATGTGATGGTGGTTTCATTGGATCATGAAGCCATAGTACTCTGTTGTAATCTCTGTCTTGATTTTGCAAGCCAACCATCAGAAATGCTTTTTCGACATCTGAAGAAATGAGAATGGGGGCTGTTCTGCTGCGAATTAGAATTCCGAGTAAATCTGGAAGCAGTACTGGTCCACGGTAGAGACAGTCATTGATAGAGAGTGAATTTTTGAATTTTGCTGAGCCATCCAAAACACATCTAAGTTTTGTCGTGTTGCTGGTTTCTTTAATGATGCCATGATGAGCGAGATAATGAGCTCTTTTTATGTGAGAGGTATTTGGAGGGATATCTTCGAGTATGCCAAGTTCCAGTTGTTCTTTGAAGATTTGGTGATATTTCATGAGGTTTTCCGTATTTGTTCGCAAGTGATTGTAATTGCTTTTGAGCCTTCTCAATGCAAGTGTAAAGTTAGATGGAAGTTCTGATGGGTCAACCTTGAATGGAAGACTGACCATGTACCGGTTTTCTGTGTTGTCATAGTGAATTGATTTCTTGAAAATTCTCATGCATTCTTCATCATCATCATGTTCAGGTGGATCGGTTATTCCCAGTGATTCCAGATTCCACATTTTTTGAACAATAGAGTCAAGATTTTTCTCATTCTCATTTTCATTTTCTTCTGCTGGACACAATGCTGATGTAACAAGGCTGTGCATATTTTGATGGGAATATTTTTGTCCTCCGATGACTGGAACGATAGCTGTATTCATCATGACTTGACCGTTGTCAAGTTGTCGAATGCAGAAATTTGGAGAGAGTAAGAGATGCAGGAAATGATTGTTCCCGATGAGAATGTCTGGCTGACTGTTCATGAGAATTTCTTCGTCGCCTTCTGCTTTCACCCAGTCCAAAGAATGGCATATGATTGGAACAGAGCGAGGGTAAATTTTTAAGCGGCGTCCATCATCAAGAATGAGTTCTACCTTGTGAGTAGTTGATTTAATTTTCTGGGGAGTCTCAGAGCCAAATCCGTAGACATTTATGTTTCTTGTATGAGACTGAGTTAAATTCAATTTCTCAACCAGGTGTTCTGTGATGTATGATGTTGAACTGCCTGAATCAATGAGAGCAGTGACCTTTAAGATTTTCTCAGGTTCGTCTGGATTAATCAGATTCACTTGTGCGCATAGAAGAGTTGATTCTTCTTCAATAATTTCACTGTGAGAATGCAGAGAATCAGTAGAGATAGAAAAATTTGACGTCTCTGTATCATCTGAGAAAGCATTAGAAATGATAGCATCAGAAATGATAGTGGTGTGATTGTTCCTTCTTTGTTGTGGTGGAGCAGATGATTGCTGTTGCTGAATAGAGCGAGGTGGATGATGAGTAGCGCGGGAATTTGTGTTTGGACTGTGCGCTTGCGGCACTTGTGATTGATTCCTTGGCGGAGAGAATTGGTTTCTCTGTGTATTTGATACATTTCGATTTGCGTTTCCACCGTGATTGAAGCGATTTCCATTTGTATGTATAGGCGGATGATTCTGATTTCGATTTGTTGACTGATTTTGATATTGATTTCGATTTTGCGCGAATCGAATTTGAGGCTGCCGCCATGTATTCGATGAGAAATTTTGCGCATGTCTTCTGGCATTGATAGGTGAATTGAAGCAAAGACTTGTGTGATGTCTTTTGTGGCAATTTTTGCAGTTAAGGCTTGAATTGCAGTTTGCAGTATTCTGATTAGTATTCAAGCAATTCTTGCATAGTTTCATCTGATATGCAGCTGTATTGCGATTGCGCGGAGTAGTATACATTGTACAGTTGTCCACTGTATGATGCCTGTCATTGCATAATTTGCATTTATTGATAGGATAGTGCGTATTCAATTCAATTCTTCGATTGGACATGTATACATTTGATGCACCAGTGGTGAGAATGTTTTCAATTCTTTCTTCTTCTACAATTTCTCTGAGCAGACGAAGAACATCAAATATTCCGACTCTTTTTGTTTCTTGATCTCTTACAATGCGAGTCTATAATGAGAGTGGTAATTTAGAAAGAATTTGACTGACCAGGAGTTCGGGTGAATCCAGATCGCCTTGAGGACATAGTTGCTGTATGATTGCATTCAAGCGAGTGTAGAAATGTCTTAGATTTCTTTTGTCATTGCCGCATGGTTCAAGAAGATTCAATTGTGATAACAGTGATTGTGCGACAAGATGAGGTTTTTCATAGTCTTGGGAGAGGATGATCATTGCAATGTCATAATTTTCGCCAATATTTTGTAATCCAGAAAGAAGTTCTTTTGCCTCTCCAGATAGACAGCAGCGAAGAAGACTTAATTTTGCGACGGGTTCAATGTCTGTATGCCCGACTAGAGCATTGAATGAATCTCGAAATTCTGGCCATTTTAAGATGTTTCCAGAAAATGTAGGTAATTTGACCTGACTTGCGAATCCAGACTGAAGTGCTGAAGATGCGTGTGTAGTTCTCGTTTGCGGAAGAGCTGTGGCAGGAGCGTTAGCCGGATGAGCCAATGGAACGGTTGAGTTTGGATTTCTCTGTGTGTCAATTGCGATGACCGCTGAGGATTGATTTATTCTTGTCTGAGAATGGGATCTCGCTGTTTTAGATTCAGATAGTTCTGAGGCATTATCCTCAATAGATGGGACAGCAATCCTGAATAGATGGGACAGCAACAAAGCCATGGTCGCCATGTCAACAAGAAATTGGTCTCTGATATGATAGAGCTTTATTCTTATACCAGATCGTGTACAGAGCAAGCCATACAATCGAAAAGGTAACGAAACTGTACAGCGCGGACTATTTAAAGGAGTAATTATCCCACGGCGTACACGGCCAAATCACTCCGAACACGGGTCAAACGTTACGACTCAGACGTGTGGGAATTTCAGGGGAAAATATTTCCCACACTTTATGGCTATGATAGAACGGTTTCTTCTAGAAATCTAGAAATCTAGAAATCTAATAATCCAATTATCCAACTTACAAGTTGGATACACCGTGTTGACGGGAATTAACGTCTGTATGGACGGGAATTTACGTCCCACTCAATTACGATTTGAGAAATAGTTTGGGTTTTGTCCAATGCTGACAAATTTGGGATTCGTAGGGGCTGTCAAATTTGGGATCTTTGATATTCTCACAAATTAGGGATTTCTGCTGGAACTGGGCAGGTATTTACGTCCGTATGGACGGGAATTATCGTCCATATTGACGGGAAATTACGACCATTGGGACGGGAATTAACGTCTGTATGGACGGAAATTATCGTCCGTTTGGATAGTCAATATGAAGCAGAAATCCCTTATTATCTATCAAATTTGTTTGCATCTTGCAAATCTCAAATTTGTGGTACGTAATTATGGTCCGTTTGGGACGTCAATATGAAGCAGAAATCAGTAATTCGCGAGCATCTCAAAACTCCCGAACTTGTGAGCCTTTCCAAATCCCAAATTTGTTAGCATTTTGCAAACCTCAAATTTGTGGGACGTAAATTCCCGTCCATACGGACGATATCACAATTCCCGTCCATATGGACGATATTTCTCAAAACTCCCGAACTTGTGAGCCTTTCCAAATCCCAAATTTGTTAGCATTTTGCAAACCTCAAATTTGTGGGACGTAAATTCCCGTCCATACGGACGATATCACAATTCCCGTCCATACGGACGATATTTCTCGTCCTGAGGTGAATTTACGTCCCACAAATTTAAGGTTTGCAAAATGCTAACAAATTTGGGATTTGGAAAGGCTCACAAGTTCGGGAGTTTTGAGATTCTCGCAAATTAGGGATATCTGCTTCTTATTGACGTCCCAAACGGACGATAATTACTGTCCATGCTGACCTTAATTCCCGTCCATATGGACGAAAATTCCCGTCCATACGGACGAGAATTCCATCCACACGGACGACCAGTGGAGGTAAATTCCCTTTCATACGAACGATAATTCCTGCCCATAAGGACGTCAATTCACCTCAGGACGAGAAATATCGTCCGTATGGACGTGAATTGTGATATCGTCCGTATGGACGGGAATTTACGTCCCACAAATTTGAGGTTTGCAAAATGCTAACAAATTTGGGATTTGGAAAGGCTCACAAGTTCAGGAGTTTTGAGATGCTCGCGAATTACTGATTTCTGCTTCATATTGACGTCCCAAACGGACCATAATTACGTCCCACAAATTTGAGATTTGCAAGATGCAAACAAATTTGATAGATAATTAGGGATTTCTGCTTCATATTGACTTTCCAAACGGACGATAATTTCCGTCCATACAGACGTTAATTCCCGTCCCAATGGACGTAATTTCCCGTCAATACGGACGATAATTCAAGTCCATACGGACGTAAATACCTGCCCAGTTCCAGCAAAAATCCCTAATTTGTGAGAATATCAAAGTCCCAAATTTGACAGTCCCTACGAATCCCAAATTTGTCAGCATTGGACAGAACCCAAACTATTTCTCAAATCGTGATTGAGTGGGACGTAAATTCCCGTCCATGCGGACGATATCATAATTCCCGTCCATACGGACGATATTTCTCGTCCTGAGGTGAATTTACGTCCCACAAATTTGAGGTTTGCAAAATGCTAACAAATTTGGGATTTTTAAAGGCTCACAAGTTCGGGATTTTTGAGATGCTCGTATATTAGGGATTTCTGCTTCTTATTGACGTCCCAAACGGACCATAATTACTGTCCATACTGACCTTAATTCCCGTCTATATGGACGTAAATTCCCGTCCATACGGACGAGAATTCCAGTCCACACGGATGGAAAATTCCTGCCCAGTGGAGGGAAATTCCCTTTCATACGAACGATAATTCCTGCCCATAAGGACGTTAATTCACCTCAGGACGAGAAATATCGTCCGTATGGACGGGAATTTACGTCCCACAAATTTGAGGTTTGCAAAATGCTAACAAATTTGGGATTTTTAAAGGCTCACAAGTTCGGGATTTTTGATATGTTCGTAAATTAGGGATTTCTGCTTCTTATTGACGTCCCAAACGGACCATAATTACTGTCCATACTGACCTTAATTCCCGTCCATATGGACGTAAATTCCCGTCCATACGGACGAGAATTCCCGTCCACACGGACGACCAGTGGAGGTATATTCCCTTTCATACGAACGATAATTCCTGCCCATAAGGACGTTGATTCACCTCAGGACGAGAAATATCGTCCGTATGGACGGGAATTGTGATATGGTCTGTATGGACGGGAATTTACGTCCCACAAATTTGAGGTTTGCAAAATGCTAACAAATTTTGGAATTTATCTCACAAGTTCGGGATTTTTGAGATGCTCGCAAATGAGGGATGCTTCTTATTGTCGACCCAAACGGACGATAATTATCGCCCATACTGACTTTAATTCCCGTCCATATGGAGGTAAATTCCAATCCATACGGACGAGAATTACCGTCCACACGGACGACCAGTGGAGGTAAATTCCTTTCATACGAACGATAATTCCTGCCCATAAGGACGTTAATTCACCTCAAGTTCGGGATTTTGGATATGCTCGTAAATTAGGGATTTCTGCTTCTTATTGACGTCCCAAACGGACCATAATTACTGTCCAAACTGACCTTAATTCCCGTCCATATGGACGTAAATTCCCATCCATACGGACGAGAATTACCGTCCACACGGACGGAAAATTCCTGCAGAGTGGAGGTAAATTCCCTTTCATACGAACGATAATTCCTGTCCATAAGGACGTTAATTCACCTCAGGACGAGAAATATCGTCCGTATGGACGGGAATTGTGATATCGTCCGTATGGACGGGAATTTACGTCCCACAAATTTGAGGTTTGCAAAATGCTAACAAATTTGGGATTTGGAAAGGCTCACAAGTTCGGGAGTTTTGAGATGCTCGCGAATTACTGATTTCTGCTTCATATTGACGTCCCAAACGGACCATAATTACGTCCCACAAATTTGAGATTTGCAAGATGCAAACAAATTTGATAGATAATTAGGGATTTCTGCTTCATATTGACTTTCCAAACGGACGATAATTTCCGTCCATACAGACGTTTATTCCCGTCCCAATGGACGTAATTTCCCGTCAATACGGACGATAATTCCCGTCCATACGGACGTAAATACCTGCCCAGTTCCAGCAAAAATCCCTAATTTGTGAGAATATCAAAGTCCCAAATTTGACAGTCCCTACGAATCCCAAATTTGTCAGCATTGGACAGAACCCAAACTATTTCTCAAATCGTGATTGAGTGGGACGTAAATTCCCGTCCATGCGGACGATATCATAATTCCCGTCCATACGGACGATATTTCTCGTCCTGAGGTGAATTTACGTCCCACAAATTTGAGGTTTGCAAAATTCTAACAAATTTGGGATTTTTAAAGGCTCACAAGTTCGGGATTTTTGAGATGCTCGTATATTAGGGATTTCTGCTTCTTATTGACGTCCCAAACGGACCATAATTACTGTCCATACTGACCTTAATTCCCGTCTATATGGACGTAAATTCCCGTCCATACGGACGAGAATTCCAGTCCACACGGATGGAAAATTCCTGCCCAGTGGAGGGAAATTCCCTTTCATACGAACGATAATTCCTGCCCATAAGGACGTTAATTCACCTCAGGACGAGAAATATCGTCCGTATGGACGGGAACTGTGATATCGTCCGTATGGACGGGAATTTACGTCCCACAAATTTGAGGTTTGCAAAATGCTAACAAATTTGGGATTTGGCTCACAAGTTCGGGATTTTTGAGATGCTCGCAAATGAGGGATGCTTCTTATTGTCGACCTGAACGGACGATAATTATCGCCCATACTGACTTTAATTTCCGTCCATATGGACGTAAATTCCCATCCATACGGACGAGAATTACCGTCCACACGGACGACCAGTGGAGGTAAATTCCTTTCATACGAACTATAATTCCTGCCCATAAGGACGTTAATTCACCTCAGGACGAGAAATATCGTCCGTATGGACGGGAATTTACGTCCCACAAATTTGAGGTTTGCAAAATGCTAACAAATTTGGGATTTGTACAGGCTCACAAGTTCGGGATTTTTGATATGTTCGTAAATTAGGGATTTCTGCTTCTTATTGACGTCCCAAACGGACCATAATTACTGTCCATACTGACCTTAATTCCCGTCCATATGGACGTAAATTCCCGTCCATACGGACGAGAATTCCCGTCCACACGGACGACCAGTGGAGGTAAATTTCCTTTCATACGAACGATAATTCCTGCCCATAAGGACGTTAATTCACCTCAGGACGAGAAATATCGTCCGTATGGACGGGAATTTACGTCCCACAAATTTGAGGTTTGCAAAATGCTAACAAATTTGGGATTTTTAAAGGCTCACAAGTTCGGGATTTTTGATATGTTCGTAAATTAGGGATTTCTGCTTCTTATTGACGTCCCAAACGGACCATAATTACTGTCCATACTGACCTTAATTCCCGTCCATATGGACGTAAATTCCCGTCCATACGGACGAGAATTCCCGTCCACACGGACGACCATTGGAGGTAAATTCCCTTTCATACGAACGATAATTCCTGCCCATAAGGACGTTGATTCACCTCAGGACGAGAAATATCGTCCGTATGGACGGGAATTGTGATATGGTCTGTATGGACGGGAATTTACGTCCCACAAATTTGAGGTTTGCAAAATGCTAACAAATTTGGGATTTTTAAAGGCTCACAAGTTCGGGATTTTTGATATGTTCGTAAATTACGGATTTCTGCTTCTTATTGACGTCCCAAACGGACCATAATTACTGTCCATACTGACCTTAATTCCCGTCCATATGGACGTAAATTCCCGTCCATACGGACGAGAATTCCCGTCCACACGGACGACCAGTGGAGGTAAATTCCCTTTCATACGAACGATAATTCCTGCCCATAAGGACGTTGATTCACCTCAGGACGAGAAATATCGTCCGTATGGACGGGAATTGTGATATGGTCTGTATGGACGGGAATTTACGTCCCACAAATTTGAGGTTTGCAAAATGCTAACAAATTTTGGAATTTATCTCACAAGTTCGGGATTTTTGAGATGCTCGCAAATGAGGGATGCTTCTTATTGTCGACCCAAACGGACGATAATTATCGCCCATACTGACTTTAATTCCCGTCCATATGGAGGTAAATTCCAATCCATACGGACGAGAATTACCGTCCACACGGACGACCAGTGGAGGTAAATTCCTTTCATACGAACGATAATTCCTGCCCATAAGGACGTTAATTCACCTCAGGACGAGAAATATCGTCCGTATGGACGGGAATTTACGTCCCACAAATTTGAGGTTTGCAAAATGCTAACAAATTTGGGATTTTTAAAGGCTCACAAGTTCGGGATTTTTGATATGTTCGTAAATTAGGGATTTCTGCTTCTTATTGACGTCCCAAACGGACCATAATTACTGTCCATACTGACCTTAATTCCCGTCCATATGGACGTAAATTCCCGTCCATACGGACGAGAATTCCAGTCCACACGGATGGAAAATTCCTGCCCAGTGGAGGTAAATTCCCTTTCATACGAACGATAATTCCTGCCCATAAGGACGTTAATTCACCTCAGGACGAGAAATATCGTCCGTATGGACGGGAATTGTGATATCGTCCGTATGGACGGGAATTTACGTCCCACAAATTTGAGGTTTGCAAAATGCTAACAAATTTGGGATTTGGCTCACAAGTTCGGGATTTTTGAGATGCTCGCAAATGAGGGATGCTTCTTATTGTCGACCTGAACGGACGATAATTATCGCCCATACTGACTTTAATTTCCGTCCATATGGACGTCAATTCCCATCCATACGGACGAGAATTACCGTCCACACGGACGACCAGTGGAGGTAAATTCCTTTCATACGAACGATAATTCCTGCCCATAAGGACGTTAATTCACCTCAGGACGAGAAATATCGTCCGTATGGACGGGAATTTACGTCCCACAAATTTGAGGTTTGCAAAATGCTAACAAATTTGGGATTTTAAAGGCTCACAAGTTCGGGATTTTTGATATGTTCATAAATTAGGGATTTCTGCTTCTTATTGACGTCCCAAACGGACCATAATTACTGTCCATACTGACCTTAATTCCCGTCCATATGGACGTAAATTCCCGTCCATACGGACGAGAATTCCCGTCCACACGGACGACCAGTGGAGGTAAATTTCCTTTCATACGAACGATAATTCCTGCCCATTAGGACGTTAATTCACCTCAGGACGAGAAATATCGTCCGTATGGACGGGAATTTACGTCCCACAAATTTGAGGTTTGCAAAATGCTAACAAATTTGGGATTTTTAAAGGCTCACAAGTTCGGGATTTTTGATATGTTCGTAAATTAGGGATTTCTGCTTCTTATTGACGTCCCAAACGGACCATAATTACTGTCCATACTGACCTTAATTCCCGTCCATATGGACGTAAATTCCCGTCCATACGGACGAGAATTCCAGTCCACACGGATGGAAAATTCCTGCCCAGTGGAGGTAAATTCCCTTTCATACGAACGATAATTCCTGCCCATAAGGACGTTAATTCACCTCAGGACGAGAAATATCGTCCGTATGGACGGGAATTGTGATATCGTCCGTATGGACGGGAATTTACGTCCCACAAATTTGAGGTTTGCAAAATGCTAACAAATTTGGGATTTTTAAAGGCTCACAAGTTCGGGATTTTTGATATGTTCGTAAATTAGGGATTTCTGCTTCTTATTGACGTCCCAAACGGACCATAATTACTGTCCATACTGACCTTAATTCCCGTCCATATGGACGTAAATTCCCGTCCATACGGACGAGAATTCCAGTCCACACGGATGGAAAATTCCTGCCCAGTGGAGGTAAATTCCCTTTCATACGAACGATAATTCCTGCCCATAAGGACGTTAATTCACCTCAGGACGAGAAATATCGTCCGTATGGACGGGAATTGTGATATCGTCCGTATGGACGGGAATTTACGTCCCACAAATTTGAGGTTTGCAAAATGCTAACAAATTTGGGATTTTTAAAGGCTCACAAGTTCGGGATTTTTGATATGTTCGTAAATTAGGGATTTCTGCTTCTTATTGACGTCCCAAACGGACCATAATTACTGTCCATACTGACCTTAATTCCCGTCCATATGGACGTAAATTCCCGTCCATACGGACGAGAATTCCAGTCCACACGGATGGAAAATTCCTGCCCAGTGGAGGTAAATTCCCTTTCATACGAACGATAATTCCTGCCCATAAGGACGTTAATTCACCTCAGGACGAGAAATATCGTCCGTATGGACGGGAATTGTGATATCGTCCGTATGGACGGGAATTTACGTCCCACAAATTTGAGGTTTGCAAAATGCTAACAAATTTGGGATTTGGCTCACAAGTTCGGGATTTTTGAGATGCTCGCAAATGAGGGATGCTTCTTATTGTCGACCTGAACGGACGATAATTATCGCCCATACTGACTTTAATTTCCGTCCATATGGACGTAAATTCCCATCCATACGGACGAGAATTACCGTCCACACGGACGACCAGTGGAGGTAAATTCCTTTCATACGAACGATAATTCCTGCCCATAAGGACGTTAATTCACCTCAGGACGAGAAATATCGTCCGTATGGACGGGAATTTACGTCCCACAAATTTGAGGTTTGCAAAATGCTAACAAATTTGGGATTTTTAAAGGCTCACAAGTTCGGGATTTTTGATATGTTCGTAAATTAGGGATTTCTGCTTCTTATTGACGTCCCAAACGGACCATAATTACTGTCCATACTGACCATAATTCCCGTCCATATGGACGTAAATTCCCGTCCATACGGACGAGAATTCCCGTCCACACGGACGACCAGTGGAGGTAAATTCCCTTTCATACGAACGATAATTCCTGCCCATAAGGACGTTGATTCACCTCAGGACGAGAAATATCGTCCGTATGGACGGGAATTGTGATATGGTCTGTATGGACGGGAATTTACGTCCCACAAATTTGAGGTTTGCAAAATGCTATCAAATTTGGGATTTTTAAAGGCTCACAAGTTCGGGATTTTTGATATGTTCGTAAATTAGGGATTTCTGCTTCTTATTGACGTCCCAAACGGACCATAATTACTGTCCATACTGACCTTAATTCCCGTCCATATGGACGTAAATTCCCGTCCATACGGACGAGAATTCCCGTCCACACGGACGACCAGTGGAGGTAAATTCCCTTTCATACGAACGATAATTCCTGCCCATAAGGACGTTGATTCACCTCAGGACGAGAAATATCGTCCGTATGGACGGGAATTGTGATATGGTCTGTATGGACGGGAATTTACGTCCCACAAATTTGAGGTTTGCAAAATGCTAACAAATTTTGGAATTTATCTCACAAGTTCGGGATTTTTGAGATGCTCGCAAATGAGTGATGCTTCTTATTGTCGACCCAAACGGACGATAATTATCGCCCATACTGACTTTAATTCCCGTCCATATGGAGGTAAATTCCAATCCATACGGACGAGAATTACCGTCCACACGGACGACCAGTGGAGGTAAATTCCTTTCATACGAACGATAATTCCTGCCCATAAGGACAGTAATTATGGTCCGTTTGGGACGTCAATAAGAAGCAGAAATCCATCATTTACGAGCATCTCAAAAATCCCGAACTTGTGAGCCTTTAAAAATCCCAAATTTGTTAGCATTTTGCAAACCTCAAATTTGTGGGACGTAAATTCACCTCAGGACGAGAAGTATCGTCCGTATGGACGGGAATTATGATATCGTCCGTCCGTATGGACAGGAATTTACGTCCCACTCAATTACGATTTGAGAAATAGTTTGGGTTTTGTCCAATGCTGACAAATTTGGGATTCGTAGGGGCTGTCAAATTTGGGATCTTTGATATTCTCACAAATTAGGGATTTCTGCTGGAACTGGGCAGGTATTTACGTCCGTATGGACGGGAATTATCGTCCGTATTGACGGGAAATTACGTCCATTGGGACGGAAATTAACGTCTGTATAGACGGAAATTATCGTCCGTATTTAAATTCAATATGAAGCAGAAATCCCTAATTATCTCTCAAATTTGTTTGCATCTTGCAAATCTCAAATTTGTGGGACGTAATTATGGTCCGTTTGGGACGTCAATATGAAGCAGAAATCAGTAATTCGCGAGCATCTCAAAACTCCCGAACTTGTGAGCCTTTCCAAATCCCAAATTTGTTAACATTTTGTAAACCTCAAATTTGTGGGACGTAAATTCCCGTCCATACGGACGATATCACAATTCCCGTCCATACGGACGATATTTCTCGTCCTGAGGTGAATTAACGTCCTTATGGGCAGGAATTATCGTTCGTATGAAAGGGAATTTACCTCCACTGGGCAGGAATTTTCCGTCCGTGTGGACGGTAATTCTCGTCCGTATGGATGGGAATTTACCTCCATATGGACGGGAATTAAAGTGAGTATGTACAGTAATTATGGTCCGTTTGGGACGTCAATAAGAATCAGAAATCCCTAATTTACGAGCATCTCAAAAATCCCGAACTTGTGAGCCTTTAAAAATCTGAAATTTGTTAGCATTTTGCAAACCTCAAATTTGTGGGACGTAAATTCCCGTTCATACCGGACGATATCACAATTCCCGTCCATACGGACGATATTTCTCGTCCTGAGGTGAATTAACGTCCTTATGGGCAGGAATTATCGTTCGTATGAAAGGGAATTTACCTCCACTGGGCAGGAATTTTCCATCCGTGTGGACTGGAATTCTCGTCCGTATGGACGGGAATTTACGTCCATATGGACGGGAATTAAGGTCAGTATGGACAGTAATTATGGTCCGTTTGGGACGTCAATAAGAAGCAGAAATCCCTAATTTACGAGCATCTCAAAACTCCCGAACTTGTGAGCCTTTCCAAATCCCAAATTTGTTAACATTTTGCAAACCTCAAATTTGTGGGACGTAAATTCCCGTCCATACGGACGATATCACAATTCCCGTCCATACGGACGATATTTCTCGTCCTGAGGCGAATTAACGTCCTTATGGGCAGGAATTATCGTTCGTATGAAAGGGAATTTACCTCCACTCCGCAGGAATTTTCCGTCCGTGTGGACGGTATTTCTCGTCCGTATGGATGGGAATTTACGTCCATATGGACGGGAATTAAAGTCAGTATGGGCGATAATTATCGTCCGTTTGGGTCGACAATAAGAAGCATCCCTCATATGCGAGCATCTCAAAAATCCCGAACTTGTGAGCCAAATCCCAAATTTGTTAGCGTTTTGCAAACCTCAAATTTGTGGGACGTAAATTCCCGTCCATACGGACGATATCACAATTCCCGTTTTAACGTCCTTATGGGCAGGAATTATCGTTCGTATGAAAGGGAATTTACATCCCACAAATTTGAGATTTGCAAGATGCAAACAAATTTGGTACATAATTACTGATTTCTGCTTCATGTTGACTTTCGAAACGGACGATAATTCCCGTCCATACGGACGAGAATTCCCGTCCACACGGATAGATAAATTCCTGCCCAGTGGAGGTAAATTCCCTTTCATTCGAACGATAATTCCTGCCCATAAGAACGTTAATTCACCACAGGACGAGAAATATCGTCCGTATGGACGTGAATTGTGATATCGTCCGTATGGGCAGGAAATTACATCCCACAAATTTGAGGTTTGCAAAATGCTAACAAATTTGGAAAGGCTCACAAGTTCGGGAGTTTTGATATGCTCGCGAATTACTGATTTCTGCTTCATATTGACGTCTCAAACGAACCATAATTACGTCCCACAAATTTGAGATTTGCAAGATGCAAACGAATTTGATATTTCTCGTAATAAGGGCAGGAATGGGCAGGAATTATCGTTCGTATGAAAGGGAATTTATCTCCACTGGTCGTCCGTGTGGACGGAATTCTCGTCCGTATGGACGGGAATTTTCGTCCATATGGACGGGAATTAAGGTCAGCATGGACAGTAATTATCGTCCGTTTGGGACGTCAATAAGAAGCAGATATCCCTAATTTGCGAGAATCTCAAAACTCCCGAACTTGTGAGCCTTTCCAAATCCCAAATTTGTTAGCATTTTGCAAACCTTAAATTTGTGGGACGTAAATTCACCTCAGGACGAGAAATATCGTCCGTATGGACGGGAATTGTGATATCGTCCGTATGGACTAGAATTTACGTCCCACAAATTTGAGGTTTGCAAAATGCTAACAAATTTGGGATTTGGAAAGGCTCACAAGTTCGGGAGTTTTGAGAAATATCGTCCATATGGACGGGAATTGTGATATCGTCCGTATGGACGGGAATTTACGTCCCACAAATTTGAGGTTTGCAAAATGCTAACAAATTTGAGATTTGGAAAGGCTCACAAGTTCGGGAGTTTTGAGATGCTCGCGAATTACTGATTTCTGCTTCATATTGACGTCCCAAACGGACCATAATTACGTCCCACAAATTTGAGATTTGCAAGATGCAAACAAATTTGATAGATAATTAGGGATTTCTGCTTCATATTGACTCTCCAAACGGACGATAATTTCCGTCTATACAGACGTTAATTCCCGTCCCATGGACGTAATTTCCCGTCAATACGGACGATAATTCCCGTCCATACGGACGTAAATACCTGCCCAGTTCCAGCAGAAATCCCTAATTTGTGAGAATATCAAAGATCATAAATTTGTCAGCTACTACGAATCCCAAATTTGTCAGCATTGGACAAAACCCAAACTATTTCTCAAATCTTATGGACGGGAATTTACGTCCATATGAACGGGAATTAACGTATAGCATTTTGCGAACCTCAAATTTGTGGGACGTAAATTCCCGTCCACTTAATTCACAAATATTTAATTTGTGAGTAGCTCATAACTATGGGATTTTTACTGGAATTTACGGGAACTTACTTCCCACTCAGGAATTATCGTCCACTGGGCAGGTATTTACGCCCGTATGGACGGGAATTATCGTCCGTTTGGACGGGAAATTACGTCCATATGGACGGGAATTAACGATAATTACTGTCCATACTGACCTTAATTATCGTCCATATGGACGTAAATTCCCGTCCATACGGACGAGAATTCCCGTCCACACGGACGACGAATGGAGGTAAATTCCCTTTCATACGAACGATAATTCCTGCCCATAAGGACGTTTATTCGCCTCAGGACGAGAAATATAGTCCGTATGGACGGGAATTGTGATATCGTATGTATGGACGGGAATTTACGTCCCACAAATTTGAGGTTTGCAAAATGCTAACAAATTTGGGATTTGGAAAGGCTCACAAGTTCGGGAGTTTTGAGAAATATCGTCCGTATGGACGGGAATTGTGATATCGTCCGTATGAACGGGAATTTACGTCCCACAAATTTGAGGTTTGCAAAATGTTAACAAATTTGGGATTTGGAAAGGCTCACAAGTTCGGGAATTTTGAGATGCTCGTAAATTAGGGATTTCTGCTTCATATTGACGTCCCAAACGGACCATAATTACGTCCCACAAATTTGAGATTTGCAAGATGCAAACAAATTTGATAGATAATTAGGGATTTCTGCTTCATATTGACTCTCCAAACGGACGATAATTTCCGTCTATACAGACGTTAATTCCCGTCCCATGGACGTAATTTCCCGTCAATACGGACGATAATTCCCGTCCATACGGACGTAAATACCTGCCCAGTTCCAGCAGAAATCCCTAATTTGTGAGAATATCAAAGATCATAAATTTGTCAGCCCCTACGTATCCCAAATTTGTCAGCATTGGACAAAACCCAAACTATTTCTCAAATCTTATGGACGGGAATTTACGTCCATATGAACGGGAATTAACGTATAGCATTTTGCGAACCTCAAATTTGTGGGACGTAAATTCCCGTCCACTTAATTCACAAATATTTAATTTGTGAGTAGCTCATAACTATGGGATTTTTACTGGAATTTACGGGAACTTACTTCCCACTCAGGAATTATCGTCCACTGGGCAGGTATTTACGCCCGTATGGACGGGAATTATCGTCCGTTTGGACGGGAAATTACGTCCATATGGACGGGAATTAACGATAATTACTGTCCATACTGACCTTAATTCCCGTCCATATGGACGTAAATTCCCGTCCATACGGACGAGAATTCCCGTCCATACGGACGACAATTCCCGTCCACACGGACGACCAGTGGAGGTAAATTCCCTTTCATACGAACGATAATTCCTGCCCATAAGGACGTTAATTCACCTCAGGACGAGAAATATCGTCCGTATGGAAGGGACTTGTGATATCGTCTGTATGGACGGGAATTTACGTCCCACAAATTTGAGGTTTTGCAAAATGCTAACAAATTTTGGAATTTGGCTCACAAGTTCGGGATTTTTGAGATGCTCGCAAATGAGGGATGCTTCTTATTGTCGACTCAAACGGACGATAATTATCGCCCATACTGACTTTAATTCCCGTCCATATGGACGTAAATTCTCATCCATACGGACGAGAATTACCGTCCACACGGACGGAAAATTCCTGCCCAGTGGAGGTAAATTCCCTTTCATACGAACGATAATTCCTGCCCATAAGGACGTCAATTCACCTCAGGACGAGAAATATCGTCCGTATGGACGGGAATTGTGATATCGTCCGTATGGACGGGAATTTACGTCCCACAAATTTGAGGTTTGCAAAATGCTAACAAATTTGGGATTTGGAAAGGCTCACAAGTTCGGGAGTTTTGAGATGCTCGCGAATTACTGATTTCTGCTTCATATTGACGTCCCAAACGGACCATAATTACGTCCCACAAATTTGAGATTTGCAAGATGCTAACAAATTTGATAGATAATTAGGGATTTTTGCTTCATATTGACTCTCCAAACGGACGATAATTTCCGTCTATACAGACGTTAATTCCCGTCCATACGGACGTAAATACTTGCCCAGTTCCAGCAGAAATCCCTAATTTGTGAGAATATCAAAGATCATAAATTTGTCAGCCCCTACGAATCCCAAATTAAATTCCCGTCCATACGGACGATATCATAATTCCCGTCCACTGGTCGTCCGTGTGGACGGAATTCTCGTCCTTATGGACGGGAATTAACGTATAGCATTTTGCAAACCTCAAATTTGTGGGACGTAAATTCCCGTCCATACGGACGATATCACAATTCCCGTCCATACGGACGATATTTCTCAAAACTCCCGAACTTGTGAGCCTTTCCAAATCCTCCACTGGGCAGGAATTTTCCGTCCGTGTGGACGGTAATTCTCGTCCGTATGGATGAGAATTTACGTCCATATGGACGGGAATTAAAGTCAGTATGGGCGATAATTATCGTCCGTTTGGGTCGACAATAAGAAGCATCCCTCATTTGCGAGCATCTCAAAAATCCCGAGCTTGTGAGCCAAATTCCAAAATTTGTTAGCATTTTGCAAAACCTCAAATTTGTGGGACGTAAATTCCCGTCCATACAGACGATATCACAATTCCCGTCCATACGGACGATATTTCTCGTCCTGAGGTGAATTAACGTCCTTATGGGCAGGAATTATCGTTCGTATGAAAGGGAATTTACCTCCACTGGTCGTCCGTGTGGACGGGAATTCTCGTCCGTATGGACGGGAATTCTCGTCCGTATGGACGGGAATTTACGTCCATATGGACGGGAATTAAGGTCAGTATGGACAGTAATTATGGTCCGTTTGGGACGTCAATAAGAAGCAGAAATCCCTAATATACGAGCATATCAAAAATCCCGAACTTGAGAGCCTTTAAAAATCCCAAATTTGTTAGCATTTTGCAAACCTCAAATTTGTGGGACGTAAATTCCCGTCCATACGGACGATATTTCTCGTCCTGAGGTGAATTAACGTCCTTATGGGCAGGAATTATCGTTCGTATGAAAGGGAATTTACCTCCACTGGGCAGGAATTTTCCATCCGTGTGGACTGGAATTCTCGTCCGTATGGACGGGAATTTACGTCCATATAGACGGGAATTAAGGTCAGTATGGACAGTAATTATGGTCCGTTTGGGACGTCAATAAGAAGCAGAAATCCCTAATTTACGAGCATCTCAAAAATCCCGAACTTGTGAGCCTTTAAAAATCCCAAATTTGTTAGCATTTTGCAAACCTCAAATTTGTGGGACGTAAATTCACCTCAGGACGAGAAATATCGTCCGTATGGACGGGAATTATGATATCGTCCGTATGGACGGGAATTTACGTCCCACTCAATTACGATTTGAGAAATAGTTTGGGTTTTGTCCAATGCTGACAAATTTGGGATTCGTAGGGGCTGTCAAATTTGGGATCTTTGATATTCTCACAAATTAGGGATTTCTGCTGGAACTGGGCAGGTATTTACGTCCGTATGGACGGGAATTATCGTCCGTATTGACGGGAAATTACGTCCATTGGGACGGGAATTAACGCCTGTATGGACGGAAATTATCGTCCGTTTGGAAAGTCAATATGATGCAGAAATCAGTAATTCGCGAGCATCTCAAAACTCCCGAACTTGTGAGCCTTTCCAAATCCCAAATTTGTTAACATTTTGCAAACCTCAAATTTGTGGGACGTAAATTCCCGTTCATACGGACGATATCACAATTCCCGTCCATACGGACGATATTTCTCAAAACTCCCGAACTTGTGAGCCTTTCCAAATCCCAAATTTGTTAGCATTTTGCAAACCTCAAATTTGTGGGACGTAAATTCCCGTCCATACGGACGATATCACAATTCATGTCCATATGGACGTAAATTCCCGTCCATAAGGACGAGAATTCCGTCCACACAGACGACCAGTGGACGGGAATTATGATATCGTCCGTATGGACGAGAATTTACGTCCCACTCAATTACGATTTGAGAAATAGTTTGGGTTTTGTCCAATGCTGACAAATTTGGGATTCGTAGGGGCTGACAAATTTGGGATCTTTGATATTCTCACAAATTAGGGATTTCTGCTGGAACTGGGCAGGTATCATTCTCGTTCTGAGGTGAATAAACGTCCTTATGGGCAGGAATTATCGTTCGTATGAAAGGGAATTTACCTCCACTGGTCGTCCGTGTGGACGGGAATTGTCGTCCGTATGGACGGGAATTTACGTCCATATGGACGGGAATTAAGGTCAGTATGGACAGTAAATATCGTCCGTTTGGGACGTCAATAAGAAGCAGAAATCATTAATTTGCGAGCATCTCAAAACTCCCGAACTTGTGAGCCTTTCCAAATCCCAAATTAGTTAGCATTTTGCAAACCTCAAATTTGTGGGACGTAAATTCCAGTCCATACGGCCGATATCACAATTCACGTCCATACCGACGATATTTCTCGTCCTGAGGTGAATTGACGTCCTTATGGGCAGGAATTATCGTTCGTATGAAAGGGAATTTACCTCCACTGGGCAGGAATTTTCAGTCCGTGTGGACGGTAATTCTCGTCCGTATGGATGGGAATTTACCTCCATATGGACGGGAATTAAAGTCAGTATGGGCGATAATTATCGTCCGTTTGGGTCGACTTTAAGAAGCATCCCTCATTTGCGAGCATCTCAAAAATCCCGAACTTGTGAGCCAAATCCCAAATTTGTTAGCATTTTGCAAACCTCAAATTTGTGGGACGTAAATTCCCGTCCATACGGACGATATCACAATTCCCGTCCATACGCACGATATTTCTCGTCCTGAGGTGAATTTACGTCCCACAAATTTAAGGTTTGCAAAATGCTAACAAATTTGCGATAATTACTGTCCATGCTGACCTTAATTCCCGTCCATATGGACGTAAATTCCCGTCCATTCGGACGAGAATTCCGTCCACATGGACGACCAGTGGAGGTAAATTCCCTTTCATACGAACGATAATTCCTGCCCATAAGGACTTTAATTCACCGCAGGACGAGAAATAACGTCCGTATGGACGGGAATTGTGATATCGTCTGTATGGACGGGAATTTACGTCCCACAAATTTGAGGTTTGCAAAATGCTAACAAATTTGGGATTTGGAAAGGCTCACAAGTTCGGGAGTTTTGAGATGCTCGCAAATTAGGGATTTCTGCTGACGTCCCAAACGGACGATAATTACTGTCCATACTGACCTTAATTCATGTCCATATGGACGTAAATTCCCGTCCATAAGGACGAGAATTCCGTCCACACGGACGACCAGTGGACCGGAATTATGATATCGTCCGTATGGACGGGAATTTACGTCCCACTCAATTACGATTTGAGAAATAGTTTGGGTTTTGTCCAATGCTGACAAATTTGGGATTCGTTGGGGCTGACAAATTTGGGATCTTTGATATTCTCACAAATTAGGGATTTCTGCTGGAACTGGGCAATTATCATTCTCGTTCTGAGGTGAATTAACGTCCTTATGGGCAGGAATTATCGTTCGTATGAACGGGATTTACCTCCACTGGTCGTCCGTGTGGACGGGAATCTCGTCCGTATGGACGGGAATTTACGTCCATATGGACGGGAATTAAGGTCAGTATGGACAGTAAATATCGTCCGTTTGGGACGTCAATAAGAAGCAGAAATCATTAATTTGCGAGCATCTCAAAACTCCCGAACTTGTGAGCCTTTCCAAATCCTAAATTAGTTAGCATTTTGCAAACCTCAAATTTGTGGGAATTCCCGTCCATACGGCCGATATCACAATTCCCGTCCATACGGACGATATTTCTCGTTCTGAGGTGAATTAACGTCCTTATGGGCAGGAATTATCGTTCGTATGAAAGGGAATTTACATCCCACAAATTTGAGATTTGCAAGATGCAAACAAATTTGGTACATAATTAGGGATTTCTGCTTCATGTTGACCTTCGAAACGGACGATAATTCCTGTCCATACGGACGAGAATTCCCGTCCACACGGATAGATAAATTCCTGCCCAGTGGAGGTAAATTCCCTTTCATTCGAACGATAATTCCTGCCCATAAGAACGTTAATTCACCACAGGACGAGAAATATCGTCCGTATGGACGTGAATTGTGATATCGTCCGTACACACAGAAAACGATGTGACACGGGATGTCACAATTTGATGTCACAATAATGTACCGATTTTACTTCGGTACATATGTGTTCCACCCCATGTCACAATTTATGTTCCAAAAAATTGTGACCTCCAGTGAAACAGAAATGTGACGCGCCATGTCACAATTTTCGAGCGGTGGAGGGCAGCGTATCCCAGCAAAAATGTGACATTGCATGTCACAATTAGGCGGCAGCACATAAATTGTGACATGCTCCCACCGTTAGCTCCGCCCCTTTTGCTCTCCCTCCCCCTTCATCCATTCTTCGAATTAGTGATTCATTTACTATTATGCATGCCACTGGCATTTAATAACAAGAAGAATTATTCATTAAGTTAGTGAGACCTTCAAAAGATTACAGTAACAACTCAACACATTCACAAGGAAACAGTAACAACTAACACACTTACAAGATAACCGCGCCGAGTTAAATGAATTTGGGCTACTTAATCATGATAAAATTGAGTTACTGGTCATAAAACGACAAGAATTAATACATTCTGTAAAGACTGTTTTTCTTAGAAGGATATGTCTATGTTACCAGTTACTTTCTGAATGAATCTTGGAAATAAAAATTCGATAGTTCTAAAATGAAAGAAACGTATAGCATGAAAGCAAGTTAAAAAATGAAACAATCTTTTACTAAGATGAAAGAATGTTCTCAAGTGAAATAAACTCAAGTAAAAGAAAATTTTCAGATGTAAGAGTCAACAAAAAAATGTGATCTAATGAGATCAGACTGGCCTCTATTCGGCCATAATGGCCTCCAACTTGCGGTAGATGAGCCCTGCATCTCTTGACATGGGCTCCGGAATGCCGAGCAGATTCGCAAGAAGGGACAGCTCTTGTTTCACTTCGTGTGGGTACTCGAGGTCGAACAACCAGAAGCAAGCGAGGTAGGAGAGAAGCGCATGGGCAAGGTCTCCAGAAACCTGCAGCATGCGTATTATAAAGCAGGTAAAAAATAAATAAAAAAGCTATGAGTATAAGAATTTTTTTTAATTTGTTAAAATTAAATTTTTTTAATTTGTTAAAATTACATTTCAACTTTTTTTTTAAACAAAACATGACTGACGGTTACATCGACTCCCTCAAGAGCGATGATGAACTTGGCAGAGACATCACCGTATGCGACTATCACCGGCTGCCGGATGCCCTCATTCTTGAGTTGATCAAGAGCCGACGACGCAGAATGATGTGCCTAAGCAGCATAGTTTACACTCCTCTCGCTGTATCGTCTCTCTTTCTCGCTCCTTTTCACTCACAAGATAAGAAAAAGGCAACAGGAAACTAATGTCACTTAACTTATAAGCAATAGGTAGATATTGATTGGGAATTTGAATTGTAATAAATAACGGACCAGGAAGCGATTGTAGACGAACTTGACACGAGATGGCTTCTTCTTTTTGTCTGTATGCTCGAACAGTGCCAGCATGTTGAGTAAGAACTCGAATGTAGCGAAATCTGAGGCATACAATTATTCTCTTTTTAACAGTTCGATGAATAGTTTGGAAATACAATTGAACCTGGGTTACAAAGATAAATACTTAGTACACATGGATGCATTTTTTTCGATAACTCAAAACTTTATAAGGTTGAGAATACCGAACCATTTGTTCCAGGCGGGAAGGCGTTCGCTTCAACAAGAGATCTTCTCTTCGCTTCGGATATTACGCGCAGGGCACGCTGAGACATTGCCGGCGCAATCTTCTCTTGCAATCTCCGTGGAAAGTCTCCCGCGGAAGCGCACTTTGACGCGATGAAGTCATCGACAATCTGCAAGCAAATTCAAAAGTATATTTGTCTAATGTGAATTCCAAAAATTTTGTTCTAAACTCAAGCCATAGAGCAAGAAATAACTCATGTAAGTATAGACAAATTATTTAAATGTAAAACAAAATCCGACAAATAAAAAATCACATACGTAACGGGACTGCGCGTAGAAGGAGTAACGTGTCATTGTTGCTCGCGGAGGATTGTTCTGGCAAAAGCGTATACGACAGTTTCTAAAAAAAATTATATATCGCCATTTGTGAGAGAGCTGCTACTAGTAGTAGAATTTTACATTTTAATCTAAAGACTCTCTTATATATGACAAAATGAAATATCTGTATAACTTTAAAGACTCGAGAGACAAAAACCTCTTCTGCTTAAGGAGTTCGAGGTGCTCGACAGAGCCGTGTATCAAGTTGTTAATTCGCTTAAACAAAAGGTTTTGTAATGCCTTTAATTTTCAAAATATAACAGTATCTTGTAGAGCTTTAACTGACATTTAAATGATCGTCAGTTTCTCTCTCCTCCTCGTTATCCGAAGAAGCAAGCCACTCTCGGCTGCCTGCTTTCTTCTTGTACTCTCTGATGGGCTGTGATAGCAAGCTTCTTTTTCCAAGAAGAGATCTGACCCGCCTAACGCGGCATTCGACAAGTCCCTTGTGGCTGTCGATGAAGGCATCCTGAAATGCTTTCTGTAGTTACATCAGAGAAAATTCAGGTAACTAGCAATGCGTTATCGAGTCTTTCAAATTTCATAATGATCTTCATTCAGTTAAAAACTGTTGTGTAGAAAAAAAGGTTGCTAACTATAGAACAGTTGGGGTATCCTGCGAATAGATGCGTAACGAAGCTCCGCGTCTCTTTCGGGGATGGTTTTTCTCTGCTAAAAAAGTGCGGTAAAATATCAGTTGTTCAAGAGTTGAAAACTAGCGTGTCAGCGTATGTCAGCAGAAAGTCGGCGATCCTTCTCGTAAGCAGGCAGCGGCCAACCCTGTCGTCCGAAATGTCATACGACGGGTCATCTTGTAGCCTCTTGAGGAATGGAGCTCCTTGCTTGCCAACCAATAACTTCTCAAAGCTGCATTTCAAAAGGCGCTGGTTCAGACGATGGTAGAAGGGGTCTTAAACGCATACGTTTACTTGTTTAAAAGGAAAATTAATTAGAAATCTGCTTGCGCCGAGTTTTGCTTGCATACTAAAGGATACAACAGACAAAAGTGCAGTTTACTAAACAGAAATTTAAAGGCCTGCCTGTGTACATCGTCCGATCTGGAACTGCCGAGGGAGTTCTGACCAACGGTGACTCCGAGCGAACTTGAGGTGTCGAGGGATGAGAAATCGCTAAGTAAATTAAATGAATTACTAGCTGCGCTTACAATCTGAGTATGATTTACCTCCAAGCTCTTCAAGATCGCGATCTTTGTCGACTTCTCTCTCACAAGGGTTAGCATCTTCAACATCAACTGAAAATTCATGAATCTAAGATATGAGCATTCATTTTAGTATAACCTTGCTCCGCTCGAGTATCATCAGGAAAAACTGCGTTTTTCTCCCACGAGAGCGCAGTCGGATTGGTTGGCGAAAGGGACTCATTTTTTGCCAGGAATGTGGAAGAAATCGAGAGGGATAGCTCCTGGCTGTTCATCGTAGTCGAAGTTGCCGGACTCTGAGAAGTGATCCACGTAAAAATATACTCATTTAGAGAGATAGGCAATCGGTAAACCTCGAGTAAGCTTCCTGTTGCTATGTAATGTGCGTGTGGCGCCGCAACAACTTGAGAGGGGTGAACGTCTATCATACGCTGAGGAGTGTTGAGCTGCAGCCTGACATTTGTCAGAGGGGAGCCAGTCCGTGTACTCACATATTGCTTGACTTGTGCAATGGTCTCGAAGTAGCAGTCCTCTTCGCCCAAACACTCGGGCTCAGGAGCACCCGCTTCCAACAGAATGGTTAGACGCATTGGGTCTAACGCTAAAGATCACACTAACTAGGAAATAAATCATGCAAATGATCACATATTCGTGAGCCGTCGTAAATAACGGGATAAATTGAAATATTGATCTTCAGATCAAAGTATTTGTTTATTGCTAAGAGAAAATAACGAAAATATTCTAGCAGTGGCAGAGGGCGTGTCTTGGCATGAAAGCGGTCTCATTTCCCTCGGGGTAGCCGTCAAGAGGCAGTGGATCAAAAAGTTCCTTGAAAAAGACAGTTGTGATCGCTCCAGATGCGGTGAAGAAGCAACATTGTCTGCTGTCATCAAATCGAGCGGGATGTCCGATCTTTGCAACGATCTTCCATGTTTGTTCCGTGAATGCGAAGCAATCGATCTGGGCAGGAACAAAGCTGCTACTCTTGTTCAGCAAAACGATGTCTCCCGACTTGTAGAGTGTCCCGTGATGCTGGAGTAGGAGAGTGCACTTCACCCGTCGTTCCTTCAGAACTGCCCGTGCGAGCGCTGACACTTGATGTTGCTCGATTCCTTTTCCGGGAACGAATTCCACCTCCTTCTGAAGACGTAGTGCCCAAAGAGTGCGCTGGATGTGAGTTGCGAACGTGCACGGCAGACACGTGAAGTTCCTTGTAATGTAGGACCGTCGCTTGACGTACGCATTCAGTTGCTCGAATTGCAGAGTACTCAGTTGTCCAACTGGCCCTAGAGAACGAATCGCAGCTGCATAGTGCAGCAACGCGTGCGTCTTGTAGATGGGCCTGGACGAATGGGCTGCAGCTGCGCGAGAGGGCGGAATGTCCAGAGGGACAACTCGCCAAGCAAGAGACACGTATTCCTCGGCCGTAGAACGTACCAAATCAATGTCGCCAGATGTCAACTCGAATGAGCAGAGAAGGCGACTCAACTCGGAAAAGCGCTGGAACAGAAGCCGGATCTCAGGTTCCGCAACCATTACGTCCAACGGGAAGAGAAATGGGACGAGCCGAATGAGAAATGCTGTGTCGGCTGCCTTTTGCCCGGACACAGGGTCACCTTGCGAAACATCGGCCGGGATTGGGTTGATTGTGCAGCTGCTGTCGACTCGCCCAGTAGCAAAGGCACATAACTTATCGTTGATATCCTTGAGCGGAAGTCCATTCCGAATGATGGCCCGAATGACCACTCCTAGAAGACGGCAGCTCTCGCCCTCGTACAAGTCGTGGGCGATATCACAGTAGGCATCCTCCGACACGTGGTATCCCGTAATGCCGTTGAGTGGCGAATCCCCCATCACGCCAAAAGCAGGAGGGCCGTTCGCTTGATACCTTAAGTTATCGCTTAAATTCATCCTATCTCCGATCAACGACAAAGGAACCGACCACGCCAAAGTCCGTAATTGGCAGTCCTTCTCTAGGTGAACGGCTCCAAAGTCGCGGTAGTTGGTCAAGCAGTGACGGCAAGGGAAACCTCCGGAAAAGCACGTCTGCATCTGGCGGACTTGGTTTAGTGCCAGGTTATCACCAAGAACCGAGTGCAGCCAAGGGTAGACGACAACGCTTCGCCCTCTCCACGACACCATGATTCCGTTTTCGTAGAGTACGTTCAACTCTACCTAAGAAGTTAAACTAATTGTTGATCTTTATTTACAACTTTTACGCTTTTTTAAAAATTTTACTTCAAATATATTACGGCACCTTGAAGCTTTCTAGAAGAGGCTTGTAGCCATAAGCCTTGTGATCAGACCCGTACGATGTCGCGTAGAGAAACCTAAAGCATTTACTTGAAGAACTGCTTTTTTTATTTTAGCATTTTGACACTTACTTCCATTTATGTAGACACGAAGCATGCCGTCTCAGTCCGGAAAAAGTGAAGAACATCATGGTTTGAGAGTGGATAGACGACGCCTTTCGTAGACCACTTCCAGGGCAAACGTCATCGAGGTATACCACAATCGGAAGTAGTGGTTTCTTCGTTCTGGAGGTAGCGTCACGAAACCGTTGCCCGTCCAGTGGAGACAGGAAATTCCCCCTTCCGAATGGCTCCATTTCTAACACCTGAAAAGCATACAGATTCTATATACTTCAATGTAACACAAAATAGCGATAAACCTGTTGAAATTCCACGTTCCGAAAGGCCGCTTCTATCGAATCCTTCAGTGGGACAATGTAGAACTTGCACGGTCGATCGACACGACTCTGCTTCCCATCCAAGTCGCGTACGGGGACAGTCATCGTCCCCATTTGTCGAGGCAAAGGTTCAATGTAGTCCTGTTCTTGTCGAAGCGCAGCCTTCCTTCTGTATGATGTAGCAACGGTGTTCAGTGTCGCCATAAACTGATCGAAATGGGAGTCGTTCATGGCTCGAACGTTCTTAGCGATACGGCGAATCAGATCCACCATTTTATCCGTTTCCGACTCTGTTATTCCAATTCGGCTTGTGGAGGTGAGGATCTCGGCTCTAATCGTTTCGCAGAAGTTGGTCGAATCATCAGCTTCGAGCGCTTCCGAGTCGTCATTCTCATCGTCCTCCTCCTCCAGCTCAGTTGCAGATATGTCGCCGTCCAACTCCTCAACATCCTCTTGAAGAGACGAGGCATCCATGTTGCCATTGTCAGCAACATCCACATCCATTGCACCATCGCTATCGCTGCTGTCGGAATAAAGACCCCTCATCAGAGCAGGATCTGAAGAGAAGACTTGCGATGTTCAATAGTGAGGTACTGTTATTACTTGTTTAAATTACTACTCACGTTGTTGGCTCAAGTGAACCCGCCATGCTTGAAATCGTCCGAACTCAGATGAGCAAAAGCGGCAGTGATATTGATTTTCTCCAAGGTGTGACTGTTGACAATGCCGTTTTAAGTGGGCCAATGTAGGAAGCTCCTCCTCGCAGACGTCCGCTGGACAACGCATCGTTAAGATTCTAAACTGTAATTTGTTGTTTTCCTTTTTCATTAGATATTAACATTCAATGTTATCTTTCTATGTGCTCTTTCTTTCTATAGTTCTTGCAGCCTTGTATTCCTTTTTTCGTCTAAAACTTTCTTCCATAACTATATTGTTTTCTCTTAATAATGAATTTTTTTTCTGTATGAATATTCTTAAGCATATAACATGCTTAACAAATATTGGATATTGTAACGTAATTAAAAACCAACTTTGTAACAGAAAAATACAAATCACACGTTTGCATTTGTGCAATTCGTTAATTCTCAATTCGTTGTAACCAGTGGGTTGTGTTACAGTAGTTCATAGTAAACAAAAGAGTTGCCCAGAAAAAAATACTTTGTAAAAACTTTCAAATAACACTCTTACAATGGAGCGATTCGCTTATTTTCAATCAGTTGTAACTACTGGTTGGGTTACGGTAGTTTATAGTAAACATAAAGGTGCCCAGAAAAATCCACTCAAAAAACTTACTCTTTTGAATAGGAACGCAATCGCTTATTCTCAATTACTTCAAGGAATTTACTTGCACAGACACATACAGAACAGATTGGGATACGGTACCTTTAAGAAATTAAACTTGTCCAGAAATTTATCACTTTCCATTTAAAATAAATCATTGGTACGGATTCGCGAATTAATTCGCTCAAATTTCGTAAGGTTACGGTTCTGGGCAACTCTCCTGAAAATCAAGAACAGTTTCCCAGAAATGGGAGAAAATAAATACCTTTGAATATAATTTAAAAGTCAAAAGATATAAGCTTACATTCTCTAAACTTAGCGTAACTTCGCTAATCAATAGCAACTACAGCTTCGATAATTGTAATTGTAAGTCACATAAAGCACTTACAAAAGCATCTCAAGGTTTCAAGTAACTTTTCACTTGCACCAACAGTATTCCAATACTCGATAAGTTTAAGGACGAGAGTACGGTATGTTAAATATTTAAAAAAAATAAGTTAAATCATATCCCACCTTGCTGCAAATGTCGCACCGGAACGGCTTCCGATCAGTGTGGTTGACGGCGTGTTGTTGGAGACCTGGAAAAAACTTACATTTGGAAATATTTCAGTTCAGAATATACAATGGTAATCCTGTATAAAATGTTGAGCAAAAAAGAAGCATTAATTATTCGTCGTACCAAAATTTATTTTCTTTTTTTAAAATATACACATCGAGTTGGGTTACGGTACTTCTTAGAAAAGAAAAGAAAGAAACAAGAAAAGAACAGTTTCGCTTATTTTAAATAAGTTATACAGAGCTGGTTTGATTACGGTTTTTTTTCTGGAAAACAAAAGAAACTTGCCCAGAAATTGAATTAACTACATAACCGATAGGGTATAAAAAGGTATTGTCGATTTCACAGAATAATTCCTAATTTTGGGCATCATCCTGAGGGACAGATGGGCAGAAACAGCTAACAAACCTTGCTAATATTTAGGATCATCGACAGTGGCTTCTATTCCCTGATAATAACAACTACAAATTTCTAACCACGTTACCCTAGAATTGAAGACTAGACAATGTATATAAACATAACGAACCTTCGCAAGTCTGCGGCAGCTTCAGATGGCAGAAGCGCGGTCTGCGCGGAGATGCGATGTCTTCCAGCTCCGGTAGGAAGTCAGGGGAAGAGTGCGTACCGATTTTCTAAACAACGCATTATTTATATTTAAAATCTTTTGAATTGTATTATCCTGCTTTCAAAGTTAAGAAAAATAATAAACGTGGAATAGGTAATAACAAATGAACAAGGAAAAAAAATGTTCGGAACAAACTTTTCAATGTGTGGGAAAATGAGTTTTTTGTACTCTTAAAGAACAATAAACGAACGAAACTTATTTAAAAGTCAAAGTTGTTAGACGAGTCTGAAAAGTTATCGTACCTGGACAAAAATGCAGCAGCTTAAGCGTTGAAGCTGCGCGGTGCGCGGTTGTTGGGTGGATTGGGCAAGAGAAATACTGAAAATATAAAATTGCTGAAATAAGTATACGAATTTCAACATGAAATATAAACGATAGTTAATGTACCAATAAAGAGAAAACACATTAAATATTTAAATTCGTTGGGAAGAATGGCAGCATCAATTAACAGATGTATCAACTTATGAAGAAAAGAATTAAAAGCAAACCACGCTCGGATGTCGAAAGAATTTGATCTTGCTGCGCGCGCCGACACGCTGTCTAGTTCCAGCAATCGCAGACAAGAAGGGCTAGCCTGATAATAAAAGAACAACGTTGCATATTCAGCATATTTAATAATGTTAATTTTATCACTCATTCGTGAGAAAAGAAGACAAAAGTGCTAACAATAAGGGAATAAAAACTGCAATAGAAACTTGCAAGAATAACCATTAACAAATCAGCTTTTTCATATCAATAGCGGGATGAATGAGTTAAACTTTTCAATTACTTACTATTAGAAGTTGAGTCTCCAGTTGTTGATCGAGAGCACAAAGAGCAGCTTGGCTAACTACGCGGCCCGGGGACTCTCGCTTTCTAACTGAAACAAAAGAGCAGAATCGCTACGCTTACACGTTATAAATGTCATATCAAAAAGCGATTCAATATTACAAACATGAAATAAAAAAAGGATAAGTTTTAAGTGTTTGTTAACCCGAGATTTTCTTCCGAAAATTAAACGTTCCGTTCAAATGATGATTCCGAATATTTTTTTAAACATGGTCGAAAGTGGTACAATGTCACATTTTCTGTTCTCGCATCGCCTCGTCCCTCCTTGCCACCAAAATGTGACATCCGTTGTCACAATTCTCTTCGGCGGCCGCTTGCGTGTCACATTTTTGGTCACAATTTTGGATGGAACATTAATTGTGCGTCACATTTTTTTCTGTGTGTATGGGCAGGAAATTACATCCCACAAATTTGAGGTTTGCAAAATGCTAACAAATTTGGGATTTGGAAAGGCACACAAGTTCGGGAGTTTTGAGAAATATCGTCCGTATGGACGGGAATTGTGTTATCGTCCGTATGGACGGGAATTTACGTCCCACAAATTTGAGGTTTGCAAAATGCTAACAAATTTGGAAAGGCTCACAAGTTCGGGAGTTTTGAGATGCTCGCGAATTACTGATTTCTGCTTCATATTGACATCTCAAACGAACCATAATTACGTCCCACAAATTTGAGATTTGCAAGATGCAAACAAATTTGATATTTCTCGTAATGAGGTGAATTAACGTCCTTATGGGCAGGAATTATCGTTCGTATGAAAGGGAATTTACCTCCACTGGTCGTCCGTGTGGACGGGAATTCTCGTCCGTATGGACGGGAATTTCCGTCCATATGGACGGGAATTAAGGTCAGTATGGATAGTAATTATGTTCCGTTTGGGACGTCAATAAGAAGCAGAAATCCCTAATTTACGAGCATATCAAAAATCCCGAACTTGAGAGCCTTTAAAAATCCCAAATTTGTTAGCATTTTGCAAACCTCAAATCTGTGGGACGTAAATTCCCGTCCATACGGACGATATTTCTCGTCCTGAGGTGAATTAACGTCCTTATGGGCAGGAATTATCGTTCGTATGAAAGGGAATTTACCTCCACTGGTCGTCCGTGTGGACGGGAATTCTCGTCCGTATGGACGGGAATTCTCGTCCGTATGGACGGGAATTTACGTCCATATGGACGGGAATTAAGGTCAGTATGGACAGTAATTATGGTCCGTTTGGGACGTCAATAAGAAGCAGAAATCCCTAATTTACGAGCATATCAAAAATCCCGAACTTGAGAGCCTTTAAAAATCCCAAATTTGTTAGCATTTTGCAAACCTCAAATCTGTGGGACGTAAATTCCCGTCCATACGGACGATATTTCTCGTCCTGAGGTGAATTAACGTCCTTATGGGCAGGAATTATCGTTCGTATGAAAGGGAATTTACCTCCACTGGGCAGGAATTTTCCATCCGTGTGGACTGGAATTCTCGTCCGTATGGACGGGAATTTACGTCCATATAGACGGGAATTAAGGTCAGTATGGACAGTAATTATGGTCCGTTTGGGACGTCAATAAGAAGCAGAAATCCCTAATTTACGAGCATCTCAAAAATCCCGAACTTGTGAGCCTTTAAAAATCCCAAATTTGTTAGCATTTTGCAAACCTCAAATTTGTGGGACGTAAATTCACCTCAGGACGAGAAATATCGTCCGTATGGACGGGAATTATGATATCGTCCGTATGGACGGGAATTTACGTCCCACTCAATTACGATTTGAGAAATAGTTTGGGTTTTGTCCAATGCTGACAAATTTGGGATTCGTAGGGGCTGTCAAATTTGGGATCTTTGATATTCTCACAAATTAGGGATTTCTGCTGGAACTGGGCAGGTATTTACGTCCGTATGGACGGGAATTATCGTCCGTATTGACGGGAAATTACGTCCATTGGGACGGGAATTAACGCCTGTATGGACGGAAATTATCGTCCGTTTGGAAAGTCAATATGATGCAGAAATCAGTAATTCGCGAGCATCTCAAAACTCCCGAACTTGTGAGCCTTTCCAAATCCCAAATTTGTTAGCATTTTGCAAACCTCAAATTTGTGGGACGTAAATTCCCGTCCATACGGACGATATCACAATTCCCGTCCATATGGACGATATTTCTCAAAACTCCCAAACTTGTGAGCCTTTCCAAATCCCAAATTTGTTAGCATTTTGCAAACCTCAAATTTGTGGGACGTAAATTCCCGTCCATACGGACGATATCACAATTCCCGTCCATACGGACGATATTTCTCGTCCTGAGGTGAATTTACGTCCTTATGAGCAGGAATTATCGTTCGTATGAAAGGGAATTTACCTCCACTGGGCAGGAATTTTCCGTCCGTGTGGACGGTAATTCTCGTCCGTATGGATGGGAATTTACCTCCATATGGACGGGAATTAAAGTCAGTATGGGCGATAATTATCATCCGATTGGGTCGACAGTAAGAAGCATCCCTCATTTGCGAGCATCTCAAAAATCCCGAACTTGTGAGCCAAATCCCAAATTTGTTAGCATTTTGCAAACCTCAAATTTGTGGGACGTAAATTCCCGTCCATACGGACGATATCACAATTCCCGTCCATACGGACGATATTTCTCGTCCTGAGGTGAATTTACGTCCCACAAATTTAAGGTTTGCAAAATGCTAACAAATTTGGGATTTTTAAATGCTCACAAGTTCGGGATTTTTGAGATGCTCGTAAATTAGGGATATCTGCTTCTTATTGACGTCACAAACGGACGATAATTACTGTCCATGCTGACCTTAATTCCCGTCCATATGGACGGGAATTAAGGTCGTAAATTCCCGTCCATACGGACGATATCACAATTCACGTCCATACGGACGATATTTCTCGTCCTGAGGTGAAAACTCCCGAACTTGTGAGCCTTTCCAAATCCCAAATTTGTTAACATTTTGCAAACCTCAAATTTGTGGGACGTAAATTCCCGTTCATACGGACGATATCACAATTCCCGTCCATACGGACGATATTTCTCAAAACTCCCGAACTTGTGAGCCTTTCCAAATCCCAAATTTGTTAGCATTTTGCAAACCTCAAATTTGTGGGACGTAAATTCCAGTCCATACGGCCGATATCACAATTCACGTCCATACCGACGATATTTCTCGTCCTGAGGTGAATTGACGTCCTTATGGGCAGGAATTATCGTTCGTATGAAAGGGAATTTACCTCCACTGGGCAGGAATTTTCAGTCCGTGTGGACGGTAATTCTCGTCCGTATGGATGGGAATTTACCTCCATATGGACGGGAATTAAAGTCAGTATGGGCGATAATTATCGTCCGTTTGGGTCGACTTTAAGAAGCATCCCTCATTTGCGAGCATCTCAAAAATCCCGAACTTGTGAGCCAAATCCCAAATTTGTTAGCATTTTGCAAACCTCAAATTTGTGGGACGTAAATTCCCGTCCATACGGACGATATCACAATTCCCGTCCATACGCACGATATTTCTCGTCCTGAGGTGAATTTACGTCCCACAAATTTAAGGTTTGCAAAATGCTAACAAATTTGCGATAATTACTGTCCATGCTGACCTTAATTCCCGTCCATATGGACGTAAATTCCCGTCCATTCGGACGAGAATTCCGTCCACATGGACGACCAGTGGAGGTAAATTCCCTTTCATACGAACGATAATTCCTGCCCATAAGGACTTTAATTCACCGCAGGACGAGAAATAACGTCCGTATGGACGGGAATTGTGATATCGTCTGTATGGACGGGAATTTACGTCCCACAAATTTGAGGTTTGCAAAATGCTAACAAATTTGGGATTTGGAAAGGCTCACAAGTTCGGGAGTTTTGAGATGCTCGCAAATTAGGGATTTCTGCTGACGTCCAAAACGGACGATAATTACTGTCCATACTGACCTTAATTCATGTCCATATGGACGTAAATTCCCGTCCATAAGGACGAGAATTCCGTCCACACGGACGACCAGTGGACCGGAATTATGATATCGTCCGTATGGACGGGAATTTACGTCCCACTCAATTACGATTTGAGAAATAGTTTGGGTTTTGTCCAATGCTGACAAATTTGGGATTCGTTGGGGCTGACAAATTTGGGATCTTTGATATTCTCACAAATTAGGGATTTCTGCTGGAACTGGGCAATTATCATTCTCGTTCTGAGGTGAATTAACGTCCTTATGGGCAGGAATTATCGTTCGTATGAAAGGGAATTTACCTCCACTGGTCGTCCGTGTGGACGGGAATCTCGTCCGTATGGACGGGAATTTACGTCCATATGGACGGGAATTAAGGTCAGTATGGACAGTAAATATCGTCCGTTTGGGACGTCAATAAGAAGCAGAAATCATTAATTTGCGAGCATCTCAAAACTCCCGAACTTGTGAGCCTTTCCAAATCCTAAATTAGTTAGCATTTTGCAAACCTCAAATTTGTGGGAATTCCCGTCCATACGGCCGATATCACAATTCCCGTCCATACGGACGATATTTCTCGTTCTGAGGTGAATTAACGTCCTTATGGGCAGGAATTATCGTTCGTATGAAAGGGAATTTACATCCCACAAATTTGAGATTTGCAAGATGCAAACAAATTTGGTACATAATTAGGGATTTCTGCTTCATGTTGACCTTCGAAACGGACGATAATTCCTGTCCATACGGACGAGAATTCCCGTCCACACGGATAGATAAATTCCTGCCCAGTGGAGGTAAATTCCCTTTCATTCGAACGATAATTCCTGCCCATAAGAACGTTAATTCACCACAGGACGAGAAATATCGTCCGTATGGACGTGAATTGTGATATCGTCCGTATGGGCAGGAAATTACATCCCACAAATTTGAGGTTTGCAAAATGCTAACAAATTTGGGATTTGGAAAGGCACACAAGTTCGGGAGTTTTGAGAAATATCGTCCGTATGGACGGGAATTGTGTTATCGTCCGTATGGACGGGAATTTACGTCCCACAAATTTGAGGTTTGCAAAATGCTAACAAATTTGGAAAGGCTCACAAGTTCGGGAGTTTTGAGATGCTCGCGAATTACTGATTTCTGCTTCATATTGACATCTCAAACGAACCATAATTACGTCCCACAAATTTGAGATTTGCAAGATGCAAACAAATTTGATATTTCTCGTAATGAGGTGAATTAACGTCCTTATGGGCAGGAATTATCGTTCGTATGAAAGGGAATTTACCTCCGCTGGTCGTCCGTGTGGACGGGAATTCTCGTCCGTATGGACGGGAATTTCCGTCCATATGGACGGGAATTAAGGTCAGTATGGATAGTAATTATGTTCCGTTTGGGACGTCAATAAGAAGCAGAAATCCCTAATTTACGAGCATCTCAAAAATCCCGAACTTGTGAGCCTTTAAAAATCAAAAATATGTTAGCATTTTGCAAACCTCAAATTTGTGGGACGTAAATTCCCGTCCATACGGACGATATCACAATTCACGTCCATACGGACGATATTTCTCGTCCTGAGGTGAATTAACGTCCTTATGGGCAGGAATTATCGTTCGTATGAAAGGGAATTTACCTCCACTGGTCGTCCGTGTGGACGGGAATTCTCGTCCGTATGGACGGGAATTCTCGTCCGTATGGACGGGAATTTACGTCCATATGGACGGGAATTAAGGTCAGTATGGACAGTAATTATGGTCCGTTTGGGACGTCAATAAGAAGCAGAAATCCCTAATTTACGAGCATATCAAAAATCCCGAACTTGAGAGCCTTTAAAAATCCCAAAGTTGTTAGCATTTTGCAAACCTCAAATCTGTGGGACGTAAATTCACCTCAGGACGAGAAATATCGTCCGTATGGACGGGAATTATGATATCGTCCGTATGGACGGGAATTTACGTCCATTGGGACGGGAATTAACGCCTGTATGGACGGAAATTATCGTCCGTTTGGAAAGTCAATATGATGCAGAAATCAGTAATTCGCGAGCATCTCAAAACTCCCGAACTTGTGAGCCTTTCCAAATCCCAAATTTGTTAGCATTTTGCAAACCTCAAATTTGTGGGACGTAAATTCCCGTCCATACGGACGATATCACAATTTCCGTCCATATGGACGATATTTCTCAAAACTCCCAAACTTGTGAGCCTTTCCAAATCCCAAATTTGTTAGCATTTTGCAAACCTCAAATTTGTGGGACGTAAATTCCCGTCCATACGGACGATATCACAATTCCCGTCCATACGGACGATATCACAATTCCCGTCCATACTTTTTTTCTTCTCGTCCTGAGGTGAATTAACGTCCTTATGGTCAGGAATTATCGTTCGTATGAAAGGGAATTTACCTCCACTGGGCAGGAATTTTCCATCCGTGTGGACTGGAATTCTCGTCCGTATGGACGGGAATTTACGTCCATATAGACGGGAATTAAGGTCAGTATGGACAGTAATTATGGTCCGTTTGGGACGTCAATAAGAAGCAGAAATCCCTAATTTACGAGCATCTCAAAAATCCCGAACTTGTGAGCCTTTAAAAATCCCAAATTTGTTAGCATTTTGCAAACCTCAAATTTGTGGGACGTAAATTCACCTCAGGACGAGAAATATCGTCCGTATGGACGGGAATTATGATATCGTCCGTATGGACGGGAAATTACGTCCATTGGGACGGGAATTAACGCCTGTATGGACGGAAATTATCGTCCGTTTGGAAAGTCAATATGATGCAGAAATCAGTAATTCGCGAGCATCTCAAAACTCCCGAACTTGTGAGCCTTTCCAAATCCCAAATTTGTTAGCATTTTGCAAACCTCAAATTTGTGGGACGTAAATTCCCGTCCATACGGACGATATCACAATTTCCGTCCATATGGACGATATTTCTCAAAACTCCCAAACTTGTGAGCCTTTCCAAATCCCAAATTTGTTAGCATTTTGCAAACCTCAAATTTGTGGGACGTAAATTCCCGTCCATACGGACGATATCACAATTCCCGTCCATACGGACGATATTTCTCGTCCTGAGGTGAATTTACGTCCTTATGAGCAGGAATTATCGTTCGTATGAAAGGGAATTTACCTCCACTGGGCAGGAATTTTCCGTCCGTGTGGACGGTAATTCTCGTCCGTATGGATGGGAATTTACCTCCATATGGACGGGAATTAAAGTCAGTATGGGCGATAATTATCATCCGATTGGGTCGACAGTAAGAAGCATCCCTCATTTGCGAGCATCTCAAAAATCCCGAACTTGTGAGCCAAATCCCAAATTTGTTAGCATTTTGCAAACCTCAAATTTGTGGGACGTAAATTCCCGTCCATACGGACGATATCACAATTCCCGTCCATACGGACGATATTTCTCGTCCTGAGGTGAATTTACGTCCCACAAATTTAAGGTTTGCAAAATGCTAACAAATTTGGGATTTTTAAATGCTCACAAGTTCGGGATTTTTGAGATGCTCGTAAATTAGGGATATCTGCTTCTTATTGACGTCACAAACGGACGATAATTACTGTCCATGCTGACCTTAATTCCCGTCCATATGGACGGGAATTAAGGTCGTAAATTCCCGTCCATACGGACGATATCACAATTCACGTCCATACGGACGATATTTCTCGTCCTGAGGTGAAAACTCCCGAACTTGTGAGCCTTTCCAAATCCCAAATTTGTTAACATTTTGCAAACCTCAAATTTGTGGGACGTAAATTCCCGTTCATACGGACGATATCACAATTCCCGTCCATACGGACGATATTTCTCAAAACTCCCGAACTTGTGAGCCTTTCCAAATCCCAAATTTGTTAGCATTTTGCAAACCTCAAATTTGTGGGACGTAAATTCCCGTCCATACGGACGATATCACAATTCATGTCCATATGGACGTAAATTCCCGTCCATAAGGACGAGAATTCCGTCCACACAGACGACCAGTGGACGGGAATTATGATATCGTCCGTATGGACGAGAATTTACGTCCCACTCAATTACGATTTGAGAAATAGTTTGGGTTTTGTCCAATGCTGACAAATTTGGGATTCGTAGGGGCTGACAAATTTGGGATCTTTGATATTCTCACAAATTAGGGATTTCTGCTGGAACTGGGCAGGTATCATTCTCGTTCTGACGTGAATTAACGTCCTTATGGGCAGGAATTATCGTTCGTATGAAAGGGAATTTACCTCCACTGGTCGTCCGTGTGGACGGGAATTGTCGTCCGTATGGACGGGAATTTACGTCCATATGGACGGGAATTAAGGTCAGTATGGACAGTAAATATCGTCCGTTTGGGACGTCAATAAGAAGCAGAAATCATTAATTTGCGAGCATCTCAAAACTCCCGAACTTGTGAGCCTTTCCAAATCCCAAATTAGTTAGCATTTTGCAAACCTCAAATTTGTGGGACGTAAATTCCAGTCCATACGGCCGATATCACAATTCACGTCCATACCGACGATATTTCTCGTCCTGAGGTGAATTGACGTCCTTATGGGCAGGAATTATCGTTCGTATGAAAGGGAATTTACCTCCACTGGGCAGGAATTTTCCGTCCGTGTGGACGTAATTCTCGTCCGTATGGATGGGAATTTACCTCCATATGGACGGGAATTAAAGTCAGTATGGGCGATAATTATCGTCCGTTTGGGTCGACTTTAAGAAGCATCCCTCATTTGCGAGCATCTCAAAAATCCCGAACTTGTGAGCCAAATCCCAAATTTGTTAGCATTTTGCAAACCTCAAATTTGTGGGACGTAAATTCCCGTCCATACGGACGATATCACAATTCCCGTCCATACGGACGATATTTCTCGTCCTGAGGTGAATTTACGTCCCACAAATTTAAGGTTTGCAAAATGCTAACAAATTTGCGATAATTACTGTCCATGCTGACCTTAATTCCCGTCCATATGGACGTAAATTCCCGTCCATTCGGACGAGAATTCCGTCCACATGGACGACCAGTGGAGGTAAATTCCCTTTCATTCGAACGATAATTCCTGCCCATAAGAACGTTAATTCACCACAGGACGAGAAATATCGTCCGTATGGACGTGAATTGTGATATCGTCCGTATGGGCAGGAAATTACGTCCCACAAATTTGAGGTTTGCAAAATGCTAACAAATTTGGGATTTGGAAAGGCTCACAAGTTCGGGAGTTTTGAGATGCTCGCAAATTAGGGATTTCTGCTGACGTCCCAAACGGACGATAATTACTGTCCATACTGACCTTAATTCATGTCCATATGGACGTAAATTCCCGTCCATAAGGACGAGAATTCCGTCCACACGGACGACCAGTGGACCGGAATTATGATATCGTCCGTATGGACGGGAATTTACGTCCCACTCAATTACGATTTGAGAAATAGTTTGGGTTTTGTCCAATGCTGACAAATTTGGGATTCGTTGGGGCTGACAAATTTGGGATCTTTGATATTCTCACAAATTAGGGATTTCTGCTGGAACTGGGCAATTATCATTCTCGTTCTGAGGTGAATTAACGTCCTTATGGGCAGGAATTATCGTTCGTATGAAAGGGAATTTACCTCCACTGGTCGTCCGTGTGGACGGGAATCTCGTCCGTATGGACGGGAATTTACGTCCATATGGACGGGAATTAAGGTCAGTATGGACAGTAAATATCGTCCGTTTGGGACGTCAATAAGAAGCAGAAATCATTAATTTGCGAGCATCTCAAAACTCCCGAACTTGTGAGCCTTTCCAAATCCTAAATTAGTTAGCATTTTGCAAACCTCAAATTTGTGGGACGTAAATTCCCGTCCATACGGCCGATATCACAATTCCCGTCCATACGGACGATATTTCTCGTTCTGAGGTGAATTAACGTCCTTATGGGCAGGAATTATCGTTCGTATGAAAGGGAATTTACATCCCACAAATTTGAGATTTGCAAGATGCAAACAAATTTGGTACATAATTAGGGATTTCTGCTTCATTTTGACCTTCGAAACGGACGAATTCCCGTCCACACGGATAGATAAATTCCTGCCCAGTGGAGGTAAATTCCCTTTCATTCGAACGATAATTCCTGCCCATAAGAACGTTAATTCACCACAGGACGAGAAATATCGTCCGTATGGACGTGAATTGTGATATCGTCCGTATGGGCAGGAAATTACATCCCACAAATTTGAGGTTTGCAAAATGCTAACAAATTTGGGATTTGGAAAGGCACACAAGTTCGGGAGTTTTGAGAAATATCGTCCGTATGGACGGGAATTGTGTTATCGTCCGTATGGACGGGAATTTACGTCCCACAAATTTGAGGTTTGCAAAATGCTAACAAATTTGGAAAGGCTCACAAGTTCGGGAGTTTTGAGATGCTCGCGAATTACTGATTTCTGCTTCATATTGACATCTCAAACGAACCATAATTACGTCCCACAAATTTGAGAGCAAGATGCAAACAAATTTGATATTTCTCGTAATGAGGTGAATTAACGTCCTTATGGGCAGGAATTATCGTTCGTATGAAAGGGAATTTACCTCCACTGGTCGTCCGTGTGGACGGGAATTCTCGTCCGTATGGACGGGAATTTCCGTCCATATGGACGGGAATTAAGGTCAGTATGGATAGTAATTATGTTCCGTTTGGGACGTCAATAAGAAGCAGAAATCCCTAATTTACGAGCATCTCAAAAATCCCGAACTTGTGAGCCTTTAAAAATCAAAAATATGTTAGCATTTTGCAAACCTCAAATTTGTGGGACGTAAATTCCCGTCCATACGGACGATATCACAATTCACGTCCATACGGACGATATTTCTCGTCCTGAGGTGAATTGACGTCCTTATGGGCAGGAATTATCGTTCGTATGAAAGGGAATTTACCTCCACTGGTCGTCCGTGTGGACGGGAATTCTCGTCCGTATGGACGGGAATTTCCGTCCATATGGACGGGAATTAAGGTCAGTATGGACAGTAATTATGTTCCGTTTGGGACGTCAATAAGAAGCAGAAATCCCTAATTTACGAGCATCTCAAAAATCCCGAACTTGTGAGCCTTTAAAAATCAAAAATATGTTAGCATTTTGCAAACCTCAAATTTGTGGGACGTAAATTCCCGTCCATACGGACGATAATTCCCGTCCATACGGACGTAAATACCTGCCCAGTTCCAGCAGAAATCCCTAATTTGTGAGAATATCAAAGATCCCCATAAGGACGTTAATTCACCTCATTACGAGAAATATCAAATTTGTTTGCATCTTGCAAATCTCAAATTTGTGGGACGTAATTATGGTTCGTTTGAGACGTCAATATGAAGCAGAAATCAGTAATTCGCGAGCATCTCAAAACTCCCGAACTTGTGAGCCTTTCCAAATTTGTTAGCATTTTGCAAACATCAAATTTGTGGGACGTAAATTCCCTAATTTGCGAGCATCTCAAAACTCCCGAACTTGTGAGCCTTTAAAAATCCCAAATTTGTTAGCATCTTGCAAACCTCAAATTTGTGGGACGTAAATTCCCGTCCATACAGTCGATATCACAATTCCCGTCCATACGGACGATATTTCTCGTCCTGAGGTGAATTGACGTCCATATGGGCAGGAATTATCGTTCGTATGAAAGGGAATTTACCTCCACTGGTCGTCCGTGTGGACGGGAATTCTCGTCCGTATGGACGGGAATTTACGTAAATATGGACGGGAATTAAGGTCAGTATGGACAGTAATTATGGTCCGTCTGGGACGTCAATAAGAAGCAGAAATCCCTAATTTACGAACATATCAAAAATCCCGAACTTGTGAGCCTTTAAAAATCCCAAATTTGTTAGCATTTTTCAAACCTTAAATTTGTGGGACGTAAATTCGCCTCAGGACGAGAAATATCGTCCGTATGGACGGGAATTGTGATATCGTCCGTATGGACGGGAATTTACGTCCCACAAATTTGAGGTTTGCAAAATGCTAACAAATTTGGGATTTGGAAAGGCTCACAAGTTCGGGAGTTTTGAGAAATATCGCCCGTATGGACGGGAATTGTGATATCGTCCGTATGGACTGGAATTTACGTCCCACAAATTTGAGATTTGCAAAATGTTAACAAATTTGGGATTTGGAAAGGCTCACAAGTTCGGTAGTTTTGAGATGCTCGCGAATTACTGATTTCTGCTTCATATTGACGTCCCAAACGGACCATAATTACGTCGCACAAATTTGAGATTTGCAAGATGCAAACAAATTTGATAGATAATTAGGGATTTCTGCTTCATATTGACTTTCCAAACGGACGATAATTTCCGTCTATACAGACGTTAATTCCCGTCCCAATGGACGTAATTTCCCGTCAATACGGACGATAATTCTAGTCCATACGGACGTAAATACCTGCCCAGTTCCAGCAGAAATCCCTAATTTGTGAGAATATCAAAGATCATAAATTTGTCAGCCCCTACCAATCCCAAATTTGTCAGCATTGGACAAAACCCAAACTATTTCTCAAATCGTAATTGAGTTGGACGTAAATTCCTGTCCATACGGACGATATCACAATTCCCGTCCATATGGACGAAATTTCACGTCCTGAGGTGAATTAACGTCCTTATGGGCAGGAATTATCGTCCGTGTGGACGGCGATTTACGTCCTATAAATTTGAGATTTGCAAGATGCAAACAAATTTGGTAGATAATTATGGAATTCTGCTTCATATTGACGCTCCAAACGGACGATAATTTCCGTCCATACAGACGTTAAATCCCGTCCATATGGACGTAATTTCCCGTCCAAACGGACGATAATTCCCGTCCATACGGGCGTAAAGTCCCGTGCACACGGACGACCAGTGGACGGGAATTATGATATCGTCCATTGGGACGGGAATTAACGTCTGTATAGACGGAAATTATCGTCCGTTTGGAAAGTCAATATGAAGCAGAAATCCCTAATTATCTATCAAATTTGTTTGCATCTTGCAAATCTCAAATTTGTGGGACGTAATTATGGTCCGTTTGGGACGTCAATATGAAGCAGAAATCAGTAATTCGCGAGCATCTCAAAACTACCGAACTTGTGAGCCTTTCCAAATCCCAAATTTGTTAACATTTTGCAAATCTCAAATTTGTGGGACGTAAATTCCCGTTCATACGGACGATATCACAATTCCCGTCCATACGGACGATATTTCTCAAAACTCCCGAACTTGTGAGCCTTTCCAAATCCCAAATTTGTTAGCATTTTGCAAACCTCAAATTTGTGGGACGTAAATTCCCGTCCATACGGACGATATCACAATTCCCGTCCATACGGACGATATTTCTCGTCCTGAGGTGAATTTACGTCCCACAAATTTAAGGTTTGCAAAATGCTAACAAATTTGGGATTTTTAAAGGCTCACAAGTTCGGGATTTTTGATATGTTCGTAAATTAGGGATTTCTGCTTCTTATTGACGTCCCAAACGGACCATAATTACTGTCCATACTGACCTTAATTCCCGTCCATATTTACGTAAATTCCCGTCCATACGGACGAGAATTCCCGTCCACACGGACGACCAGTGGAGGTAAATTCCCTTTCATACGAACGATAAGTCCTGTCCATAAGGACGTTAATTCACCTCAGGACGAGAAATATCGTCCGTATGGACGGGAATTGTGATATGGTCTGTATGGACGGGAATTTAGGTCCCACAAATTTGAGGTTTGCAAAATGCTAACAAATTTTGGAATTTGGCTCACAAGTTCGGGATTTTTGAGATGCTCGCAAATGAGGGATGCTTCTTATTGTCGACCCAAACGGACGATAATTATCGCCCATACTGACTTTAATTCCCGTCCATATGGAGGTAAATTCCCATCCATACGTCCACACGGACGGAAAATTCCTGCCCAGTGGAGGTAAATTCCCTTTCATACGAACGATAATTCCTGCCCATATGGACGTCAATTCACCTCAGGGCGAGAAATATCGTCCGTATGGACGGGAATTGTGATATCGTCTGTATGGACTGGAATTTACGTCCCACAAATTTGAGGTTTGCAAAATGCTAACAAATTTGGGATTTGGAAAGGCTCACAAGTTCGGGAGTTTTGAGATGCTCGCAAATTAGGGATTTCTGCTGACGTCCCAAACGGACGATAATTACTGTCCATACTGACCTTAATTCATGTCCATATGGACGAGAATTCCGTCCACACGGACGACCAGTGGACGGGAATTATGATATCGTCCGTATGGACGGGAATTTACGTCCCACTAAATTACGATTTGAGAAATAGTTTGGGTTTTGTCCAATGCTGACAAATTTGGGATTCGTAGGGGCTGACAAATTAGGGATTTCTGCGGGAACTGAGCAGGTATCATTCTCGTTCTGAGGTGAATTAACGTCCTTATGGGCAGGAATTATCGTTCGTATGAATGGGAATTTACCTCCACTGGTCGTCCGTGTGGACGGGAATTCTCGTCCGTATGGACGGGAATTTACGTCCATATGTACGGGAATTAAGGTCAGTATGGACAGTAAATATCGTCCGTTTGGGACGTCAATAAGAAGCAGAAATCATTAATTTGCGAGCATCTCAAAACTCCCGAACTTGTGAGCCTTTCCAAATCCCAAATTAGTTAGCATTTTGCAAACCTCAAATTTGTGGGACGTAAATTCACCTCAGGACGAGAAATATCGTCCGTATGGATGGGAATTATGATATCGTCCGTATGGACGGGAATTTACGTCCCACTCAATTACGATTTGAGAAATAGTTTGGGTTTTGTCCAATGCTGACAAATTTGGGATTCGTAGGGGCTGTCAAATTTGGGATCTTTGATATTCTCACAAATTAGGGATTTCTGCTGGAACTGGGCAGGTATTTACGTCCGTATGGACGGGAATTATCGTCCGTATGGACGTTAAATTACGTCCCACAAATTTGAGGTTTGCAAAATGCTAACAAATTTAAGATTTGGAAAGGCTCACAAGTTCGGGAGTTTTGAGAAATATCGTCCGTATGGACGGGAATTGTGTTATCGTCCGTATGGACGGGAATTTACGTCCCACAAATTTGATGTTTGCAAAATGCTAACAAATTTGGAAAGGCACACAAGTTCGGGAGTTTTGAGATGTTCGCGAATTACTGATTTCTGCTTCATATTGACATCTCAAACGAACCATAATTACGTCCCACAAATTTGAGATTTGCAAGATGCAAACAAATTTGATATTTCTCGTAATGAGGTGAATTAACGTCCTTATGGGCAGGAATTATCGTTCGTATGAAAGGGAATTTACCTCCACTGGTCGTCCGTGTGGACGGGAATTCTCGTCCGTATGGACGGGAATTTCCATCCATATGGACGGGAATTAAGGTCAGTATGGACAGTAATTATGTTCCGTTTGGGACGTCAATAAGAAGCAGAAATCCCTAATTTACGAGCATCTCAAAAATCCCGAACTTGTGAGCCTTTAAAAATCAAAAATATGTTAGCATTTTGCAAACCTCAAATTTGTGGGACGTAAATTCCCGTCCATACGGACGATAACACAATTCCCGTCCATACGGACGATATTTCTCAAAACTCCCGAACTTGTGAGCCTTTCCAAATCCCAAATTTGTTAGCATTTTGCAAACCTCAAATTTGTGGGATGTAATTTCCTGCAAATACGAACGATAATTCCTGCCCATAAGGACGTTAATTCACCCCATCCATAGGGACGATATTTCTCGTCCTGAGGTGAATTTACGTCCCACAAATTTGAGGTTTGCAAAATGCTAACTAATTTGGGATTTGGAAAGGCTCACAAGTTCGGGAGTTTTGAGATGCTCGCAAATTAATGATTTCTGCTTCTTTTTGACGTCCCAAACGGACGATATTTACTGTCCATACTGACCTTAATTCCCGTACATATGGACGTAAATTCCCGTCCATACGGACGAGAATTCCCGTCCACACGGACGACCAGTGGAGGTAAATTCCCATTCATACGAACGATAATTCCTGCCCATAAGGACGTTAATTCACCTCAGAACGAGAATGATACCTGCTCAGTTCCCGCAGAAATCCCTAATTTGTGAGAATATCAAAGATCCCAAATTTGTCAGCCCCTACGAATCCCAAATTTGTCAGCATTGTACAAAACCCAAACTATTTCTCAAATCGTAATTTAGTGGGACGTAAATTCCCGTCCATACGGACGATATCATAATTCCCGTCCACTGTTCGTCCGTGTGGACGGAATTCTCGTCCTTATGGACGGGAATTTACGTCCATATGGACATGAATTAAGGTCAGTATGGACAGTAATTATCGTCCGTTTGGGACGTCAGCAGAAATCCCTAATTTGCGAGCATCTCAAAACTCCCGAACTTGTGAGCCTTTCCAAATCCCAAATTTGTTAGCATTTTGCAAACCTCAAATTTGTGGGACGTAAATTCCCGTCCATACAGACGATATCACAATTCCCGTCCACTGGTCGTCCGTGTGCACGGAATTCTCGTCCTTATGGACGGGAATTTACGTCCATATGGACGGGAATTAACGTATAGCATTTTGCAAACCTCAAATTTGTGGGACGTAAATTCCCGTCCATACGGACGATATCACAATTCCCGTCCATACGGACGAAATTTCTCGTCCTGAGGTGAATTAACGTCCTTATGGGCAGGAATTATCGTCCGTGTGGACGGCGATTTACGTCCTATAAATTTGAGATTTGCAAGATGCAAACAAATTTGGTAGATAATTATGGAATTCTGCTTCATATTGACGCTCCAAACGGACGATAATTTCCGTCCATACAGACGTTAATTCCCGTCCATATGGACGTAATTTCCCGTCCAAACGGACGATAATTCCCGTCCATACGGGCGTAAAGTCCCGTGCACACGGACGACCAGTGGACGGGAATTATGATATCGTCCGTATGGACGGGAATTTACGTCCAACTCAATTACGATTTGAGAAATAGTTTGGGTTTTGTCCAATGCTGACAAATTTGGGATTGGTAGGGGCTGACAAATTTATGATCTTTGATATTCTCACAAATTAGGGATTTCTGCTGGAACTGGGCAGGTATTTACGTCCGTATGGACTAGAATTATCGTCCGTATTGACGGGAAATTACGTCCATTGGGACGGGAATTAACGTCTGTATAGACGGAAATTATCGTCCGTTTGGAAAGTCAAATGAAGCAGAAATCCCTAATTATCTATCAAATTTGTTTGCATCTTGCAAATCTCAAATTTGTGGGACGTAATTATGGTCCGTTTGGGACGTCAATATGAAGCAGAAATCAGTAATTCGCGAGCATCTCAAAACTACCGAACTTGTGAGCCTTTCCAAATTAGGGATTTCTGCGGGAGCTGAGCAGGTATCATTCTCGTTCTGAGGTGAATTAACGTCCTTATGGGCAGGAATTATCGTTCGTATGAAAGGGAAATTACATCCCACAAATTTATGATTTGCAAGATGCAAACAAATTTGGTACATAATTAGGGATTTCTGCTTCATGTTGACTTTCGAAACGGACGATAATTCCCGTCCATACGGACGAGAAATCCCGTCCACACGGATAGATAAATTCCTGCCCAGTGGAGGTAAATTCCCTTTCATTCGAACGATAATTCCTGCCCATAAGAACGTTAATTCACCACAGGACGAGAAATATCGTCCGTATGGACGTGAATTGTGATATCGTCCGTATGGGCAGGAAATTACATCTCACAAATTTGAGGTTTACAAAATGCTAACAAATTTGGGATTTGGAAAGGCACACAAGTTCGGGAGTTTTGAGAAATATCGTCAGTATGGACGGGAATTGTGTTATCGTCCGTATGGACGGGAATTTACGTCCCACAAATTTGATGTTTGCAAAATGCTAACAAATTTGGAAAGGCTCACAAGTTCGGGAGTTTTGAGATGCTCGCGAATTACTGATTTCTGCTTCATATTGACGTCTCAAACGAACCATAATTACGTCCCACAAATTTGAGATTTGCAAGATGCAAACAAATTTGATATTTCTCGTAATGAGGTGAATTAACGTCCTTATGGGCAGGAATTATCGTTCGTATGAAAGGGAATTTACCTCCACTGGTCGTCCGTGTGGACTGGAATTCTCGTCCGTATGGACGGGAATTTACGTCCATATGGACGGGAATTAAGGTCAGTATGGACAGTAATTATGGTCCGTTTGGGACGTCAATAAGAAGCAGAAATCTCTAATTTACGAGCATCTCAAAAATCCCGAACTTGTGAGCCTTTCCAAATCCCAAATTTGTTAGCATTTTGCAAACCTCAAATTTGTGGGACGTAAATTCCCGTCCAAACGGACGATAACACAATTCCCGTCCATACGGACGATATTTCTCAAAACTCCCGAACTTGTGAGCCTTTCCAAATCCCAAATTTGTTAGCATTTTGCAAACCTCAAATTTGTGGGACGTAATTTCCCGTCCATACGGACGATAATTCCCGTCCATACGGACGTAAATACCTGCCCAGTTCCAGCAGAAATCCCTAATTTGTGAGAATATCAAAGATCCCAAATTTGACAGCCCCTACGAATCCCAAATTTGTCAGCATTGGACAAAACCCAAACTATTTCTCAAATCGTAATTGAGTGGGGCGTAAATTCCCGTCCATACGGACGATATCATAATTCCCATCCATACGGACGATATTTCTCGTCCTGAGGTGAATTGACGTCCTTATGGGCAGGAATTATCGTTCGTATGAAAGGGAATTTACCTCCACTGGGCAGGAATTTTCCGTCCGTGTGGACGGTAATTCTCGTCCGTATGGATGGGAATTTACCTCCATATGGACGGGAATTAAAGTCAGTATGGGCGATAATTATCGTCCGTTTGGGTCGACAGTAAGAAGCATCCCTCATTTGCGAGCATCTCAAAAATCCCGAACTTGTGAGCCAAATCCCAAATTTGTTAGCATTTTGCAAACCTCAAATTTCTCTCTCTCGCTGCACCTCTCTCTCGCTGCACCTCTCTCTCGCTGCCCGCCACCTCTCTCTCGCTGCCCGCCAAGTGCGGTTGCTTTCTACTTAGCTCCCTTAACTTGCATTTTCCTCTTTGCATTATCCTTTTACAATGAAGCGCAAGCCGAATGGCCCTCTGAATCTCTCCCCATCATCTAATCCAGATCAGCTGGTCATTGATTCACTGAATCTGGCCAATGGGGAGAGGCCTGAGGGGGTCAATGAGGCTACTTGGTCTGTCTTATCACGCATGCTGACGCTGCTGGCTAACACCCTCGAACACGTCTCCAAGGCTGCTCGTCTCCAATCTTCCACTCCTTCCTGGCCTCTTCCTTCTTCCGCTTTCCCTCCTCTCTCTGGCAATGCTACCCCTGGACAGTCCTCTGCTCTCTCCCGTACCCCTAGCGATGACGCTCTCCTCCGTTCTCGATCGATTGTTGTCTCTGGTCTGGCCGAGTCTAATGGCAGTTCGCAGCAGGCACGGCTGACTGATGATGAGGCGCGAATTAGCGCCTTGCTTGAGACAATGGGAATTGAGTGCCGGCCCCAGACCGTTTATCGCATGGGGCAGCACTGTGATAAACCCCGTCTCATCAAGTGCGTTCTGCCAACCCAAAGCCACCAGAGACACTGCCTCAAGGCAGCGAAGACACTGAGAGAGCATCAGCAATGGAAGGGCGTGTACGTAAGGAAGAGCATGACTCTTGAGGAGCGCGCGCGATGGAGTGAGCTGCGCAAGCAGCTCTCTTTCCTCCGGACCGCGGAGCCGCAGCGGCAGTGGGTTTTGTACAGAGACGAGCTGTGGGTGAAGGATGAGATTGCCGGTAGGCAGAGGAAGACGATTCCAACTGCCGCCGCTCCTGCCCCTGCTCTCTCTGGTGCGAATCCCTCCTCTGTGGGCTTGCCTACGCCTCAAGCCGCTCCTCCAAATCAGGGAAACGCCATGGCCTAGGAGCCTCTCAGGCCTCTGCTGTTCTCTTTAATGCCCGCTCAATTGTGAACAAGCTGTCTCATTTTCGTTATCTTCTCTGTCTTAGTAAGCCACAAATTGTGTGTGTTTGTGAATCCTGGCTAAATGACAATATCTCTGACTCTGAGCTTGTGGCTAATTTTCCGTACTCAGTTTTTCGCCGCGACCGCACTGCTAAACGAGGTGGTGGTGTTCTTATGCTTGTTTCTCAGTCTTTTGACTCAGTCCCAGTTAAATTTTGTCTTCGCTCAAATTGCGATTTACTCGCTGTCGATATATCTAGCCCTATTGACTCCTCAAAAACGCGAATTGTTCTTGCATATCGGCCGCCATCCACAAACGCTGCCCAAAACGCAGCTCTGTTCGATTGTATACACTCTCTCCTTTCTGTCCCATACGCATCTATTCTCTTAGGCGATCTCAACCTGCATATAGATTGGCCATCTGCTAAAATGTCTTCTTCCCAATGTAAGCCACTTCATGATCTTGTTACTGATTTTGATTACTCGCAGCATGTAAAGGGCCCAACGCACGGTGAAAAGCTCTTAGATGTTATCATTGCACCATCGGACTGCATATCGAACTGTTGTATAAACGCACCATTTTGCTCATCCGACCACTCGATGATTACTTTTTCAGTCTCACTCATCCATACACTCTTCCCTTCTGATCCTACATACGATTATCTCAAGGCCGATTTTATAGCACTCTCAACTGTGCTTTCGTCTGTCTCTTGGGTCGATATATTTGATGGTTTTTCTTCTGTAGACGATATTCATGAACGATTCCTTTCGGTCCTATCTGCACTGCTTCACGAATTTACGCCCCTAAGTTCGCGCAGAATACCCTTCGACTCTTATCCTGATCACATTAAGTCTCTTCTCATGCACAAGTTGTCACTGTATCCCAAGATTAATTGTGCTCCTGTTCAGTGCGAATACAAGCGTGTTTGTGATAAGATCTCGTCTGAAATTGGGAAATTTAATCGCAACCGAGAATCCCGCTTGCTTCGTTCGAATAAGCGTCTTTTTGCGTATGTTGGTAGTAGATTGAAAAGTGTTCCTAAAATCGGTGCCATTACTGACTCGTCTGGAAATCGATGTATTGGTGATGCGGCTAAGGCCGATGCATTAGCCCGCTATTTCTCATCAGTGTTCACACATGATGATGGTAAGTCGCCGCAGTTCCCTTCTCTTTCCCCCGCACACTGTCTTACTGATATCGTTATAATGCCCCAGTCAGTCTATAAGCACTTGAAACGTCTAAAGCGTTCAATCACCGTAACAGCCGAGAAGATTCCGCAAATTGTTTATCGTGAATGTGCTGCCTCACTAGCAGAACCTCTAAGTTACATTTTTAACATATCTCTGTCTCTGGGCGTAGTACCTTCGTTATGGAAACAGGGAGTCGTAATTGCGATTAACAAAGTTCCCTCCCCCTCCTCTGTCTCTGATTTCCGTCCAATCACCCTAACACCTGCCCCTATCAAAGTGCTTGAACGTTGTCTCCGTCCTAAGCTTTTGTGGTGGAGTGACTTACATTGCATTATCCCCACTCAGCAACATGGCTTCCGTGCACGCCGCTCCGTTGAGACTAATCTTATCTCATGCACTAATGAATGGACCAGAGCTTTAGACGGAGGTTGCTCTGTCGATATTCTGTACTATGACTTTGCGAAAGCCTTTGATGTTGTCTGTCACAATAAGTTGCTATTAAAGCTGGCTAAAATCGGAATTGGAGGAAACCTCCTAAAATGGTTCTCATCCTTTTTTGAAAACCGTTCATCCAGAGTTCGTGTTAATGATTCCCTTTCTGTCTCATTTAAGGCTTTTAGCGGTGTGCCTCAAGGCAGTGTCTTATCACCAATGCTCTTCAACTGGTTTATTTCAGATATTCCGTCTCTTTTATCACCACTGCCGTTGGTTAAATGTTCACTTTTTGCCGACGACTTAAAGGCTTTTACCATATTTCACCCAAATTCCGCATCAGAGTCACACTCCCAACTTTCTAAAGCTTCTATATTGATCTCCGAATATTGTAAAACTATGCAACTAAATATATCTTTCAAAAAAAGTAGCGTACTCCACTTAGGCAAAACAAATCCCAAACTTCCGTACCCTCTAATAACTGGCTCAACCTTTCCTGTTGCAGGCCAGCCTGTTCGGGACCTCGGCGTACTCATCGACTCAGAGTTGTCTTTCTCCTCCCACATCGAACTGGTATGTAGAAAATCTCTTAGAATAATATATTGTCTTTTCCGCTGTCTCAGATCAAGCCACCCAGAGATATATATTCGTTGTTACAAAGCTTACGTTATCCCCGTCCTTCAATTTTGCTCCATTGTATGGTCACCTTACAAATTAATGCTCATCCGCAAACTTGAAAATGTGCAACATACATTCACCCGGCTGCTATTTATTCGTTGCAATTCCACAATTATATCCTTTGCAAATATCCCGTCTTATGCCACACGCATCTCTCTTTTTAAACTTCCCTCATTACATTCCTTGCGAGCCTTCTCTGACATTGTCTTTTTCTATAAAATACTGCACCAGCTTGTCGACTTGCCCATTAGTGATTTTGTAGTTTTTAAACCATGCAACGGTAGAGTATCTGCTTTCAACTTTCACTTCCCGCGATGGAAACTCATGTTACTTCGACACTGCTTCTCTATGCGTACTCCGTTAATGTACATGAAACTGCCGTTAGAACTCATTAGCCGTGATATTCTAAGTTTTAAGAGAGCCCTTGCAAATTCTGATCTACATAAGCTAACTAATCTTGATCTGAATAAATTATAAATTCAGTTTTCCTACTGTTTACTGTAAATCTCTTACTCCCCCCCCCCTTTCCCTCTTCCATATTTTAAGATCCTGCAACGACACATCATAATTTTCTTTTCAACTGTTTCTCTCCTTTCACCTGCCTTAACTTATCACTCCACATGTTGTCACATCATTAGTTGATGTATGAATAAATAAATAAAAAATTTGTGGGACGTAAATTCCTTATGGGCATTAATTATCGTTCGTATGAAAGGGAATTTACCTCCACTGGTCGTCCATGTGGACGGAATTCTCGTCCGAATGGACGGGAATTTACGTCCATATGGACGGGAATTAAGGTCAACATGGACAGTAATTATCGCAAATTTGTTAGCATTTTGCAAACCTTAAATTTGTGGGACGTAAATTCACCTCAGGACGAGAAATATCGTCCGTATGGACGGGAATTGTGATATCGTCCGTATGGTCGGGAATTTACGTCCCACTCAATTACGATTTGAGAAATAGTTTGGGTTTTGTCCAATGCTGACAAATTTGGGATTCGTAGGGGCTGACATATTTGGGATCTTTGATATTCTCACAAATTAGGGATTTCTGCTGGAACTGGGCAGGTATCATTCTCGTTCTGAGGTGAATTAACGTCCTTATGGGCAGGAATTATCGTTCGTATGAAAGGGAATTTACCTCCACTGGTCGTCCGTGTGGACGGGAATCTCGTCCGTATGGACGGGAATTTACGTCCATATGGACGGGAATTAAGGTCAGTATGGACAGTAAATATCGTCCGTTTGGGACGTCAATAAGAAGCAGAAATCATTAATTTGCGAGCATCTCAAAACTCCCGAACTTGTGAGCCTTTCCAAATCCCAAATTAGTTAGCATTTTGCAAACCTCAAATTTGTGGGACGTAAATTCCCGTCCATACGGCCGATATCACAATTCCCGTCCATACGGACGATATTTCTCGTTCTGAGGTGAATTAACGTCCTTATGGGCAGGAATTATCGTTCGTATGAAAGGGAAGTTACATCCCACAAATTTGAGATTTGCCAGATGCAAACAAATTTGGTACATAATTAGGGATTTCTGCTTCATGTTGACTTTCGAAACGGCCGATAATTCCCGTCCATACGGACGAGAATTCCCGTCCACACGGATAGATAAATTCCTGCCCAGTGGAGGTAAATTCCCTTTCATTCGAACGATAATTCCTGCCCATAAGAACGTTAATTCACCACAGGACGAGAAATATCGTCCGTATGGACGTGAATTGTGATATCGTCCGTATGGGCAGGAAATTACATCCCACAAATTTAAGGTTTACAAAATGCTAACAAATTTGGGATTTGGAAAGGCACACAAGTTCGGGAGTTTTGAGAAATATCGTCAGTATGGACGGGAATTGTGTTATCGTCCGTATGGACGGGAATTTACGTCCCACAAATTTGAGGTTTGCAAAATGCTAACAAATTTGGAAAGGCTCACAAGTTCGGGAGTTTTGAGATGTTCGCGAATTACTGATTTCTGCTTCATATTGACATCTCAAACGAACCATAATTACGTCCCACAAATTTGAGATTTGCAAGATGTAAACAAATTTGATATTTCTCGTAATGAGGTGAATTAACGTCCTTATGGGCAGGAATTATCGTTCGTATGAAAGGGAATTTACCTCCACTGGTCGTCCGTGTGGACGGGAATTCTCGTCCGTTTGGACGGGAATTTCCGTCCATATGGACGGGAATTAAGGTCAGTATGGACAGTAATTATGTTCCGTTTGGGACGTTAATAAGAAGCAGAATTCCCTAATTTACGAGCATCTCAAAAATCCCGAACTTGTGAGCCTTTAAAAATCAAAAATATGTTAGCATTTTGCAAACCTCAAATTTGTGGGACGTAAATTCCCGTCCATACGGACGATATCACAATTCACGTCCATACGGACGATATTTCTCGTCCTGAGGTGAATTGACGTCCTTATGGGCAGGAATTATCGTCCGTATGGACGGGAATTTTCGTCCATATGGACGGGAATTAAGGTCAGCATGGACATTAATTATCGTCCGTTTGGGACGTCAATAAGAAGCAGATATCCCTAATTTGCGAGCATCTCAAAACTCCCGAACTTGTGAGCCTTTCCAAATCCCAAATTTGTTAGCATTTTGCAAACCTTAAATTTGTGGGACGTAAATTCACCTCAGGACGAGAAATATCGTCCGTATGGACGGGAATTGTGATATCGTCCGTATGGACGGGAATTTACGTCCCACAAATTTGAGGTTTGCAAAATGCTAACAAATTTGGGATTTGGAAAGGCTCACAAGTTCGGGAGTTTTGAGAAATATCGTCCATATGGACGGGAATTGTGATATCGTCCGTATGGACGGGAATTTACGTCCCACAAATTTGAGGTTTGCAAAATGCTAACAAATTTGGGATTTGGAAAGGCTCACAAGTTCTTGAGTTTTGAGATGCTCGTGAATTACTGATTTCTGCTTCATATTGACGTCCCAAACGGACCATAATTAGGTCCCACAAATTTGAGATTTGCAAGATGCAAACAAATTTGATAGATAATTAGGGATTTCTGCTTCATATTGACTTTCCAAACGAACGATAATCCGTCCATACAGACGTTAATTCCCGTCCCAATGGTCGTAATTTCCGTCAATACGGACGATAATTCCCGTCCATACGGACGTAAATACCTGCCCAGTTGCAGCAGAAATCCCTAATTTGTGAGAATATCAAAGATCCCAAATTTGACAGCCCCTACGAATCATAAATTTGTCAGCATTGGACAAAACCCAAACTATTTCTCAAATCGTAATTGAGTGGGACGTAAATTCCCGTCCATACGGACGATATCATAATTCCCATCCATACGGAAGATATTTCTCGTCCTGAGGTGAATTTACGTCCCACAAATTTGAGGTTTGCAAAATGCTAACAAATTTGGGATTTTTAAAGGCTCACAAGTTCGGGATTTTTGAGATGCTCGTAAATTAGGGATTTCTGCTTCTTATTGACGTCCCAAACGGACCATAATTACTGTCCATACTGACCTTAATTCCCGTCCATATGGACGTAAATTCCCGTCCATACGGACGAGAATTCCAGTCCACACGGACGACCAGTGGAGGTAAATTCCCTTTCATACGAACGATAATTCCTGCCCATAAGGACGTCAATTCACCTCATTACGAGAAATATCAAATTTCATATATATATAGTGCATCTTGCAAATCTCAAATTTGTGGGACGTAATTATGGTTCGTTTGAGACGTCAATATGAGGCAGAAATCAGTAATTCGCGAGCATCTCAAAACTCCCGAACTTGTGAGCCTTTCCAAATTTGTTAGCATTTTGCAAACCTCAAATTTGTGGGACGTAAATTCCCGTCCATACGGACGATAACACAATTCCCGTCCATACGGACGATATTTCTCAAAACTCCCGAACTTGTGAGCCTTTCCAAATCCCAAATTTGTTAGCATTTTGCAAACCTCAAATTTGTGGGATGTAATTTCCTGCCCATACGGACGATATCACAATTCACGTCCATACGGACGATATTTCTCGTCCTGTGGTGAATTAACGTTCTTATGGGCAGGAATTATCGTTCGAATGAAAGGGAATTTACCTCCACTGGGCAGGAATTTATCTATCCGTGTGGACGGGAATTTTCGTCCGTATGGACGGGAATTATCGTCCGTTTCGAAAGTCAACATGAAGCAGAAATCCCTAATTATGTACCAAATTTGTTTGCATCTTGCAAATCTCAAATTTGTGGGATGTAAATTCCCTTTCATACGAACGATAATTCCTGCCCATAAGGACGTTAATTCACCTCAGAACGAGAAATATCGTCCGTATGGACGGGAATTGTGATATCGGCCGTATGGACGGGAATCTACGTCCCACAAATTTGAGGTTTGCAAAATGCTAACTAATTTGGGATTTGTAAAGGCTCACAAGTTCGGGAGTTTTGAGATTCTCGCAAATTAATGATTTCTGCTTCTTATTGACGTCCCAAACGGACGATATTTACTGTCCATACTGACCTTAATTCCCGTACATATGGACGTAAATTCCCGTCCATACGGACGAGAATTCCCGTCCACACGGACGACCAGTGGAGGTAAATTCCCTTTTATACGAACGATAATTCCTGCCCATAAGGACGTTAATTCACCTCAGAACGAGAATGATACCTACTCAGTTCCCGCAGAAATCCCAAATTTGTGATAATATCAAAGATCCCAAATTTGTCAGCCCCTACGAATCCCAAATTTGTCAGCATTGGACAAAACCCAAACTATTTCTCAAATCGTAATTTAGTGGGACGTAAATTCCCGTCCATATGGACGATATCATAATTCCCGTCCACTGGTCGTCCGTGTGCATGGAATTCTCGTCCTTATGGACGGGAATTTACGTCCATATGGACGGGAATTAATGTATAGCATTTTGCAAACCTCAAATTTGTGGGACGTAAATTCCCGTCCATACAGACGATATCACAATTCCCGTCCACTGGTCGTCCGTGTGCATGGAATTCTCGTCCTTATGGACGGGAATTAACGTATAGCATTTTGCAAAACTCAAATTTGTGGGACGTAAATTCCCGTCCATACGGACGATATCACAATTCCCGTCCATACGGACGAAATTTCTCGTCCTGAGGTGAATTAACGTCCTTATGGGCAGGAATTATCGTACGTGTGGACGGCGATTTACGTCCTATAAATTTGAGATTTGCAAGATGCAAACAAATTTGGTAGATAATTATGGAATTCTGCTTCATATTGACGCTCCAAACGGACGATAATTTCCGTCCATACAGACGTTAATTCCCGTCCATATGGACGTAATTTCCCGTCCAAACGGACGATAATTCCCGTCCATACGGGCGTAAAGTCCCGTGCACACGGACGACCAGTGGACGGGAATTATGATATCGTCCGTATGGACGGGAATTTACGTCCAACTCAATTACGATTTGAGAAATAGTTTGGGTTTTGTCCAATGCTGACAAATTTGGGATTGGTAGGGGCTGACAAATTTATGATCTTTGATATTCTCACAAATTAGGGATTTCTGCTGGAACTGGGCAGGTATTTACGTCCGTATGGACTAGAATTATCGTCCGTATTGACGGGAAATTACGTCCATTGGGACGGGAATTAACGTCTGTATAGACGGAAATTATCGTCCGTTTGGAAAGTCAAATGAAGCAGAAATCCCTAATTATCTATCAAATTTGTTTGCATCTTGCAAATCTCAAATTTGTGGGACGTAATTATGGTCCGTTTGGGACGTCAATATGAAGCAGAAGTGAGCCTTTCCAAATCCCAAATTTGTTAACATTTTGCAAACCTCAAATTTGTGGGACGTAAATTCCCGTCCATACGGACGATATCACAATTCCCGTCCATACGGACGATACTTCTCAAAACTCCCGAACTTGTGAGCCTTTCCAAATCCCAAATTTGTTAGCATTTTGCAAACCTCAAATTTGTGGGACGCAAATTCCCGTCCATACGGACGATATCACAATTCCCGTCCATACGGACGATATTTCTCGTCCTGAGGCGAATTAACGTCCTTATGGGCAGGAATTATCGTTCGTATGAAAGGGAATTTACCTCCATTGGTCGTCCGCGTGGACGGGAATTCTCGTCCGTATGGACGGGAATTTACGTCCATATGGACGGGATAGTAATTATGGTCCGTTTGGGACGTCAATAAGAAGCAGAAATCCCTAATTTACAAGCATCTCAAAAATCCCGAACTTGTGAGCCTTTAAAAATCCCAAATTTGTTAGCATTTTGCAAACCTCAAATTTGTGGCACGTAAATTCCCGTCCATACGGACGAGAATTCCAGTCCACACGGACGACCAGTGGAGGTAAATTCCCTTTCATACGAACGATAATTCCTGCCCATAAGGACGTTAATTCACCTCATTACGAGAAATATCGTCCGTATGGACGGGAATTGTGATATCGTCTGTATGGACGGGAATTTACGTCCCACAAATTTGAGGTTTTGCAAAATGCTAACAAATTTTGGAATTTGGCTCACAAGTTCGGGATTTTTGAGATGCTCGCAAATGAGGGATGCTTCTTATTGTCGACCCAAACGGACGATAATTATCGCCCATACTGACTTTAATTCCCGTCCATATGGACGTAAATTCCCATCCATTCGGACGAGAATTACCGTCCACACGGACGGAAAATTCCTGCCCAGTGGAGGTAAATTCCCTTTCATACGAACGATAACTCCTGCCCATAAGGACGTCAATTCACCTCAGGACGAGAAATATCGTCCGTATGGACGTGAATTGTGATATCGTCCGTATGGACGGGAATTTACGTCCCACAAATTTGAGGTTTGCAAAATGCTAACAAATTTGGGATTTTTAAAGGCTCACAAGTTCGGGATTTTTGAGATGCTCGTAAATTAGGGATTTCTGCTTCTTATTGACGTCCCAAACGGACCATAATTACTGTCCATACTGACCTTAATTCCCGTCCATATGGACGTAAATTCCCGTCCATACGGACGAGAATTCCCGTCCACACGGACGACCAATGGAGGTAAATTCCCTTTCATACGAACGATAATTCCTGCTCATAAGGACGTTAATTCGCCTCAGGACGAGAAATATCGTCCGTATGGACGGGAATTGTGATATCGTCCGTATGGACGGGAATTTACGTCCCACAAATTTGAGGTTTGCAAAATGCTAACAAATTTTGGAATTTGGCTCACAAGTTCGGGATTTTTGAGATGCTCGCAAATGAGGGATGCTTCTTATTGTCGACCCAAACGGACGATAATTATCGCCCATACTGACTTTAATTTCCGTCCATATGGACGTAAATTCCCATCCATACGGACGAGAATTACCGTCCACACGGACGACCAATGGAGGTAAATTCCCTTTCATATGAACGATAATTCCTGCTCATAAGGACGTTAATTCGCCTCAGGACGAGAAATATCGTCCGTATGGACGGGAATTGTGATATCGTCCGTATGGACGGGAATTTACGTCCCACAAATTTGAGGTTTGCAAAATGCTAACAAATTTGGGATTTGGAAAGGCTCACAAGTTCGGGATTTTTGAGATGCTCGTAAATTAGGGATTTCTGCTTCTTATTGACGTCCCAAACGGACCATAATTACGTCCCACAAATTTGAGATTTGCAAGATGCAAACAAATTTGATAGATAATAGGGATTTCTGCTTCATATTGACTTTCCAAACGGACGATAATTTCCGTCCATACAGACGTTAATTCCCGTCCCAATTGAAGTAATTTCCCATCAATACGGACGATAATTCCCGTCCATACGGACGTAAATACCTGCCCAGTTTCAGCAGAAATCCCTAATTTGTGAGAATATCAAAGATCCCAAATTTGACAGCCCCTACGAATCCCAAATTTGTCAACATTGGACAAAACCCAAGCTATTTCTCAAATCGTAATTGAGTGGGACGTAAATACCCGTCCATACGGACGATATCATAATTCCCGTCCATACGGACGATATTTCTCGTCCTGAGGTGAATTTACGTCCCACAAATTTGAGGTTTGCAAAATGCTAACAAATTTGGGATTTTTAAAGGCTCACAAGTTCGGGATTTTTGAGATGCTCGTAATTTGCTAACAAATTTTGGAATTTGGCTCACAAGTTCGGGATTTTTGAGATGCTCGCAAATGAGGGATGCTTCTTATTGTCGGCCCAAACGGACGATAATTATCGCCCATACTGACTTTAATTCCCGTCCATATGGACGTAAATTCCCATCCATACGGACGAGAATTACCGTCCACACGGACGGAAAATTCCTGCTAAGTGGAGGTAAATTCCCTGTCATACGAACGATAACTCCTGCCCATAAGGACGTCAATTCACCTCAGGACGAGAAATATCGTCCGTATGGACGTGAATTGTGATATCGTCCGTATGGACGGGAATTTACGTCCCACAAATTTGAGGTTTGCAAAATGCTAACAAATTTGGGATTTTTAAAGGCTCACAAGTTCGGGATTTTTGAGATGCTCGTAAATTAGGGATTTCTGCTTCTTATTGACGTCCCAAACGGACCATAATTACTGTCCATACTGACCTTAATTCCCGTCCATATGGACGTAAATTCCCGTCCATACGGACGAGAATTCCCGTCCACACGGACGACCAATGGAGGTAAATTCCCTTTCTTACGAACGATAATTCCTGCTCATAAGGACGTTAATTCGCCTCAGGACGAGAAATATCGTCCGTATGGACGGGAATTGTGATATCGTCCGTATGGACGGGAATTTACGTCCCACAAATTTGAGGTTTGCAAAATGTTAACAAATTTGGGATTTGGAAAGGCTCACAAGTTCGGGAGTTTTGAGATGCTCGAGAATTACTGATTTCTGCTTCATATTGACGTCCCAAACGGACCATAATTACTCTCCATACTGACCTTAATTCCAGTCTATATGGACGTAAATTCCCGTCCATACGGACGAGAATTCCAGTCCACACGGATGGAAAATTCTTGCCCAGTGGAGGTAAATTCCCTTTCATACGAACGATAATTCCTGCCCATAAGGATGTTAATTCACCTCAGGACGAGAAATATCGTCCGTATGGACTGGAATTTACGTCCCTCAAATTTGAGGTTTGCAAAATGCTAACAAATTTGGGATTTTTAAAGGCTCACAAGTTCGGGATTTTTGATATGCTCGTAAATTAGGGATTTCTGCTTCTTATTGACGTCCCAAACGGACCATAATTACTGTCCATACTGACCTTAATTCCCGTCCATATGGACGTAAATTCCCGTCCATACGGAAGAGAATTCCCGTCCATACGGACGAGAATTCCCGTCCACACGGACGACCAGTGGAGGTAAATTCCCTTTCATACGAACGATAATTCCTGCCCATAAGGACGTTAATTCACCTCAGGACGAGAAATATCGTCCGTATGGACGGGAATTGTGATATCGTCTGTATGGACGGGAATTTACGTCCCACAAATTTGAGGGTTTGCAAAATGCTAAAAAAAAATTTGGAATTTGGCTCACAAGTTCGGGATTTTTGAGATGCTCGCAAATGAGGGATGCTTCTTATTGTCGGCCCAAACGGACGATAATTATCGCCCATACTGACTTTAATTCCCGTCCATATGGACGTAAATTCCCATCCATACGGACGAGAATTACCGTCCACACGGACGGAAAATTCCTGCTAAGTGGAGGTAAATTCCCTGTCATACGAACGATAACTCCTGCCCATAAGGACGTCAATTCACCTCAGGACGAGAAATATCGTCCGTATGGACGTGAATTGTGATATCGTCCGTATGGACGGGAATTTACGTCCCACAAATTTGAGGTTTGCAAAATGCTAACAAATTTGGGATTTTTAAAGGCTCACAAGTTCGGGATTTTTGAGATGCTCGTAAATTAGGGATTTCTGCTTCTTATTGACGTCCCAAACGGACCATAATTACTGTCCATACTGACCTTAATTCCCGTCCATATGGACGTAAATTCCCGTCCATACGGACGAGAATTCCCGTCCACACGGACGACCAATGGAGGTAAATTCCCTTTCTTACGAACGATAATTCCTGCTCATAAGGACGTTAATTCGCCTCAGGACGAGAAATATCGTCCGTATGGACGGGAATTGTGATATCGTCCGTATGGACGGGAATTTACGTCCCACAAATTTGAGGTTTGCAAAATGTTAACAAATTTGGGATTTGGAAAGGCTCACAAGTTCGGGAGTTTTGAGATGCTCGAGAATTACTGATTTCTGCTTCATATTGACGTCCCAAACGGACCATAATTACTCTCCATACTGACCTTAATTCCAGTCTATATGGACGTAAATTCCCGTCCATACGGACGAGAATTCCAGTCCACACGGATGGAAAATTCTTGCCCAGTGGAGGTAAATTCCCTTTCATACGAACGATAATTCCTGCCCATAAGGATGTTAATTCACCTCAGGACGAGAAATATCGTCCGTATGGACTGGAATTTACGTCCCTCAAATTTGAGGTTTGCAAAATGCTAACAAATTTGGGATTTTTAAAGGCTCACAAGTTCGGGATTTTTGATATGCTCGTAAATTAGGGATTTCTGCTTCTTATTGACGTCCCAAACGGACCATAATTACTGTCCATACTGACCTTAATTCCCGTCCATATGGACGTAAATTCCCGTCCATACGGAAGAGAATTCCCGTCCATACGGACGAGAATTCCCGTCCACACGGACGACCAGTGGAGGTAAATTCCCTTTCATACGAACGATAATTCCTGCCCATAAGGACGTTAATTCACCTCAGGACGAGAAATATCGTCCGTATGGACGGGAATTGTGATATCGTCTGTATGGACGGGAATTTACGTCCCACAAATTTGAGGGTTTGCAAAATGCTAAAAAAAAATTTGGAATTTGGCTCACAAGTTCGGGATTTTTGAGATGCTCGCAAATGAGGGATGCTTCTTATTGTCGACCCAAACGGACGATAATTATCGCCCATACTGACTTTAATTCCCGTTGATATGGAGGTAAATTCCCATCCATACGGACGAGAATTACCGTCCACACGGACGGAAAATTCCTGCCCAGTGGAGGTAAATTCCCTTTCATACGAACGATAATTCCTGCTCATAAGGATGTTAATTCACCTCAGGACGAGAAATATCGTCCGTATGGACTGGAATTTACGTCCCTCAAATTTGAGGTTTGCAAAATGCTCACAAGTTCGGGATTTTTGATATGCTCGTAAATTAGGGATTTCTGCTTCTTATTGACGTCCCAAACGGACCATAATTACTGTCCATACTGACCTTAATTCCCGTCCATATGGACGTAAATTCCCGTCCATACGGAAGAGAATTCCCGTCCATACGGACGAGAATTCCCGTCCACACGGACGACCAGTGGAGGTAAATTCCCTTTCATACGAACGATAATTCCTACCCATATGGACGTCAATTCACCTCAGGACGAGAAATATCGTCCGTATGGACGGGAATTGTGATATCGTCTGTATGGACGGGAATTTACGTCCCACAAATTTGTGGTTTGCAAAATGCTAACAAATTTTGGAATTTGGCTCACAAGTTCGGGATTTTTGAGATGCTCGCAAATGAGGGATGCTTCTTATTGTCGACCCAAACGGACGATAATTATCGCCCATACTGACTTTAATTTCCGTCCATATGGACGTAAATTCCCATCCATACGGACGAGAATTACCGTCCACACGGACGGAAAATTCCTGCCCAGTGGAGGTAAATTCCCTTTCATACGAACGATAATTCCTGCCCATAAGGACGTTAATTCACCTCAGGACGAGAAATATCGTCCGTATGGACGGGAATTTACGTCCCACAAATTTGAGGTTTGCAAAATGCTAACAAATTTGGGATTTTTAAAGGCTCACAAGTTCGGGATTTTTGATATGCTCGTAAATCAGGGATTTCTGCTTCTTATTGACGTCCCAAACGGACCATAATTACTGTCCATACTGACCCTAATTCCCGTCCATATGGACGTAAATTCCCGTCCATACGGACGAGAATTCCCGTCCACACGGGCGACCAGTGGAGGTAAATTCCCTTTCATACGAACGATAATTCCTGCCCATAAGGACGTTAATTCACCTCAGGACGAGAAATATCGTCCGTATGGACAGGAATTGTGATATCGTCTGTATGGACGGGAATTTACGTCCCACAAATTTGAGGTTTTGCAAAATGCTAACAAATTTTGGAATTTGGCTCACAAGTTCGGGATTTTTGAGATGCTCGCAAATGAGGGATGCTTCTTATTGTCGACCCAAACGGACGATAATTATCGCCCATACTGACTTTAATTTCCGTCCATATGGACGTAAATTCCCATCCATACGGACGAGAATTACCGTCCACACGGACGACCAGTGGAGGTAAATTCCCTTTCATACGAACGATAATTCCTGCCCATAAGGACGTTAATTCACCTCAGGACGAGAAATATCGTCCGTATGGACGGGAATTTACGTCCCACAAATTTGAGGTTTGCAAAATGCTAACAAATTTGGGATTTTTAAAGGCTCACAAGTTCGGGATTTTTGATATGCTCGTAAATCAGGGATTTCTGCTTCTTATTGACGTCCCAAACGGACCATAATTACTGTCCATACTGACCTTAATTCCGTCCATATGGACGTAAATTCCCGTCCATACGGACGAGAATTCCCGTCCACACGGGCGACCAGTGGAGGTAAATTCCCTTTCATACGAACGATAATTCCTGCCCATAAGGACGTTAATTCACCTCAGGACGAGAAATATCGTCCGTATGGACAGGAATTGTGCTATCGTCTGTATGGACGGGAATTTACGTCCCACAAATTTGAGGTTTTGCAAAATGCTAACAAATTTTGGAATTTGGCTCACAAGTTCGGGATTTTTGAGATGCTCGCAAATGAGGGATGCTTCTTATTGTCGACCCAAACGGACGATAATTATCGCCCATACTGACTTTAATTTCCGTCCATTTGGACGTAAATTCCCATCCATACGGACGAGAATTACCGTCCACACGGACGACCAGTGGAGGTAAATTCCCTTTCATACGAACGATAATTCCTGCCCATAAGGACGTTAATTCACCTCAGGACGAGAAATATCGTCCGTATGGACGGGAATTTACGTCCCACAAATTTGAGGTTTGCAAAATGCTAACAAATTTGGGATTTTTAAAGGCTCATAAGTTCGGGATTTTTGATATGCTCGTAAATCAGGGATTTCTGCTTCTTATTGACGTCCCAAACGGACCATAATTACTGTCCATACTGACCTTAATTCCCGTCCATATGGACGTAAATTCCCGTCCATACGGACGAGAATTCCCGTCCACACGGGCGACCAGTGGAGGTAAATTCCCTTTCATACGAACGATAATTCCTGCCCATAAGGACGTTAATTCACCTCAGGACGAGAAATATCGTCCGTATGGACAGGAATTGTGATATCGTCTGTATGGACGGGAATTTACGTCCCACAAATTTGAGGTTTTGCAAAATGCTAACAAATTTTGGTCGTCCGTGTGGACGGTAATTCTCGTCCGTATGGATGGGAATTTACGTCCATATGGACGGAAATTAAAGTCAGTATGGGCGGTAATTATCGTCCGTTTGGGTCGACAATAAGAAGCATCCCTCATTTGCGAGCATCTCAAAAATCCCGAACTTGTGAGCCAAATCCCAAATTTGTTAGCATTTTGCAAACCTCAAATTTGTGTGACGTAAATTCCCGTCCATACGGACGATATCACAATTCCCGTCCATACGTACGATATTTCTCGTCCTGAGGTGAATTAACGTCCTTATGGGCAGGAGTTATCGTTCGTATGAAAGGGAATTTACCTCCACTGGGCAGGAATTTTCCATCCGTGTGGACTGGAATTCTCGTCCGTATGGACGGGAATTTACGTCCATATAGACGGGAATTAAGGTCAGTATGGACAGTAATTATGGTCCGTTTGGGACGTCAATAAGAAGCAGAAATACCTAATTTACGAGCATCTCAAAAATCCCAACTTGTGAGCCAAATCCCAAATTTGTTATCATTTTGCAAACCTCAAATTTGTGGGACGCAAATTCCCGTCCATACGGACGATATCACAATTCCCGTCCATATGGACGATATTTCTCAAAACTCCCGAACTTGTGAGCCTTTCCAAATCCCAAATTTGTTAGCATTTTGCAAACCTCAAATTTGTGGGACGTAAATTCCCGTCTATACGGACGATATCACAATTCCCGTCCATACGGACGATATTTCTCGTCATGAGGTGAATTAACGTCCTTATGGGCAGGAATTATCGTTCGTATGAAAGGGAATTTACCTCCACTGGTCGTCCGTGTGGACGGGAATTCTCGTCCGTATGGACGGGAATTTACGTCCATATGGACGGGAATTAAGGTCAGTATGGAAAGTAAATATCGTCCGTTTGGGACGTCAATAAGAAGCAGAAATCATTAATTTGCGAGCATCTCAAAACTCCCGAACTTGTGAGCCTTTTCAAATCCCAAATTAGTTAGCATTTTGCAAACCTCAAATTTGTAAAATTCCCGTCCATACGGCCGATATCACAATTCCCGTCCATACGGACGATATTTCTCGTTCTGAGGTGAATTAACTTCCTTATGGGCAGGAATTATCGTTCGTATGAAAGGGAATTTACATCCCACAAATTTGAGATTTGCAAGATGCAAACAAATTTGGTACATAATTAGGGATTTCTGCTTCATGTTGACTTTCGAAACGGACGATAATTCCCGTCCAGACGGATAGATAAATTCCTGCCCAGTGGAGGTAAATTCCCTTTCATTCGAACGATAATTCCTGCTCATAAGAACGTTAATTCACCACAGGACGAGAAATATCGTCCGTATGGACGTGAATTGTGATATCGTCCGTATGGGCAGGAAATTACATCCCACAAATTTGAGGTTTGCAAAATGCTAACAAATTAGGGATTTGGAAAGGCTCATAAGTTCGGGATTTTTGATATGCTCGTAAATTAGGGATTTCTGCTTCTTATTGACGTCCCAAACGGACCATAATTACTGTCCATACTGACCTTAATTCCCGTCCATACGGACGAGAATTCCCGTCCACACGGGCGACCAGTGGAGGTAAATTCCCTTTCATACGAACGATAATTCCTGCCCATAAGGACGTTAATTCGCCTCAGGACGAGAAATATCGTCCGTATGGACAGGAATTGTGATATCGTCTGTATGGACGGGAATTTACGTCCCACAAATTTGAGGTTTTGCAAAATGCTAACAAATTTTGGAATTTGGCTCACAAGTTCGGGATTTTTGAGATGCTCGCAAATGAGGGATGCTTCTTATTGTCGACCCAAACGGACGATAATTATCGCCCATACTGACTTTAATTCCCGTCCATATGGACGTAAATTCCCATCCATGCGGACGAGAATTACCGTCCACACGGACGGAAAATTCCTGCCCAGTGGAGGTAAATTCCCTTTCATACGAACGATAATTCCTACCCATATGGACGTCAATTCACCTCAGGACGAGAAATATCGTCCGTATGGAAAGGAATTGTGATATCGTCTGTATGGACGGGAATTTACGTCCCACAAATTTGAGGTTTTGCAAAATGCTAACAAATTTTAGAATTTGGCTCACAAGTTCGGGATTTTTGAGATGCTCGCAAATGAGGGATGCTTCTTATTGTCGACCCAAACGGACGATAATTATCGCCCATACTGACTTTAATTCCCGTCCATATGGAGGTAAATTCCCATCCATAATGACGAGAATTACCGTCCACACGGACGGAAAATTCCTGCCCAGTGGAGGTAAATTCCCTTTCATACGAACGGTAATTCCTGCCCATAAGGAGGTCAATTCACCTCAGGACGAGAAATATCGTCCGTATGGACGTGGAGTGTGATATCGTCCGTATGGACGGGAATTTACGTCCCACAAATTTGAGGTTTGCAAAATGCTAACAAATTTGGGATTTGGCTCACAAGTTCGGGATTTTTGAGATGCTCGCAAATGAGGGATGCTTCTTATTGTCGACCTAAACGGACGATAATTATCGCCCATACTGACTTTAATTCCCGTCCATATGGACGTAAATTCCCATCCATGCGGACGAGAATTACCGTCCACACGGACGGAAAATTCCTGCCCAGTGGAGGTAAATTCCCTTTCATACGAACGATAATTCCTACCCATATGGACGTCAATTCACCTCAGGACGAGAAATATCGTCCGTATGGACGGGAATTGTGATATCGTCTGTATGGACGGGAATTTACGTCCCACAAATTTGAGGTTTGCAAAATGCTAACAAATTTGGGATTTGGAAAGGCTCACAAGTTCAGGAGTTTTGAGATGCTCGCGAATTACTGATTTCTGCTTCATATTGACGTCCCAAACGGACCATAATTACGTCCCACAAATTTGAGATTTGCAAGATGCAAACAAATTTGATAGATAATTAGGGATTTCTGCTTCATATTGACTTTCCAAACTGACGATAATTTCCGTCCATACAGACGTTAATTCCCGTCCCAATGGACGTAATTTCCCGTCAATACGGACGATAATTCCAGTCCATACATACGGACGTAAATACCTGCCCAGTTCCAGCAGAAATCCCTAATTTTTTAAAGCAGTAAAACTCTCAAAATAAATTTTTTTTGGCACTTTGCCAACATTCCAATTACGCATACCCAGCATCATTAACTCCCTTTGAAAACTCGGCAAGTGTAGGTTGCGCAAATTCATAGGCATCCAGCGCTTTCTGTCCAATGCCGGTTTAATTTCCCAAGCTTGAGGTTGCTCCTCAACTTGACTCTGCCGTCCTGGCTCTGTGTTACGCTGAGCTGAGATGGCATTCTTGGCTCTGCGTTCAGTGGAGCTGAGTTGGACGTCTTGGGTCGGCGTTATGTCGAGCTGAGATGGCCTTCTTAGCTCGACGTGCAGTGGAGCCGGGAAGAGCCTTTTTAATAGTTCTCTTTTCATTGTAGAAAGATGATGTACAGCTTAGAATTACCTGAAAAATTAGGAGACCATATTTTAGCATGCTTTCTGATGTGCTGTATTCGTATCCTCTTTGTCGTGCTTTGAACTCTTCGTAAAACCTTCGATGTTATAAACTCATTAGCTCTTCTTCAACTCCCTAAGCTTAGCTGAGACCCTGAACTCTAAAAACTCCTTGATTATTCTTCCCTGTCCCGAAACTATAAAAACTTCTTAACTCTTCTTTAACTCCCTAAGCTAAACTGAGCCCCTTAACTCTAAAAACTTATAAATTTTTCTTTAGCTCCCTAAGCTTAACTGAGACCCTGAACTCTAAAAACCCCTAAACTCTTATTTAACTCACTAAGCTTAACTGAGCCCTTGACCTCAAAAACCTCCTAAACTCTTCTTTGCTCTTTTAAGTTCTTTAGCTCCCTAAAGTAGTAGTACTCCAGAAAGTAGCTTAACTTACTCTCAAATTTTTTTTTGTAATTTTATGTATCACTCTAGCATTACTTTTCACAGCGAAAATAAACAACCTGATGAGATGGTGTGATCGTCCAAGATCCTTGCATGTGTAGATTCAGGAATGGAGAAATTAGACCAACAAGGTAGTTGACTTCGGCAGGGAGAAGACGGTACCTTCTCACAAAGAGATCCTCGTTTGGCGAACATAACCGATGATAGTTCTGCCTGATGTAGGGAAGATTTAGCCTTCTCTGTCGTAAAGGTGGCCGTTGAAGATGTCCTGCCATTTACCTATAAAATATTGCTGTGCAAAATATATCAAATGAGCATCAAAATGACAATAAAAATATAAGAATGTAAGAAAATTGTATCCAGTACACTGTCTTTGACATGTCTTTGATATGGTCATTACCATGTCAAGGACATGTCCCTGACATGTCCTTGACATGGTAATGACCACGAACGGTCATGACCGCTTGTCCATGACATGTATAGGACAAAAGGCAAGATTAATACCGCGGGAGAACTCATTAATAGAGAAGCAATTATTAATAATGAAAATAGTGAAAGTAGTGATAATGACGATAGTGATAATCATAATGAAAATAGTGATGATTCAAAACTTGAAAATAAAGAATGTGAAAGTTGTAAAGAATTAAGAAAACAAGTCAAAGTATTAGATGAAGAAACAGATAATTTACATAAAGAACATGAAGAACAAAAACTAAGATATAAAGAACAAAAAGTAGAATATGAAAAAGAAAAAAGAAAATATCAAAACCTACATTTCAAATATATTGCACTTTTAGTAGAAAATGAAGAACTAAAAGAAAAATTTACAAAACTTGAAAATAAAGAAAAGGATCTAAACAAGATTGAAAAACCTAGAGATTCTAGAAAAGTGAAACCTAAAGTTGTTGTCAAAAATGAAGAAGATGATGAATATTATACTCCTATCTCAAATTTGCCTTTGTAGATTATTTTCAGGTTCCCAACTATTAAATTTATCTGGATATCCATACCATTTCACTAAAATTTCCTTTATTCCATCTTTAGTTCTTCGTTTGAGAATTTTTTCTACTTTATAAACATCATTTCTTTGATCATAAAGTACTAATTCTTCATCATAAAACTTTCCTTTTATAATTTCATTTGATAAATCTTTAATTTCATATGTAACTGGATCGGTATTGTAAACTTGATTGATAATGAACATTTCAGTTGTCCAATTTGGAAGATATCCTTTGACAAAAATTGACTTATATTTAGTGATTCTAACTTTAGCACCTACTTTTTTTTAGAGAAACAAGAGCCGCGGCATTAATCTTGCCCTTTGTCCTGGACATGTCATGGACAAGCGGTCATGACCGTTTCAGAATGAAACGGACACATGTCCTGGACACATTCACTTCTGCCTATCTTAATACACAGGGGTCTAGGACATGTCTAAGACATGTCCCAGACGTGTCCTGGACAAAACAGGAAAAAATCGCAACGGTCATGGACACTTTTCTCGGCTTGTCCCTTATATGGTCATGACCATGGCGAGAGAGTGCGTAAAGGTGGAGAACACAGAGTGACACGCTCGCGGATACTACCGATGTCCAAGACAAATTATCGCATGAGACACAGTTTATGACAGACGGCACCTTTATACAGTAATGTTTGAAACTAAATTAGCGGGAATATTTAAGAGGAGCCAGCAATTTTGTAAAATATGAAAGACATACTTTCTGCCTTTTTTTACTGACTGCACTTATTTCATGTTGATTTGTTCTTTTTTACAGATTTCAGCCTAATTCTTGATGCCGTCTCCACCTTTGTCCGGCGAGCAGCGCGACGTGCTGTTGAAGGAGATGCTCAAGAATCGTCATATCCTTGTTGAAAACAACAAGACGCGCGAACCCGGATTTCTGGAAAAGAAGGAGCAGACATGGAAGCGAATCGTAGAATTCGCCGCCATACGATTTGGGTAGTTTTTTTTATTTTCGCAATATCAGTCAATGTTCAAAAGCTTATTCGCATAATAATGCATTGATGTGTTCACATGTTTAAAATCTACATTCAACTAATTGAGCCGCACCGTCACGAAGACGCAGCTGACCAAGCTGCTCAGCAGGGCCATGTCGAGTGCTCGTGCCGCGGCTGCGAGGAAATCGAAGTATTTATAGGTTTTCTCCGTAAATTTTTTATCCATCCAGCATAAAATAAATCAAATTCCAATTTCTTCTAAGGTATCGAAATCAAACGGGTGGCGGAGTGGATTTCGAAGAAGAAGAGGCAATCGATTCCATGGATCTGATAGGCCAGCAACAGCAAGATGAGCTTCTGGAACTTTATGCGAACACGCCAGCATATGCAGGGATTGATGGCGGCGAGGAAAGCGTGCTTGGCTTGGTAATTTTGTTGATATGCATAACTTTAAACATTTCTTCGCCTCACTTTACTTTATATCCTTTCTGTATATTCAGATTTTTGTTTGTTTTTTAAGGCCCGTCATTCCATATCGATCGAAGAGGAAGTTGTCGTCGATGCGGATCAGCTGAGCGAAGACGAAAGCGTCGAGGTTGTGGATGTTCCCCAGCATCCGGATTTGAATGAGATGCGTCATAATAGAAGAGCCGAGTTCCGGCCTCCGCGCGTCCTTCAAGAGGCCGCCAATTCAGAAGTTATAAGCTCAAATATTTTAACATAAATATGTTGCACAGGTCAAAGTTGGGGTTAGTTATTATTCAGAGGGTTTCTATTCAGCTCACTATATTAATTGTCGGTGATTGATCAGGAAGGCCGTCCTAGTTCATCCCGCGTGTCCCATCAGGCGACTGAGGCTATGATTCGCCGAAAGCAGATGGAGCTGCTCGAGGTTTGAACTTTCCTGGCGGATTGGTTGGGATGAGCTGTTTTGTTTTCGGTCGAAACTGACGCGTTTCGTCGGATGAGCTCGGCAATGCGTGATGTTTCTGCGATGTGTCAACAGACAAAGAAGCTAGCTGAAGAACCAGGAGAAGCCAGCCGCGCGAATACACGTCTCGCAAATGCTATGTTGATGTTGCTGACTGGAGCCAACTCGGATCCCTCTCCGCTGGGCGCGCCCTCTGCTCGGCTCGGCCGTATTCAAGATAGGCTCAAGGATATCGCTGGTGCAAATGGTACGCAGTACATTCCTAATACTGCGGATGGACCTGTTGATCCGGCACTTGAAAATTCAACTGTTGGCTCGAGTGTTTAACTTAGATTAGTCAGCAAAAAGCATAATCTATAGAAATTTAATATTATTCATCATAACATTCGTGTTCGTAAGTAGATTCATGCTCTTAAATACTTTCGTGCTCTTTAGTACATTCGTGCTTTCAAGCACATTCCGGCCCTTCTTTTGTGCTTGTTTTTTTAATTCAACAATTCTCCGATAATCCCCGCATTTTATCAACTTGTGTTGCACTTACAGTATGCTCACATCAGTAGAAGTACCGTATACAGTTTACTTGTAATCACAAGCCCGATTTCTTTATGTAAGAGGTTTTCTTCCTTTTTGTTATTGACGTCACTCTTGTTTGCATATTAACATCTTCATTTAACATCTTTATTTATCATCTGAAGTAAAGTTCTAAAACGAACTACATGTTGTTTACCATATGCTGGCGTGGGTCTGCTCCAACTGGAGGCATTGGCATTCTAGCCATTCTAACATTTGTGATGGGGAATCCGCCAGTTATTCTATCAATGACAATGTTATGCAAAACACAACAATTATGGATGACTTTGGAAGCTTCTCTGGGAGACATACGAAGGGAATCTGACAGGACACGGAATCTGACTTTCAACACTCCTATGACTTGCTCTACAAGAACTCGGACATGGCGAAGAGCACAATTAAAATCAACTTCCTGAGGACTATTAGCAGCCCTTAGTGGAGTGACTAGGGTAGTTGAGTTGGCGAAGCCTTTGTCACCCAATAAGACATATCCCGGTGGAATTCTTCCTGCTAAGATTGCCTGGCCAAGCTCTGAGAATTGCAAAATAAAACTATCATGGCAAGAGCCAGGCCATTGGGCATTGACATATACAATTCGCCCGTATGCATCAACAACCAACAACGCATTAATGGCACAATAGCCTTTTCTACAACGATACTGCCACGGTGCAACTGCAGGAGTTTTCAGCGGAATCAAGCTGCCATCAACGATTCCAATAATGTCTAAACAACCATATGATTAGCACCAATATTTTTTTACAAGAGATTTTCAGAAGGTTTACTTGGAAAAGGGCATCTCGTCGCAAATGCATCAGCCGCAGCTCTACAGTAGTTTTGCGAATCGAGCGGGAATCGAATCCAGTCTTGGGAAATTGACGTTATGCCTCTTGATGCTCTCCAAAAGCAGTTACTGATTGTGGATTCGCAGCAACCAAAGCAGTCAGCCAAGACGAGGAAGGACGCGCTGCCCAGCAGGTAACGGATACCGATTAGAACCTGCATTACACATTTTAGGAGTTCGACAACGCGTTCGTACCCGAGGTCGACCCCGAGGTCGACCCCGCGTTCGTACCCGAGGTCGACCCCGAGGTCGACTCCGAGGTCGACCTCGCGTTCCTACCCGAGGTCGACCCCGCGTTTGTTCGCGAGTTAGTAAGCCAGCTCTAGTTTAAGTTCTATTCCACTCTAGCATTACTTTTCACAGCGAAAATAAACAACCTGATGAGATGGTGTGATCGTCCAAGATCCTTGCATGTGTAGATTCAGGAATGGAGAAATTAGACCAACAAGGTAGTTGACTTCGGCAGGGAGAAGACGGTACCTTCTCACAAAGAGATCCTCGTTTGGCGAACATAACCGATGATAGTTCTGCCTGATGTAGGGAAGATTTAGCCTTCTCTGTCGTAAAGGTGGCCGTTGAAGATGTCCTGCCATTTACCTATAAAATATTGCTGTGCAAAATATATCAAATGAGCATCAAAATGACAATAAAAATATAAGAATGTAAGAAAATTGTATCCAGTACACTGTCTTTGACATGTCTTTGATATGGTCATTACCATGTCAAGGACATGTCCCTGACATGTCCTTGACATGGTAATGACCACGAACGGTCATGACCGCTTGTCCATGACATGTATAGGACAAAAGGCAAGATTAATACCGCGGGAGAACTCATTAATAGAGAAGCAATTATTAATAATGAAAATAGTGAAAGTAGTGATAATGACGATAGTGATAATCATAATGAAAATAGTGATGATTCAAAACTTGAAAATAAAGAATGTGAAAGTTGTAAAGAATTAAGAAAACAAGTCAAAGTATTAGATGAAGAAACAGATAATTTACATAAAGAACATGAAGAACAAAAACTAAGATATAAAGAACAAAAAGTAGAATATGAAAAAGAAAAAAGAAAATATCAAAACCTACATTTCAAATATATTGCACTTTTAGTAGAAAATGAAGAACTAAAAGAAAAATTTACAAAACTTGAAAATAAAGAAAAGATCTAAACAAGATTGAAAAACCTAGAGATTCTAGAAAAGTGAAACCTAAAGTTGTTGTCAAAAATGAAGAAGATGATGAATATTATACTCCTATCTCAAATTTGCCTTTGTAGATTATTTTCAGGTTCCCAACTATTAAATTTATCTGGATATCCATACCATTTCACTAAAATTTCCTTTATTCCATCTTTAGTTCTTCGTTTGAGAATTTTTTCTACTTTATAAACATCATTTCTTTGATCATAAAGTACTAATTCTTCATCATAAAACTTTCCTTTTATAATTTCATTTGATAAATCTTTAATTTCATATGTAACTGGATCGGTATTGTAAACTTGATTGATAATGAACATTTCAGTTGTCCAATTTGGAAGATATCCTTTGTCAAAAATTGACTTATATTTAGTGATTCTAACTTTAGCACCTACTTTAAATTTTGAGTCAATCTCTTCATTAAATTTTGAGTTAATCTCTTCAGTCTCTTTATTTGGAAATAAATTTTTATTTACAGTTTCTCTATTTGGAAATAAATTTACAATCTCTTTATTTTCCTTCAGACTTGCTTTTACAGGAGTCATTTTTATTGATCTGTGATAAGAATTGTTATAATTATTCATTAAATCATCTAAGATATTAATCCATTTATGATTATTATTTTGAGTAAATATTTTCCACATCTTTTCCTTTAGAGTTCTATTAAATCTTTCAACAATTGAAGCTTTTTTATTAGATTCTGTAGAAAAGTGATTGATTTTATTTTCTTTGATTAGTTTGTTTATTTTAGAATTGAAGAACTCTTTTCCTTTATCCGTTTGAAATTTTTGAGGTTTTCTTGATTTTATCAACACTACTACTTTCCAAAATGCAAAAGAAAAGGTTAAGAATGAAGCGAGTTATTCGCATGTAAAGAAAAAAAAAGTGTGAAAAATATTTTTTCGCGATTGAAATTTTTTCGCGGCAGCAAACTTTTTCGCGTTCGGGATGCACAAAGGGCGTGATAGGAAGACATCATACATCATAACAGAGACATTTCTGAATGTACAGAGAGAGTCTCTCTCTCTCCCTCATTCCCTCCTTCCCTCCTTCCCTCATTAGCTTCACAATAGCAGCAAGACACAGAACACCGGTGAGAACATATAAAGAGCATAACGAACAGGAGAGAGTGTATTGAATGCAGACTTCACAATAGTGCAAGAGCACCATTACGCACACTTCTGCAGAACAGGGCACACTTTCTGCCTTCTGTATGTACATATCTTTCCTCTTACTTCCTTGTTTTCTAACAAAACAAACAAAACAAAAACATAACAAAAAGCCATGTTTCGTATCACACTTCTGCTGAAAAGAGCCCACTTTCCAAAAGTGGGCTACTCATTTTACATGTTATTTTGACCTTTATTTACCAAAATTATACAACTTTTCGGTACTTTTTTCAGATTTTTGGTCACTTTTCTTTGGTTTTTGGTATGAAATGGTAGGTAAAAGGGTATGTTTAAAAAAAAAATCGACTGGGCACTTTTGTGCGCCAGAAACGCCCTTTTATATACTACTTTGAGGTTTGCAAAATGCTAACAAATTTGGGATTTGGAAGGGCTCACAACTTCGGGATTTTGACGTCCCAAACGGACCTTAAATTTGCAAACCTTAAATTTGTGGGACGTAAATTCACCGCAGGACGAGAAATATCGTCCGTATGGACGGGAATTGTGATATCGTCCGTATGGACGGGAATTTACGTCCCAGAAATTTGAGGTTTGCAAAATGCTAACAAATTTGGGATTTGGAAAGGCTCACAAGTTCGGGAGTTTTGAGAAATATCGTCCATATGGACGGGAATTGTGATATCGTCCGTATGGACGGGAATTTACGTCCCACAAATTTGAGGTTTGCAAAATGCTAACAAATTTGGGATTTGGAAAGGCTCACAAGTTCGGGAGTTTTGAGATGCTCGTGAATTACTGATTTCTGCTTCATATTGACGACCCAAACGGACGATATTTACTGTCCATACTGACCTTAATTCCCGTACATATGGACGTAAATTCCCGTCCATACGGACGAGAATTCCCGTCCACACGGACGACCAGTGGAGGTAAATTCCCTTTCATACGAACGATAATTCCTGCCCATAAGGACGTTAATTCACCTCAGAACGAGAATGATACCTGCTCAGTTCCCGCAGAAATCCCTAATTTGTGAGAATATCAAAGATCCCAAATTTGTCAGCCCCTACGAATCCCAAATTTGTCAGCATTGGACAAAACCCAAACTATTTCTCAAATCGTAATTTAGTGGGACGTAAATTCCCGTCCATACGGACGATATCATAATTCTCGTCCACTGGTCGTCCGTGTGGAGGGAATTCTCGTCCTTATGGACGGGAATTTACGTCCATATGGACATGAATTAAGGTCAGTATGGACAGTAATTATCGTCCGTTTGGGACGTCAGCAGAAATCCCTAATTTGCGAGCATCTCAAACTCCCGAACTTGTGAGCCTTTCCAAATCCCAAATTTGTTAGCATTTTGCAAACCTCAAATTTGTGGGACGTAAATTCCCGTCCATACAGACGATATCACAATTCCCGTCCACTGGTCGTCCGTGTGCACGGAATTCTCGTCCTTATGGACGGGAATTTACGTCCATATGGACGGGAATTAACGTATAGCATTTTGCAAACCTCAAATTTGTGGGACGTAAATTCCCGTCCATACGGACGATATCACAATTCCCGTCCATACGGACGATATTTCTCGTCCTGAGGCGAATTAACGTCCTTATGGGCAGGAATTATCGTTCGTATGAAAGGGATTACCTCCATTGGTCGTCCGTGTGGACGGGAATTCTCGTCCGTATGGACGGGAATTTACGTCCATATGGACGGGAATTAAGGTCAGTATGGACAGTAATTATGGTCCGTTTGGGACGTCAATAAGAAGCAGAAATCCCTAATTTACAAGCATCTCAAAAATCCCGAACTTGTGAGCCTTTAAAAATCCCAAATTTGTTAGCATTTTGCAAACCTCAAATTTGTGGGACGTAAATTCCCGTCCATACGGACGATATCACAATTCACGTCCATACGGACGATATTTCTCGTCCTGAGGTGAATTGACGTCCTTATGGGCAGGAATTATCGTTCGTATGAAAGGGAATTTACCTCCACTGGGCAGGAATTTTCCGTCCTTTTTACGGTAATTCTCGTCCGTATGGATGGGAATTTACCTCCATATGGACGGGAATTAAAGTCAGTATGGGCGATAGTTATCGTCCGTTTGGGTCGACAATAAGAAGCATCCCTCATTTGCGAGCATCTCAAAAATCCCGAACTTGTGAGCCAAATCCCAAATTTGTTAACATTTTGCAAACCTCAAATTTGTGGGACGTAAATTCCCGTCCATACGGACGATATCACAATTCCCGTCCATACGGACGATATTTCTCGTCCTGAGGTGAATTTACGTCCCACAAATTTAAGGTTTGCAAAATGCTAACAAATTTGGGATTTTTAAATGCTCACAAGTTCGGGATTTTTGAGATGCTCGTAAATTAGGGATATCTGCTTCTTATTGACGTCACAAACGGACGATAATTACTGTCCATGCTGACCTTAATTCCCGTCCATATGGACGTAAATTCCCGTCCATTCGGACGACAATTCCGTCCACATGGACGACCAGAGGAGGTAAATTCATTTTCATACGAACGATAATTCCTGCCCATAAGGACTTTAATTCACCGCAGGACGAGAAATAAGGTCCGTATGGACGGGAATTGTGATATCGTCTGTATGGACGGGAATTTACGTCCCACAAATTTGAGGTTTGCAAAATGCTAACAAATTTGGGATTTGGAAAGGCTCACAAGTTCGGGAGTTTTGAGATGCTCGTAAATTAGGGATTTCTGCTGACGTCCCAAACGGACGATAATTACTGTCCATACTGACCTTAATTCATGTCCATATACACGTAAATTCCCGTCCATAAGGACGAGAATTCAGTCCACACGTACGACCAGTGGACGGGAATTATGATATCGTCCGTATGGACGGGAATTTACGTCCCACTAAATTACGATTTGAGAAATAGTTTGGGTTTTGTCCAATGACAAATTTAGGATTCGTAGGGGCTGACAAATTTGGGATCTTTGATATTCTCACAAATTAGGGATTTCTGCGGGAACTGAGCAGGTATCATTCTCGTTCTGAGGTGAATTAACGTCCTTATGGGCAGGAATTATCGTTCGTATGAAAGGGAAATTACATCCCACAAATTTTTGATTTGCAAGATGCAAACAAATTTGGTACATAATTAGGGATTTCTGCTTCATGTTGACTTTCGAAACGGACGATAATTCCCGTCCATACGGACGAGAATTCCCGTCCACACGGATAGATAAATTCCTGCCCAGTGGAGGTAAATTCCCTTTCATTCGAACGATAATTCCTGCCCATAAGAACGTTAATTCACCACAGAACGAGAAATATCGTCCGTATGGACGAGAATTGTGATATCGTCCGTATGGGCAGGAAATTACATCCCACAAATTTGAGGTTTACAAAATGCTAACAAATTTGGGATTTGGAAAGGCACACAAGTTCGGGAGTTTTGAGAAATATCGTCAGTATGGACGGGAATTGTGTTATCGTCCGTATGAACGGGAATTTACGTCCCACAAATTTGAGGTTTGCAAAATGCTAACAAATTTGGAAAGGCTCACAAGTTCGGGAGTTTTGAGATGTTCGCGAATTACTGATTTCTGCTTCATATTGACATCTCAAACGAACCATAATTACGTCCCACAAATTTGAGATTTGCAAGATGCAAACAAATTCGATATTTCTCGTAATGAGGTGAATTAACGTCCTTATGGGCAGGAATTATCGTTCGTATGAAAGGGAATTTACCTCCACTGGTCGTCCGTGTGTACGGGAATTCTCGTCCGTAATTTCCGTATATATGGACGGGAATTAAGGTCAGTATGGACAGTAATTATGTTCCGTTTGGGACGTCAATAAGAAGCAGAAATCCCTAATTTACGAGCATCTCAAAAATCCCGAACTTGTGAGCCTTTAAAAATCAAAAATATGTTAGCATTTTGCAAACCTCAAATTTGTGGGACGTAAATTCCCGTCCATACGGACGATATCACAATTCACGTCCATACGGACGATATTTCTCGTCCTGAGGTGAATTGACGTCCTTATGGGCAGGAATTATCGTCCGTATGGACGGGAATTTTCGTCCATATGGACGGGAATTAAGGTCAGCATGGACATTAATTATCGTCCGTTTGGGACGTCAATAAGAAGCAGATATCCCTAATTTGCGAGCATCTCAAAACTCCCGAACTTGTGAGCCTTTCCAAATCCCAAATTTGTTAGCATTTTGCAAACCTTAAATTTGTGGGACGTAAATTCACCTCAGGACGAGAAAAATCGTCCGTATGGACGGGAATTGTGATATCGTCCGTATGGACGGGAATTTACGTCCCACAAATTTGAGGTTTGCAAAATGCTAACAAATTTGGGATTTGGAAAGGCTCACAAGTTCGGGAGTTTTGAGATGCTCGTGAATTACTGATTTCTGCTTCATATTGACGTCCCAAACGGACCATAATTAGGTCCCACAAATTTGAGATTTGCAAGATGCAAACAAATTTGATAGATAATTAGGGATTTCTGCTTCATATTGACTTTCCAAACGAACGATAATTTCCGTCCATACAGACGTTAATTCCCGTCCCAATGGTCGTAATTTCCCGTCAATACGGACGATAATTCCCGTCCATACGGACGTAAATACCTGCCCAGTTCCAGCAGAAATCCCTAATTTGTGAGAATATCAAAGATCCCAAATTTGACAGCCCCTACGAATCCCAAATTTGTCAGCATTGGACAAAACCCAAACTATTTCTCAAATCGTAATTGAGTGGGACGTAAATTCCCGTCCATACGGACGATATCATAATTCCCATCCATACGGACGATATTTCTCGTCCTGAGGTGAATTTACGTCCCACAAATTTGAGATTTGCAAAATGCTAACAAATTTGGGATTTTTAAAGGCTCACAAGTTCGGGATTTTTGAGATGGTCGTAAATTATTGATTTCTGCTTCTTATTGACGTCCCAAACGGACCATAATTACTGTCCATACTGACCTTAATTCCCGTCCATATGGACGTAAATTCCCGTCCATACGGACGAGAATTCCAGTCCACACGGACGACCAGTGGAGGTAAATTCCCTTTCATACGAATGATAATTCCTGCCCATAAGGACGTTAATTCACCTCATTACGAGAAATATCAAATTTGTTTATAATTTTACCAAAATGGTAAAATTATATATATATATTCATATATATATAGTGCATCTTGCAAATATCAAATTTGTGGGACGTAATTATGGTTCGTTTGAGACGTCAATATGAAGCAGAAATCAGTAATTCGCGAGCATCTCAAAACTCCCGAACTTGGCATTTTGCAAACCTCAAATTTATGGGACGTAAATTCCCGTCCATACGGACGATATTTCTCAAAACTCCCGAACTTGTGAGCCCTTCCAAATCCCAAATTTGTTAGCATTTTGCAAACCTCAAATTTGTGGGATGTAATTTCCTGCCCATACGGACGATATCACAATTCACGTCCATACGGACGATATTTCTCGTCCTGTGGTGAATTAACGTTCTTATGGGCAGGAATTATCGTTCGAATGAAAGGGAATTTACCTCCACTGGGCAGGAATTTATCTATCCGTGTGGACGGGAATTTTCGTCCGTATGGACGGGAATTATCGTCCGTTTCGAAAGTCAACATGAAGCAGAAATCCCTAATTATGTACCAAATTTGTTTGCATCTTGCAAATCTCAAATTTGTGGGATGTAAATTCCCTTTCATACGAACGATAATTCCTGCCCATAAGGACGTTAATTCACCTCAGAACGAGAAATATCGTCCGTATGGACGGGAATTGTGATATCGTCCGTATGGACGGGAATTTACGTCCCACAAATTGAGGTTTGCAAAATGCTAACTAATTTGGGATTTGTAAAGGCTCACAAGTTCGGGAGTTTTGAGATTCTCGCAAATTAATGATTTCTGCTTCTTATTGACGTCCCAAACGGACGATATTTACTGTCCATACTGACCTTAATTCCCGTACATATGGACGTAAATTCCCGTCCATACGGACGAGAATTCCCGTCCACACGGACGACCAGTGGAGGTAAATTCCCTTTCATACGAACGATAATTCCTGCCCATAAGGACGTTAATTCACCTCAGAACGAGAATGATACCTGCTCAGTTCCCGCAGAAATCCCTAATTTGTGAGAATATCAAAGATCCCAAATTTGTCAGCCCCTACGAATCCCAAATTTGTCAGCATTGGACAAAACCAAAACTATTTCTCAAATCGTAATTTAGTGGGACGTAAATTCCCGTCCATATGGACGATATCATAATTCCCGTCCACTGGTCGTCCGTGTGCATGGAATTCTCGTCCTTATGGACGGGAATTTACGTCCATATGGACGGGAATTAACGTATAGCATTTTGCAAACCTCAAATTTGTGGGACGTAAATTCTCGTCCATACAGACGATATCACAATTCCCGTCCACTGGTCGTCCGTGGGCATGGAATTCTCGTCCTTATGGACGGGAATTTACGTCCATATGGACGGGAATTAACGTATAGCATTTTGCAAACCTCAAATTTGTGGGACGTAAATTCCCGTCCATACGGACGATATCACAATTCCCGTCCATACGGACGAAATTTCTCGTCCTGAGGTGAATTAACGTCCTTATGGGCAGGAATTATCGTCCGTGTGGACGGCGATTTACGTCCTATAAATTTGAGATTTGCAAGATGCAAACAAATTTGGTAGATAATTATGGAATTCTGCTTCATATTGACGCTCCAAACGGACGATAATTTCCGTCCATACAGACGTTAATTCCCGTCCATATGGACGTAATTTCCCGTCCAAACGGACTATAATTCCCGTCCATACGGTCGTAAAGTCCCGTGCACACGGACGACCAGTGGACGGGAATTATGATATCGTCCGTATGGACGGGAATTTACGTCCAACTCAATTACGATTTGAGAAATAGTTTGGGTTTTGTCCAATGCTGACAAATTTGGGATTGGTAGGGGCTGACAAATTTATGATCTTTGATATTCTCACAAATTAGGGATTTCTGCTGGAACTGGGCAGGTATTTACGTCCGTATGGACTAGAATTATCGTCCGTATTGACGGGAAATTACGTCCATTGGGACGAGAATTAACGTCTGTATAGACGGAAATTATCGTCCGTTTGGAAAGTCAAATGAAGCAGAAATCCCTAATTATCTATCAAATTTGTTTGCATCTTGCAAATCTCAAATTTGTGGGACGTAATTATGGTCCGTTTGGGACGTCAATATGAAGCAGAAATCAGTAATTCGCGAGCATCTCAAAACTACCGAACTTGTGAGCCTTTCCAAATCCCAAATTTGTTAACATTTTGCAAACCTCAAATTTGTGGGACGTAAATTCCCGTCCATACGGACGATATCACAATTCCCGTCCATACGGACGATATTTCTCAAAACTCCCCAGTCTTTCAATGTTCCCTCCTTCTCCTCGTTGTTGTCTTCCCCTTTTGTGTGGCCCCAGTGTTCACACCAGCGTGAATGACTCTGATATATATTGTCGCGCAATTGCGCTCCATCTTGTCAATTAGAATTCCCCGCCAAATATCCATTCTTAAACCATTTCAAGCGTTGCGGTACGCGTTGCGTACCCGCGTCGTTTTGCTTGGTCGCTTCAAGTGTCTGATTTATTTCTCCGTTTTTTCTTCTCCCGTGTCGTTGCTTTTCTTCGTTGTCTCCTCGAATTATTATTTGTTATGCCATAACTCCTTCTTATTTCAGATACATTCCCTCTCAGACCTTTTAGCATCCTTTCCCTGTCCCCTTTAGTCCTTTTCAGAGGCTCAGAAGCCCAGTTGATTGTCACATTTATTAATTATGTTTTGTCATTACTTATCGCTTCTTGGTCTTTTCTTTCTCCTCACTCCTTCGAGTCTTCTCTTCTTCGAGTCTTCTTGTCTCTCAACCTTTCTCACTCACGCCGCTTGTTGTTGTTCCGGTCCTCCCGCAACCTCGTAACGGCTTCTACCGTTGTTTAAGGGTTAAAGACCGGCGGCACAAGTGGCTCGCGGATCGTGCGCTTGGCCGCCACCGATTCCGCTTCTCCTTTTCTCTTCTCTCTCTCGACTACAACGGCAAGCGTCCGTTTGTAGTCCTCTCTCTTCTCCCCTTCTTTCATTCTTTGTTTTTCTTTCCATTCCTCATTTCAGGTTTTCTATTTATTTCACTTATTCCTTTCTTTATTTCAATCCATATCCTCATCCTCCTTTGCAGCTTCAGGTCTTAGTATAGATTATAGATTCTAGTTCTCTACTTTGACGTATAGATATTAATTCTGGACTGATCTCGAAGACCCTTTTGGAAGCAATAAATTGTTCTTGTTCATCGACGAGTTGAACTACATATCATTGTGAAGTGGAAACAACCGAGTCAGCGAGTCAAAGCCCTTTATCGATCAATACAAGATGATCAAGGGCGGAAACGCGCACATGGTGCGTCGGCCCAATCGACACCCGGGCCTGAACATGGCAGGCGAGCAGGCCCACCACACCAACACCGACGACGCAAGCGAACTCCAGGACAATTATAGGCCCGAGAGCCTGAGGTCCAGGCCCGAGAGCCTGAAGTCTACAAGGCCCGAGAGCCTGAGGTCCAGGCCCGAGAGCCTGAAGTCTACAAGGCCCGAGAGCCTGAGGTCCAGGCCCGAGAGCCTGAAGTCTACAAGGCCCGAGAGCCTGAGGTCCAGGCCCGAGAGCCTGAAGTCTACAAGGCTAGAGAGCCGGATGAATAAGCCCGAGAGCTTGGACAAGGATGAGGATACGCACGTCGTGCTCGCACTCACGATCGAGAGCAGCGACGATGACGAAGGAAACAAGAAGAAACCCAACCCTTCCCGGACCAAACCCAAGGTCAAGCCACGCACTCAGAAACGAATTCTTGAAGAGAATTCCCCTCCGAACTTCCCAGACATCAGAGAAGCAGCTGCCGCACGTGCTGAACGGGCTGCGCGCCGCGAGCAAGAGCGCCGCGGCTCACTCCAGCACCGGGAAGATGGAGAAGCGTCTCTTACAGCAAGGCAAGGAGAGACTGACAAGGAGTCAGTCGTGACAAGGAAGGAAGAAGACAAGGAAGAAGGAGAAGTCAACAATGACGGAGACGATGAAGACGACAATGTAGATGCTGCTTCTCATAACGATGACGATGACTTCGCCTCTTCACATGAAGGAGACGGAGGGGAAGACCCCTCTGTACTGTTCCCTGCTCCACAGCAGCAACCAGTCGTCTCTGAAGAGGACGAAGAAGATCCTTCTGTTCAGTTTCCCCCTCCTCCAGCAAGGAAAGTGCCGACCATCTCCGAGGCAGAGAAGAAGGCATTCTTGAGGAAGTGCGACACGAGACTCAAGGATCTTCACCTGTCCAGCATGAATGCCAACGGATCAAGAGACCGCTTGCAGTCCAAGAAGGAGAAGGTCGAGAACAGACTATTCGAGTCGTCACCCGCCAGTCTGCAACAATCCAGGAATCAGCTCACAGACTTGATTGCTGCATGTGACGAAGATATCAAGGTGTACTGCCAACTGTACACCAAGTACCACGAGCACACCAAGAATTTCACATGCAAGCAGTCAAAGGCCACGGCGGAGAAGAAGCTACAAGGCTTCGAGAGCGTGCACGGTGCCGTGCATTCCTGGAACACAGTTGTAGAAGGCGGAGCAGATGCAACTGCAGAAGCAACTCGACTCATATAACTCATCGACGACCGATTAGCAACAGAAGAGTGGAGAAGTCCAAGACGGTCGAACGCTCCCTCCCCATCTCCTGCAGATCAATTCCCACCCACGAGAGAGGCGGGATCTTCAGCAGATGAGAGGACGGAGCGCCGAGTACCGTACTCGCTCAGTGGAAGGGCGAGCGTTGTCACGCAAGAGCATGATAACCGACCACCAGCGAGAGAAGAGAGAAGTGATCCGCCAGCGCCTCCTCACAGATCGACGAGGACCATGCAAGAAGCTGAAGCCTCATCAAGCCACCGATTCCAAGAGGACTCGGAAGGTGATGATCTACAGTGGAGACGAGAGCGGAACGAGAAGCAACAGCTCCATGGGCGAAGGAGCGAGAGATCCGGCGTACAAGACGAGTATCGCAAGCCGGAAGCTGCATCGATTGCAGCGAGAAGGGGGCAGCACCGACAACCGACTCCCAGAGAAGAAGATCTGTTCTCACGGATCAGAGATAGGCAAGAGGATCGCCGACCACAGCTGCCACGTCTCACTCTCCGCACCTTCAGCGGAGATTTAGAGGACTACGAGACCTTTATGGTTGTCTTCAAGGAGACGATCGACAGCAGAGAAGATCTCTCCAATTATGACAAGATGCAGTATTTGAAGATGTCCCTCACCGGAAAGGCGCTCAACATGCTCGACGGCCTTTCGCTCAGTGGTCACGACTACCACTACGCCATCGGGTTCCTCGATCGCAGATATGGAGTAAACAACCTGGCTCTCCCCACTATTTATGCAGAGCTAGAGGCGATTCCTCCTGGAGCACGATCACTGGATGAGCAGAGCGAAGTCCTCAGCAAGGTTCACGCGATTGTTAGGAAGCTGAACCGAGTCACCAAGACGGTTCAGACGGACGCTCATCTACAGATGAAGATACTTGAGAAGTTCTCTCACAAGACGCAGGACGAGATCATCCGGTGGCAGCTCGAACAGCGAGATGAGAATGGAGTTGTGACCAATTCCACCACCGGACTCCTACTCTCCAAGTTGACAGAGATCATCAAGAATGAAGAGTACGCCACCGCGATGAAGAATTCTTTGAGTGCATCCCGGAATGCACGACAAGGACACTCCCAGCAGTCGTTCAGAGAAAGCGACTCATCCGAAGAGAATCGGCATTCCCAGCAATAGTCGTTTAGAAGTAACAGCGACAACCAGCGGAACAACTCCCGCCCTCACTCCTTCCATCAACGACAGTACCAGTCGCGACCAGTAGAAAGGAATCTGCAGGCGCGAGAGAACAACGACGATTGTGTATTCTGCGAGACCGTGAACAACTCGGAGCAGCAGATTCGAGTGATGCTGGATACTGGCGCCAGCATATCGATCGTCTCGGAAGAGTTCGCACGACAACACGGCCTCCACTCAGTTGGCAACAAGGAGTTGTCCATTCAAGGAGTTGGCGGCCAGAGCACCGGAAAGAAGAAACACGATATTGTTCTTCTCTCTCTGAAGAAGCTGGATGGCAAGCACATGACCATTCCAGCAAATGTATTCCCGAGCGATCTTCCTTCAGTACCGAGCACGAAGTTGGACCAGAAGGATTTCAACTTCATTAGGAAGCAGAAGATCTTCCTTGCGGAGCGAGTTGCGAAGGGAAGCAAAGCACTCTCCCCACCAGATGCAATTCTAAGTGCCAGGGTGAGTCTGGACATCCTCGAATTCCAGCCTCCGGATACCCTGCCCAGCGGCCTCCGACTACTCCACAGCAAGTTCGGACGACTCATTGCTGGCCCGACGAGCCAGCCGGTAGAGGATAGCCTCGTCCCCACCCTTCATGTCTCCTCTAAGAAGGATGACCCAAGCGGATCCCCTACTCAGCCTCTTCATCGACCGCAGAAGCAGTCTCAGCACTCTTCTCCGATGAAGGAACAACCAGCGAAAACGGATACCGACAGATGTGTCTTTTGCAGAAAGCACACAAGGTCCCACGAATGCCGCAGCATTCCATCCGTCAAAGAGAGAACGAAGTTGGCCAGAGAGCAGCAGTTGTGCTTCAAGTGCCTTCAGGAAGGCAACACTGCAAATGTCTGCAAGCAGACGTGTCCCAGTTGTAAGAAGGGACATCACGAAGCTCTCTGCAAGAGGTCGAAGAGTCGCTTTTCTGGCAGTCTCCGGCAAGTTGTCAATGTCGCCGCGAGCTCGAAGACAACCCAGAACTCCACCCAAGAGGGTTCACTGCCACCGCGAACGACCTTTCGCCCACTTCGCAGCAGTAGCAGAGTTCCCACTCTTCCCGTTCTCACCGGTGCTCGTTCCCTCTCACTGGACTCGGGCCTGGACCGGAAGAACGGACAGGACATCGGAAGAAGGAAGCAGCCAACTCGGAAGGCGAAGTACAGGCACTCCAATGGGTTGAACCAGTCTTTCTTTCTCGGGCGCCCCGCAGCGTCACAAGGCCGTTGCCTGCGATGACTGCCAGATCTGCTGAGAATGTGCATACTGTATCAACCGTACTCGTCGCTACTATCATGTACTGTCCTCGATATTTCTTCCACTATTGATGTTTCTTGATGTTACAACTCACTCCTCCGATCTCTCTCTTTTCACTCCTCATCTCAATCTTATTGACCCGGCGATGTATGCCTGAACCCGAGAAGAGCCTAACCTAGCAAGGAAACTTCATTCCCCGACTATGCCACTCACGCAGAAGCAACCGACGAGGACAACCAGTACAGTCTTTCCCTGTTCCCTCCTTCTCCTCGTTGTTGTCTTCCCCTTTTGTATGGCCCCAGTGTTCACACCAGCGTGAATGACTCTGATATATATTGTCGCGCAATTGCGCTCCATCTTGTCAATTAGAATTCCCCGCCAAATATCCATTCTTAAACCATTTCAAGCGTTGCGGTACGCGTTGCGTACCCGCGTCGTTTTGCTTGGTCGCTTCAAGTGTCTGATTTATTTCTCCGTTTTCTCTTCTCCCGTGTCGTTGCTTTTCTTCGTTGTCTCCTCGAATTATTATTTGTTATGCCATAACTCCTTCTTATTTCAGATACATTCCCTCTCAGACCTTTTAGCATCCTTTCCTTGTCCCCTTTAGTCCTTTTCAGAGGCTCAGAAGCCCAGTTGATTGTCACATTTATTAATTATGTTTTGTCATTACTTATCGCTTCTTGGTCTTTTCTTTCTCCTCACTCCTTCGAGTCTTCTCTTCTTCGAGTCTTCTTGTCTCTCAACCTTTCTCACTCACGCCGCTTGTTGTTGTTCCGGTCCTCCCGCAACCTCGTAACGGCTTCTACCGTTGTTTAAGGGTTAAAGACCGGCGGCACAAGTGGCTCGCGGATCGTGCGCTTGGCCGCCACCGATTCCGCTTCTCCTTTCTCTTCTCTCTCTCGACTACAACGGCAAGCGTCCGTTTGTAGTCCTCTCTCTTCTCCCCTTCTTTCATTCTTTGTTTTTCTTTCCATTCCTCATTTCAGGTTTTCTATTTATTTCACTTATTCCTTTCTTTATTTCAATCCATATCCTCCTCCTCCTTTGCAGCTTCAGGTCTTAGTATAGATTATAGATTCTAGTTCTCTACTTTGACGTATAGATATTAATTCTGGACTGATCTCGAAGACCCTTTTGGAAGCAATAAATTGTTCTTGTTCATCGACGAGTTGAACTACATATCATTGTGAAGTGGAAACAACCGAGTCAGCGAGTCAAAGCCCTTTATCGATCAATACAAGATGATCAAGGGCGGAAACGCGCACAGAGCCTTTCCAAATCCCAAATTTGTTAGCATTTTGCAAACCTCAAATTTGTGGGACGTAAATTCCCGTCCATACGGACGATATCACAATTCCCGTCCATACGGACGATATTTCTCGTCCTGAGGCGAATTAACGTCCTTATGGGCAGGAATTATCGTTCGTATGAAAGGGAATTTACCTCCATTGGTCGTCCGTGTGGACGGGAATTCTCGTCCGTATGGACGGGAATTTACGTCCATATGGACGGGAATTAAGGTCAGTATGGACAGTAATTATGGTCCGTTTGGGACGTCAATAAGAAGCAGAAATCCCTAATTTACAAGCATCTCAAAAATCCCGAACTTGTGAGCCTTTAAAAATCCCAAATTTGTTAGCATTTTGCAAACCTCAAATTTGAGGGACGTAAATTTTCCCGTCCACACGGACGACCAGTGGAGGTAAATTCCCTTTCATACGAACGATAATTCCTGCCCATAAGGACGTTAATTCACCGCAGAACGAGAATGATACCTGCTCAGTTCCCGCAGAAATCCCTAATTTGTGAGAATATCAAAGATCCCAAATTTGTCAGCCCCTACGAATCCCAAATTTGTCAGCATTGGACAAAACCCAAACTATTTCTCAAATCGTAATTTAGTGGGACGTAAATTCAAGTCCATATGGACGATATCATAATTCCCGTCCACTGGTCGTCCGTGTGCATGGAATTCTCGTCCTTATGGACGGGAATTTACGTCCATATGGACGGGAATTAACGTATAGCATTTTGCAAACCTCAAATTTGTGGGACGTAAATTCCCGTCCATACAGACGATATCACAATTCCCGTCCACTGGTCGTCCGTGTGCATGGAATTCTCGTCCTTATGGACGGGAATTTACGTCCATATGGACGGGAATTAACGTATAGCATTTTGCAAACCTCAAATTTGTGGGACGTAAATTCCCGTCCATACGGACGATATCACAATTCCCGTCCATACGGACGAAATTTCTCGTCCTGAGGTGAATTAACGTCCTTATGGGCAGGAATTATCGTCCGTGTGGACGGCGATTTACGTCCTATAAATTTGAGATTTGCAGATGCAAACAAATTTGGTAGATAATTATGGAATTCTGCTTCATATTGACGCTCCAAACGGACGATAAATTCCGTCCATACAGACGTTAATTCCCGTCCATATGGACGTAATTTCCCGTCCAAACGGACGATAATTCCCGTCCATACGGGCGTAAAGTCCCGTGCACACGGACGACCAGTGGACGGGAATTATGATATCGTCCGTATGGACGGGAATTTACGTCCAACTCAATTACGATTTGAGAAATAGTTTGGGTTTTGTCCAATGCTGACAAATTTGGGATTGGTAGGGGCTGACAAATTTATGATCTTTGATATTCTCACAAATTAGGGATTTCTGCTGGAACTGGGCAGGTATTTACGTCCGTATGGACTAGAATTATCGTCCGTATTGACGGGAAATTACGTCCATTGGGACGGGAATTAACGTCTGTATAGACGGAAATTATCGTCCGTTTGGAAAGTCAAATGAAGCAGAAATCCCTAATTATCTATCAAATTTGTTTGCATCTTGCAAATCTCAAATTTGTGGGACGTAATTATGGTCCGTTTGGGACGTCAATATGAAGCAGAAGTGAGCCTTTCCAAATCCCAAATTTGTTAACATTTTGCAAACCTCAAATTTGTGGGACGTAAATTCCCGTCCATACGGACGATATCACAATTCCCGTCCATACGGACGATATTTCTCAAAAATCCCGAACTTGTGAGCCTTTAAAAATCCCAAATTTGTTAGCATTTTGCAAACCTCAAATTTGTGGGACGTAAATTCCCGTCCATACAGACGATATCACAATTCCCGTCCACTGGTCGTCCGTGTGCATGGAATTCTCGTCCTTATGGACGGGAATTTACGTCCATATGGACGGGAATTAACGTATAGCATTTGCAAACCTCAAATTTGTGGGACGTAAATTCCCGTCCATACGGACGATATCACAATTCCCGTCCATACGGACGAAATTTCTCGTCCTGAGGTGAATTAACGTCCTTATGGGCAGGAATTATCGTCCGTGTGGACGGCGATTTACGTCCTATAAATTTGAGATTTGCAGATGCAAACAAATTTGGTAGATAATTATGGAATTCTGCTTCATATTGACGCTCCAAACGGACGATAATTTCCGTCCATACAGACGTTAATTCCCGTCCATATGGACGTAATTTCCCGTCCAAACGGACGATAATTCCCGTCCATACGGGCGTAAAGTCCCGTGCACACGGACGACCAGTGGACGGGAATTATGATATCGTCCGTATGGACGGGAATTTACGTCCAACTCAATTACGATTTGAGAAATAGTTTGGGTTTTGTCCAATGCTGACAAATTTGGGATTGGTAGGGGCTGACAAATTTATGATCTTTGATATTCTCACAAATTAGGGATTTCTGCTGGAACTGGGCAGGTATTTACGTCCGTATGGACTAGAATTATCGTCCGTATTGACGGGAAATTACGTCCATTGGGACGGGAATTAACGTCTGTATAGACGGAAATTATCGTCCGTTTGGAAAGTCAAATGAAGCAGAAATCCCTAATTATCTATCAAATTTGTTTGCATCTTGCAAATCTCAAATTTGTGGGACGTAATTATGGTCCGTTTGGGACGTCAATATGAAGCAGAAGTGAGCCTTTCCAAATCCCAAATTTGTTAACATTTTGCAAACCTCAAATTTGTGGGACGTAAATTCCCGTCCATACGGACGATATCACAATTATTGTCCATACGGACGATATTTCTCAAAACTCCCGAACTTGTGAGCCTTTCCAAATCCCAAATTTGTTAGCATTTTGCAAACCTCAAATTTGTGGGACGTAAATTCCCGTCCATACGGACGATATCACAATTCCCGTCCATACGGACGATATTTCTCGTCCTGAGGCGAATTAACGTCCTTATGGGCAGGAATTATCGTTCGTATGAAAGGGAATTTACCTCCATTGGTCGTCCGTGTGGACGGGAATTCTCGTCCGTATGGACGGGAATTTACGTCCATATGGACGGGAATTAAGGTCAGTATGGACAGTAATTATGGTCCGTTTGGGACGTCAATAAGAAGCAGAAATCCCTAATTTACAAGCATCTCAAAAATCCCGAACTTGTGAGCCTTTAAAAATCCCAAATTTGTTAGCATTTTGCAAACCTCAAATTTGTGGGACGTAAATTCCCGTCCATACGGACGATATTTCTCGTCCTGAGGTGAATTGACGTCCTTATGGGCAGGAATTATCGTTCGTATGAAAGGGAATTTACCTCCACTGGGCAGGAATTTTCCGTCCTTTTTTACGGTAATTCTCGTCCGTATGGATGGGAATTTACCTCCATATGGACGGGAATTAAAGTCAGTATGGGCGATAGTTATCGTCCGTTTGGGTCGACAATAAGAAGCATCTCAAAAATCCCGAACTTGTGAGCCAAATCCCAAATTTGTTAGCATTTTGCAAACCTCAAATTTGTGGGACGTAAATTCCCGTCCATACGGACGATATCACAATTCCCGTCCATACGGATGATATTTCTCGTCCTGAGGTGAATTTACGTCCCACAAATTTAAGGTTTGCGAAATGCTAACAAATTTGGGATTTTTAAATGCTCACAAGATTTTTGAGATGCTCGTAAATTAGGGATATCTGCTTCTTATTGACGTCACAAACGGACGATAATTACTGTCCATGCTGACCTTAATTCCAGTCCATATGGACGTAAATTCCCGTCCATTCGGACGACAATTCCGTCCATACGGACGATATTTCTCGTTCTGAGGTGAATTAACGTCCTTATGGGCAGGAATTATCGTTCGTATGAAAGGGAATTTACATCCCACAAATTTGAGATTTGCAAGATGCAAACAAATTTGGTACATAATTAGGGATTTCTGCTTCATGTTGACTTTCGAAACGGACGATAATTCCCGTCCATACGGACGAGAATTCCCGTCCACACGGATAGATAAATTCCTGCCCAGTGGAGGTAAATTCCCTTTCATTCGAACGATAATTCCTGCCCATAAGAACGTTAATTCACCACAGAACGAGAAATATCGTCCGTATGGACGAGAATTGTGATATCGTCCGTATGGGCAGGAAATTACATCCCACAAATTTGAGGTTTGCAAAATGCTAACAAATTTGGGATTTGGAAAAGCTCACAAGTTCGGGAGTTTTGAGAAATATCGTCCGTATGGACGGGAATTGTGATATCGTCCGTATGGACGGGAATTTACGTCCCAAAAATTTGAGGTGTGCAAAATGCTAACAAATTTGGGATTTGGAAAGGCTCACAAGTTCGAGAGTTTTGAGAAATATCGTCCATATGGACGGGAATTGTGATATCGTCCGTATGGACGGGAATTTACGTCCCACAAATTTGAGGTTTGCAAAATGCTAACAAATTTGGGATTTGGAAAGGCTCACAAGTTCGGGAGTTTTGAGATGCTCGCGAATTACTGATTTCTGCTTCATATTGACGTCCCAAACGGACCATAATTACGTCCCACAAATTTGAGATTTGCAAGATGCAAACAAATTTGGTAGATAATTAGGGATTTCTGCTTCATATTGACGCTCACATGGACAGGAATTATTGGAAATTTACCACTGGACAAAACCCAAACTATTTCTCAAAACGCAATTGAGTGGGATGTAAATTCCCGTCCATACGGACGATAATTCCCGTCCATACGGACGATAATTCCCGTCCCACTTAATTCACAAATATTGGATTTGTGAGTAGCTCACGTAAATTCCCTTCCATACGGACGATAATTCCCGTCCATAAGGACGTTAATTCACGTAGGACGAGAAATATCGTCCGTATGGACGGGAAATGTGATATCGTCCGCATGGACGGGAATTTACGTCCCAGAAATTTGAGATTTGCAAGATGCAAACAAATTTGGTAGATAATTAGGGATTTCTGCTTCATATTGACGCTCCAAACGGACGATAATTTCCGTCCATACTGACGTAAATTCCCGTCCATATGGAAGTAAGATCCCGTCCAAACGGACGATAATTCCCGTCCATACGGGTGTAAATACCTGCCCAGTGGACGATAATTCCCGAGTGGCAAGTAAGTTCCTGTGAATTCCAGTACAAATCCCAAAGTTATTAGCTACTCACAAATCCAATATTTGTGAACTAAGTGGGACGTAAATTCCGTGTGGACGGGAATTATCGTCCGTACGGACGGGAATTTACATCCCGGACGGGAATTATCGTCCGTGTGGACAGGAATTTGCGTCCCAGAAATTTGAGATTTGCAAGATGCAAACAAATTTGGTAGATAATTAGACATTTCTGCTTCATATTGACGCTCCAAACGGACGATAATTTCCGTCCATACGGGCGTAAATGCCTGCCCAGTGGACGATAATTCCCGAGTGGCAAGTAAGTTCCTGTGAATTCCAGTACCAATCCCAAATTTATGAGCTACTCATAAATCCAATATTTGTTAATTAAGTGTGACGTAAATTCCGTGTTGACGGGAATTAACGTCTGTATGTACGGGAATTTACATCCCGGACTGAAATTATCGTCCGTGTGGACGGGAATTTACGTCCCACAAATTTGAGATTTGCAAGATGCAAACAAATTTTGTAGATAATTAGGGATTTCTGCTTCATATTGACGCTCCAAACGGACGATAATTTCCGTAAATACTGACGTAAATTTCCGTCCATATGGAAGTAAGATCCCGTCCAAACGGACGATAATTCCCGTCCATACGGGCGTAAATACCTGCCCAGTGGACTATAATTCCCGAGTGGCAAGTAAGTTCCCGTGAATTCCAGTACCAATCCCAAATTTATGAGCTACTCATAAATCCAATATTTGTTAATTAAGTGGGACGTACATTCCGTGTTGACGGGAATTAACGTCTGTATGTACGGGAATTTACATCCCGGACTGAAATTATCGTCCGTGTGGACGGGAATTTACGTCCCACAAATTTGAGATTTGCAAGATGCAAACAAATTTGGTAGATAATTAGGGATTTCTGCTTCATATTGACGCTCCAAACGGACGATAATTTTCGTCCATACTGACGTAAATTTCCGTCCATATGGAAGTAAGATCCCGTCCAAACGGACGATAATTCCCGTCCATACGGGCGTAAATACCTGCCCAGTGGACTATAATTCCCGAGTGGCAAGTAAGTTCCCGTGAATTCCAGTACCAATCCCAAATTTATGAGCTACTCATAAATCCAATATTTGTTAATTAAGTGGGACGTAAATTCCGTGTTGACGGGAATTAACGTCTGTATGTACGGGAATTTACATCCCGGACTGAAATTATCGTCCGTGTGGACGGGAATTTACGTCCCACAAATTTGAGATTTGCAAGATGCAAACAAATTTGGTAGATAATTAGGGATTTCTGCTTCATATTGACGCTCCAAACGGACGATAATTTCCATAAATACTGACGTAAATTTCCGTCCATATGGAAGTAAGATCCCGTCCAAACGGACGATAATTCCTGTCCATACGGGTGTAAATACCTGCCCAGTGGACGATAATTCCCGAGTGGGAAGTAAGTACCCGTAAATTCCAGTACAAATCCCAAATTTATGAGAAACTCACAAATCCAATATTTGTGAATTTAGTGGGACGTAAATTCCGTGTTGACGGGAATTATCGTCCGTATGGACGGGAATTTACATCCCGGACGGGAATTATCGTCCGTGTGGACGGGAATTTACGTCCTACAAATTTGAGATTTGCACAAGATGCAAACAAATTTGGTAGATAATTAGGGATTTCTGCTTCATATTGACGCTCCAAACGGACGATAATTTCCGTCCATACAGACGTTAATTCCCGTCCATATGGACGTAATTTCCAGTCAATACAAATAATAAATGTGTGAAAGTGCAGCCTGATTAGAAGGGGAGGTGACATTTCACAGCAGTGGAAGGTTTCCAAGACGCCCGAGAAGTAACGATTGAGCGAAAAAGAGCGGTATGATGAATGGAAAACCATTTCTTTGACGAATGTACCCATCAAATTTCGCTCAACACTAAATGCTTATCCCCAACAGGTTGATTTTCTCGTTCAATATAAATGAGAGAAAGCGCAGAAGTGAAAAGTTAGAAAGAATAAGGGAAAGATAAAGAGAGAGAAGTAGAGACGGAGATGTGTTCAGTGGATCGCAACAAAAAAAAACCGGGCAGAAAAGCCCGTGCTCTGCTTCCATTTTCCCCATCATCTGTTTGTAGCTCCACTTCAGATTTGGATTATCCGTCATAACTCCGCCCACACACCAACCCCAACATGAATTGAAAAGAACTGCAGTTTTACTTGTCAACTGAATTTTTATTCGGAAACGCTGACTAATAATTCGAAGCATAAATATAGTCTTACACTACATTAGAATGAACTTTACCTTTTTGTATCTTTCTTACCAGATCATTCCTAGAAAAGCTGAACTTGTGATGGAGAAGAAGGGAAAATATGGAGATGGCCGGATGTCAAGATGAAAAGATCGGAACTGAAATGCACAACTGTGTGGGCACAAATAGGAATGGATGATAAAGCTAAGTCTTCCGGTGAGAGACGCCCACAGAGAGCGCTACTATCAATACAGATTACAGGAGATATTATGCACATGCAAATAAACACTGTCAGGAGGTCAAATTGATTGTGAGATAGCGTGATTTGGAGGAGTAGAATTGAGCATCTGGAGAGAAGGCAGAAAGGGAAGTCGGGAGAGCCACGAGTGCCGTCGCAGAAACCTAATGTAAGATTCATTAGGAAAATTGCGATTCTACGGTTATTTCTCTTATAAATTAATCTCTGACATTTCAACAATTCTATCTTTAGAAATAATGAAGAAAAAATTAGGATGACAAGTGTAATCCAAACCGGTTGACAATCTCAGGGAAAGCGTAGCCGTCGTCATGGAAAGTGTCGAGTTGATCCCCGTGCGAAGGAAGCTTCTCTTCGTGGAATCCCCGTTGCTCGCGAGTCGCTCCTTCAGAAGAACATCAAAAGGAATCAGAAAGAGGAGAAGAAACTCACCCCAAACTGAGTTGTCGAGGAACACTGCAATCAGCCCACCAACCAGCATCTTGATGCTCAAAAGTTCAGTACACTGTTCCCCACATTCCCTGAAACGTAAGAGCTTTATAAATATGGAAAACACCACACTTATTGTAAATTTTCAAATACTAATTTTTAAAAGGTAAAAAATTACAAACAAACTGAGAAGAAAGACCCACTGACCAGTGTTGATTGGATGCCTTTCTATGTGCATAGGAACAATCATTCCGAGCAGAATAGAAAGGCCAAGAATGGAGAGATTCCGAGTCATTCGCAAGTCTACCATCTGAAAGAAAAGTTTTTTTTTTTTTTAGAAGCTGAGAATTAGCCCTGACCTCGAAGCCTTCCTTGCAGACGCATCTCCTCTCGCCCTCCACTGCTCGGCACTCCGATTTTGGAGAGCAGCTTTGCGGCTTAATAACAACTATTAATGAAATTTCATTATTATGTATAAAAAAGGAAATTCGCAACAGAAATCGAAGGTTATTCACCGTTGAAATGATCTTGTGCTTAGAGCACGTGTTATTCAGTTTGCAGTCTGGAGATAACCACGTGGTCCCCTCTGGAATGATGTGCTATCTCAGAAAAAAAAATCATGTAAATGACAACAAATGTCCAGTCAAAAGCAGTAGCCTGGGTGTTGAGAAGAAAAATAAACTTGGAATATTTTCCTTAAACTAACCGGGATATTCTCCGCTCTGGTCACTGCAGCCACAGTTCTCCTTGCGAATACATGCGAGATCACTCTGAGAGTCATCTCGGAGGAAGCCGGAGTCACAGCCACAATCCGCCACGCATTCTGTGTAATTCTCATTCGCTATTCAAAGACGAAAGAGCCACGTACCATCATTACAATCCTTCTTTCCACCTGGGGAAGTGCATGTATTATCACACGCTGTTCCGCACTTCTTGAAAGACGCGTTTGGTGGACAAGAAGGCTGAATTGGTAAAGGGAACCATCACGAGTATCGTGGCATTCTGGGGTGAGCTTACCGTGCAATTGACCAGTGGATGTCTCTGCCAATTGTCCAAGCTGATTGCTAAAAAAATATTCTTCTGCAGTAAAGATGATGTCATTGACGTTCAATGGATATCTCACTTCATTCAAGATTGCTGTTAAGAAAATCGAATGGAACGAACAAGTTGATTTTGAAAGGCATTCCTCCGCAAACGTGGTGAGGCGATCACATTTTTGTGGTGGCATTCTGCACAGTCAAAATATTTACTCTTATAATTCAAAGTAAATAATAAAAGAGACTAAATATCCACTCACTCGCATGTTTCAAAGCAACATTGGTAAAGAAATTGCTTAATGTAGTCCTCGCCCAGAATGCGGAATTTTGCAAAAGGCCCCTAAAGATAGAAATGTTCCTTCAAATCGAACTCACCATCAGTTAAACAATAATAAACGAACAGCCTCTGAGTGAAGAAGAAGCGAGATGGCACGGCAAGACTCACGCGCTATCGGCAGTGATTCTTTTTTGAGCTGCAACCACCACAAATATGAGGAGCCAACAGGTACGTGGCTAATTTCTTTTAACAAGAAAATAAAACTAACACAAGCATCATTGCATACATCCTTCGGAGCTGGGGTTGTAGTTGGTCCGCCGAACACGGGCTACAATTTGCTGAGTCTTTAATTGATTAACTATATGCTTAAAACAATACCTTGCATTCTTTTAGCTGATCCCTCTGGCGTTTTCCTGGGGCTGAAAAAAATACAGGAAAATGTTTTAAATACGTTCATAGAAAGTTCTCAATAATTGTGTACTTGTTCTCAAAAATACAAAAGATTGTGGAAAGTGATGCTTACCACAAGTGATTTCCAATTTATTCTCAACAGATTCAAATCCTTCCAGACGCCATCCGTTGCTGAGATGGCAATCAATGTAATCCACGGCTTCCCATCCACGAGCACTTTTCACCTTGAACAGGAAAAAAACATCAAAAATACGTACTATGAAGCTGCAGTGAAATAGGATGCCTGACAAAGAGTTCATATCCTTGTTCACAGCTGAATAACAGGCAGTTGGAAATCATGTGTTTACAGGTCATTAATTTATCCTTGTCACACTGCTTGCCAATTGGGAAGGCAGTTGAGACAGCCGGGGAAGGACACATTGAGCAGCCACCTTAATGAGAACAGTAATTATGAATATGCACAAGTTTCGAATTTTATTCTTGTGGAAAAAGAGATGTAATGAAATGGCAGACTTTGATATTGCGCGCAAGTTGCAGCACGAGTGTGCTCGATGAAATAATGTTTGCCTTCAAAGATTCCCGTCCACTTCTGGTTGCCGGCACAAGAGAGGAAGTCGAAGGAGAGACGGTGGCCTCCTTCTTCCACCTCAAGAGGGTCTCCCTCTCTCCTCTTCTCTCTATCCATCCGACCTGGAGCATCCCCGCATCGCATGCCATGACAGTGCAACCCGCTCGGAAGTTGGGGAGACGGCGCAAATAGCGTCCTTCGCAGATCTACCGGGGAATGGATCAGAACTTCACTGTGTTCTTCCAGTGCAAGCAACAGGTTCATATACATATGTATATTCATTGAATTATCCTTGTCTATGGCTCTAATGCTCATAAAGAGTCATCCCAACCTGGCCGTTAAAACAGGATAAGGAAGTAGTCGTCATTGGGACACACCATTTGCAGGACACTGTAATCCCATGTCCTTCTTACCAATCAATAACGGATTGTCAGGAAGGTCATTTGAATCCAACAGTCTTACCGAATAATATTTCAAAAAGATTTTGCTTACTACATGTGATGGACAATTGCGATGGCCAAACTGTTTCGAGGCCATTGAGTCTCCAGCGTTGATTCTCGTGGCAGTCGAGAGAATCCAATGCTAACCACTTTGATGTGTATTTTGCCTGAACTGGCAAGTATAGTATTTTCTTATCAGTTCAGTCTATTTTGCAATTGTATAAAGTAGCTAAAGATTGCGGAAAGAGCGAGAATGTCCCTGACAGTGAGAGTGTATCCCCAGGGGCAACACCTGGTCTGGCAGCCCGTCTGCAAGTCTTGTTTTGACTCCATTCCTCCGCCATAGCAGAGACTCGATGGCGGGCACTCTGCCGTCCTTACTGGCTCAGTGCAACTGCTGCATTGACCGTCTGAATTCTCATTGCGTGTTTTAACCGACACTTGTTATTGCCTAACTTGATCCACCAATGCAGGTTATCTGCGTATTTGGATCGTAGTAAATTCGTTGTTTATTCCCGTCAAAGGCGACCCATCTTCCCGATTCACAAAGCAAGTAATCAGCAGAGAAATCCTTGCCAGAATTCATCACCTGCAGTTTAAAAAAAGAGTTTGTTTTCAAAATAGAATATGATGTTATCTCGATGATAAAATGAAGTTTCGAAATAAAAAAATTTGTCTCGAAAATTTATGTATATTCGAAAAATATGGGTACGAATTTCCCTTAATTTTCCTGTGAAAAGGTTAAGATTTGTGTTTATTATGTGCGAAAACGTACATATTGTCCCTTAAGAACTCCTTTTCGACACGACGTTGTCAGACAACCGCTCATGGGATGAATTCGCTGCACGATCAAGTCTGGCTTACACGACTGAAATTACAATGATCGAGTGGACCTTCTTTATACATTTTATATTGAACAATAAGAATGAAAACAGGAAAAAACAGACTAAGCAGGAGCGAGTGTTTGTGATTTCTTGGCAATCAAAGGAGCACTGGGCAGGCGGCACGACGAATGCAGTGGTGCTTGGGGTCGGCGGACGATAAGGAGTCGGAGCTGGGGTCGGCCTTGAGCAACCTTGCAGTTCCGGACAGCTGTGGTACTAAAGAACTCATTTCAATTAAACTAGGCAGACGGCAAGATTGAAACTAATTGTTTGATCTCTAACTTATCCTAACAGCTTGCAGGACTTCTTTTCTTTTGGGTCGTCGTGGATATTATGCTATATTTATGTATATATAAAAAATACATTAATATTTATTATTGCATAATTGTAGAAATTTTTATGTGAAGGAATTTTTTGAAAGCCACGACTGTATACTTGAAAAAACGATGATGAAAAATAAGAAAAGAAAAACGAGCCGTTTTTCCCGCGATGGAGTTAGTCCGCCAGCTCTCAGAGAAAGTCAGTGCAGCCTTGTCGTTTGCAGGCAAATTGCACCACGGGAGAGGAACTTTGTACCCATTACTGAAGAATTTTAATGAATAATCAATCTCTGTATAGATTCCATAGCATATGCATAGAAACGCATGTGCTAGTCGACTATTGGTTATTTGTCAATTATTAAAAGGATGCTAATGGCCTTGGGTTAAAGATAGCTAAAAACTCCTTCGAGAAGAACCTCTGTATCATATCATTCTTGCAGTTTCCGTCCAAGTCACCACAGAGACCTTCTAATTTATCAGTTCCATGGAATTCATTAGGCAAGCAGATGTAAACCTTGAAAAATTCTTTTAAATGATCCTGAAAATTACAAGATTTTTTTTTTATGGACGAACATCAACGATCAGGCCGCATTTTGTCCGAATTATCAAATTGTCGACGGAAAGCTTAAGATGTTCCGGATTTTGACGATCATAAACAAAATGTACCAAACACTCCTTGCACTTAGTCCTGAATGGCATCCCGAACTATCGAATTTGGGATATTTCAATTATTTTCAACTGTGGAAAAACAAAGCAAAAGTTTCTAAGCGTATTTCATGAATGCTCAGCGGGCAAGAAACTACGTCTTTCACGGGTTTTCTTAAATATAATTTCTGAATGGCCATAGAGCAGATGCTAGTGGTCGCTGAATCCATATGATGCTTTCCATTTTTCAACCTTCCGATAGCAAAGAAAAAAACTAATTCCAGTACCCGATGAAGTGGATCTGCATTCCAAGAATGGCCAGGTATGCCGACATTATCGACGAACAAGGATTTCTGAACTGTGGATTTAGAATATGTACAGTCCCGCTCAACATTGTTGGGTCCGGTATTAATAGTATTAATAGTATTAATATAAATAATACAAACTGGAATAGCGCGCTGAATACGCATTTTCGTGCCATTTCGCGTAGGAGTTTACCTATTTCAGCCATGGAGATTACGACTGTGAAGACCGTTTTCAAAAATATGCTGAAATGGCTGAGATCGCATAATATTGCATTTAATTTGGCCGTGTTTGGGTTCCAAACGGGTGGCTTCAACTCCTGGACTACAAAGTGCAAAATAAAGTGAAATTTTCAGAGCACTTCTTACCTTTTTTGAGTTTCTTGTTTTATTTCTTTTGAGTTTCTCATTTTGTTTATGTATAAACGACGAAAAAAAAGCAAAAAATTTTTTCGTGCTTGCAAAAATCTGTTCTCAAAAGGATATCGAACCGAGACCTCGAGATTGCAAGTCAGACGCTTACCAATACTCTACAGATGGTACGAACAGGTCCGATGATACATTTCTTTGGACAGCGTCTGTTGGCCGTCGATTCTGAACACGTTCGCTCATACTTTAGTGGGAGAGAGAGAGAGAAAGAGGGAGAGAGAGATATAGGGAATGCGAGAGAACGAGAAAGAAGGAGAGAGGGAGAAAGTGAAAGAGAGACCGGTGGAGCGAGAAATAGAGAGCGGGAGAGAGAGAAAGAGATAGAGAGAGGGCGTGAGAGAGAGGTGAAAGAAGGTGCTGGTGCTGTTAGCTGACAATGAGAAAATATCGTTGGTCTAAGGACATACCGTAGCTTCAGCCTTGAAACGGTGCGCAGAGTAGATGTAGTCGACGCGGCACCTTCTTTCGATTCTCTCACTCTCTCTCCCTCTCTCTCTCTCTCTCTGTCTCCCACTAAAGTATGAGCGAACGTGTTCAGAATCGACGTTTCCATTGTGAGCCAATCGACGCTGTCCAAAGAACTGTATCATCGGATCTGTTCGTATCATCTGTAGAGTATTGGTAAGCGTCTAACTTGCAATCTCGAGGTCTCGGTTCGATACCCTTTTGAGAACAGATTTTTGCAAGCACGAAAAAATTTTTTGCTTTTTTTTCGTCGTTTATACATAAACAAAATGAGAAACTCAAAAGAAATAAAACAAGAAACTCAAAAAAGGTAAGAAGTGCTCTGAAAATTTCACTTTATTTTGCACTTTGTAGTCCAGGAGTTGAAGCCAGCCCGTTTGGAACCCAAACACGGCCACATTAAATGCAATATTATGAGATCTGAGCCATTTCAGCATATTTTTGAAAACGGTCTTCACAGTCGTAATCTCCATGGTAGAAATAGGTAAATTTATTCGCGAAATGGCACGAAAATGCGTATTCAGCGCGCTATTCCAGTTTGTATTATTTATATTAATACTATTAATACTATTAATACCGGACCCAACAATGTTGATCGGGACTGTACGTGCATGCGCGTATTTTCCTGACAAACCTGTCTCGAAAAAGCATCTCGAACAATGCGAACAGTTTTGCCAAATATTGTGAGCTCCAAGATGCCAACAAATGAAGTACTGAGACATCGAGAAAATTTATTTCAATTCAAAGATAATATTCGGAAAATATCGACCCTTTCACTGACTCGGATGGGTAGCCAATAGGCGGAGCAGTATTTAATATTTTGACTTGAAAATTGCATGAAGGGTTTGCGGCCAGACCAATGGGAGGGGTCTCGCTGGCAGGACTGGGCAACTTCTCCCTTTAAATTGCGAAGTTTTTGAGTCAATAAAGTCTCTTTTTTTCATTTTTCTTTAGTCTAAGAGAGCTGGACAATGTTTCATAAACGACTATTTGAAGCGTTTTATTAGATTCAAACTAAATCTCATTGCACCCAATTCTTCACTTATCGAACCTTGGTACGAAAACGGGCTCTCCGTAGATCTTGCAGCATTGCATGTTGTGGCGTCGATTTCCCCGTCCGAATACGGTAGAAGGAAGAGATACAAGAAAGAGCACGAGGAGTGGCCAGAGCAGCCCTGGAATCACAAATACGCCTTGTTCTTTTCTGACTAATATCAAATATAGAATCAGTAACTTGTAATCATAACAAAAAACTAACTAATCCATGTTGGAGCTGCGCCATCCATGCCAGCCAAATATTCAACGATTTGTGGTTTTGTCTTATTCTGGTAACCTTAATGTTTTTATTAATAGACATTTTAAGAGTAACAAAGATTCGTACACACATGCATACATATATTCAAGCTACGCAGAAATATGTATGTCACGACATCAAGGGCACACCGCCAGTATTTATAGCATGAAGATGTCATCAAACACGCTCTTTAAACGTGTTGAGAAAGCTTAATGTCTTACGGCTACCATTAAACCTTTGTTGTCTTTTACAAAAGGCCGAAGAGCTTCCAAAATATTCAAAATGTCAAAGACAATAATAGGATAGAAAAGTGAGAAAGCAATTGCAATCCTTGTTAAAACAAAATTTCATAAATTCAACGCTGTTAAAATAAATTTACAGCAGAAAAAAAATTAGGGTCTGAAGAAATGTACAGAGGCAAGATTGCCATGGATTTTAGCACGAATGAAACGTACATATATGTATATTTACATACATTGAACATGGTCGTGGATAATCATATACTCCAGATTATTTCTTGTGACACATAGCCGTAATATCTTCAGTATCTCCCTAGCCTCTTCCTATATTATTGATGCGAGACTCTGACCTCTTACTCTGATAGGCGAAGCGAAAAAAAAACTCCAGACCAGCTAGAAGTCGAAATGAACAATGGCATCCAAGGGAGACGGAGCAGCGGAGAAAGGGTTGCTAGAAGACCGGGCGCGCATTCGAACTGACAAAGAGGCACTTTAGAGCACTTTAGAGTTTCCTTCCCATTAAACTTTATTTCGTTCATTATATTGGTTAATTTATGAGTGTATGCAGAACGTGTTGAAATGCCATACGTTATTAGACATCATTGATTAAAAAGAAAAGAAAAGGTTCAAGTGCGCGAGGGAGATGGGGATAGTGAAGGGAGTGCTGTCGATCCTGGGGGACTTCGCGAACTGGTCGACGGTGGCTGCGGTGCCTCACATTGCGAATGCCCACTCGGCACTCGCTCGCTTCTTCTGGCTTTTCATCTTCCTTCTCATGCTCTCTCTCTTCCTCATGCAGGTCTCTGCTCTTCTCTTTTCTTCACACAAGAAAAAATACCATTGGATTTCTGAATTCGCAATACAACTTGGGTAAATACCATTCAAAATAATGGATGTTCGCAGAAATTTAGTTAGGAAGCACTAGTATTTTGCAATGGTAAAAACCGCAATGGATAATACCATTAACTGAGCCCAACCTCAAGTGAGTCAGAAAGTACTCCTTGGAGCAGTTCCATCTTGCGCCTTTTTAGCGCCAAGATGCGGTTTTGCTTCCATGCTTGTTTGCAGTCATAGTTGTTTTACGTTATGTGTTGCATACAGGGATGATCAAAGCGGGCCGAGCCCGGGCCGGGCCCTAGGCCCGGCCCGGCCCGTTGCTAATTTGGCGGGCCCGGGCCCGGCCCGTTGCCAATTTGGCGGGCCCGGGCCCGGCCCGGGCCGAGATTTTGAAGGCAGGGCCCGGCCCGGCCCGGCCCGCTTACCCCCAGGGCCCGGCCCGGCCCGGCCCGCTTACCCCCAGGGCCCGGCCCGCTTACCCCCAGGGCCCGGCCCGGCCCGGCCCGCATACCCCACGGGCCGGGCCCGTTTTAACATAGGCCCGGCCCGGTCCGTTGCCAATTTGGCGGGCCCGGGCCCGGCCCGGGCCGAGATTTTGAAGGCAGGGCCCGGCCCGGCCCGGCCCGCTTACCCCCAGGGCCCGGCCCGGCCCGGCCCGCATACCCCACGGGCCTGGCCCGTTTTAACATAGGCCCGGCCCGGTCCGTTGCCAATTTGGCGGGCCCGGGCCCGGCCCGTTGCCAATTTGGCGGGCCCGGGCCGAGATTTTGAAAATAGGGCCCGGCCCGGCCCGGCCCGCTTACCCCCAGGGCCCGGCCCGGCCCGCTTACCCCCAGGGCCCGGCCCGGCCCGGCCCGCGGGACAGCGGGCCGGGCCCGGGCCTGGTTTTGATCATCCCTGGTTGCATATCTGACTTTCATAGCTTTACAAAGTATGAGGAACACAGAAGCATTCTCTATGATGATAAAAGACAATACAGCATTGCAGAACACATTGTGATGTGTTGTATTTAAGTAATCGTAAGTCTCTTTTTGAAGGATGAAGGAAAGGTATTTGATGAACTTGGCTGTCTGTATGCAGCCGCTTGCAGAAGCAGGAAATTCACTCTCTCTATCTTCTGTTCTCTTTATCTTCTTCTCTCTTTCTTTCCTTCCCTCTCTCCATTTCTCTCTCTCTCTTCTCTCTCTCTCTCTCTCTCTCTCTCTCTCTCTCGGTCTACATAGGTAACTGTCAGAATGCAACCATGGGCGCCGCCCATATCATCTCGATAACTTCGGCAGCACACGAATCGCTAGTGCGGGCAGAGCTGCACGCGGCCCGGGCCGGCCCGGGCCGGGCAGGGCCGGGCGCAAGCTAGGGCCCTCCCTGTAGGGCCGGGCCGGGCCGGGCCCAACCTTAGGCCCGGCCCTGAGCCCGCTTGGGCCCGATTTTCGAAAATATGCATTCGATCATGCTCATGACCGACCGAACTCTTATTGCTCAAATTGACCATTCAAAATATAGCAGATCAGTAGTAATTAAACGACTCAATTCCACTTCGGAATGAAATAACTTCCATTGATGTTCGCATTTGCTGGTGGCATTTGTATGCCCCGTTTGATGCTGGAATTTTTTTTATGAATCTGTTTACAGGCTAATTGCTGTAGAACAGCGAGATGCGTGACATCAGTGGCGCTGAATACGACTTGAATTCGATATGTGAAGCGGATAAGAAGATTCTGCAAAAAGTTTTTGGTGAGATGCTCTGACAATTGCTTAACGATTTCGCTTTATTAAAGTTCGTAATATTATGAAATATCATAACTTCAGGCAAGGATTTCTGGAACAAAGCGTACACGAAGGAGCAGCTACAAGCTGCAGTCCGTGCTCAGGTCGAGCAGAAGTTTGCAAAGGCGTACTCGTACTTCCGTAACCGGAAGAAGGCGGATGCAAACGACCCCATCAAACAACTGTTCTTCAGCCCAGAAGGGAACGAACACTCCGCCTTCAACACTCATTGTCAGTTCCTGTCTTGTAATCGATGTCATCTTGTAATGGTTCCTGGAGGGAACGCAAGGTTTTGTTTTCTCTTCTGCTTCTTTTGATTTAACGCGCTTTTATTTTAATTTTTTTTAAACTGCTTTCAGTCGTCATTTGGAGAACTGCGCCAGAGGACGTCCGCTGAAGAACACTCAAGATTCTCGAAGGGGTCCGATTGACGGCTTCATTTCAACTGTATCTGTTGCTGGCACGATAGAAGAGAAGCGTAAGCTTTCAACGGCTATAGCAACATGGGTTTCGAAAAACTCGCGGCCCTTCTCCATTTCTGAAGACTCTGGATTTCGCGACGTTATTTCTGCCGCTCTGGAAATTGGGTTAGATTGCATTTTCCTATTTTCATTGGTCTCAGTGTATAGTTTTCCAGAGCGAATCGAAAGCATGTCGGCAATCTCAAGATCGACACCATCATTCCTTCGCGGACTTGCGTAAAAAGAAGATTGGACGAGCTGCATTCCGAGCTGCTCGCTTCCAAAGGAGCAGAAGTTGTGCAGCACTTGGATGAATTCGGTGGTGCGATGTCAGCAGACTACGGCAAAAGGAAGGACGACTACATAACACTGGTTCTGCACATCGTTCGCGATTGGTTAGTGTTTGATATATATTTTTCAAAATTTTTTTCACCCATTCTAGGCGATACTACAGTATTCATGCCGCGATAAGCGGTGTGAAGTTGCGAGGAAGGACAGTGTCCAGGTGTGGGATGACATCAAGGCGGCAGCAGAAGGCTTTGGACTGTCAGAAGCGACGTTGTCTACTCTGTACGCCGCATCTGACGAGGGTTCCAACATAAGCAAAGCACTTCGCGTCAACATCGGCAAAAGTTAGCTTTATCATCTCCTGGATATTGTTATAGCCATGGTTGCTTCCAGAAGTATCCTGCATCTGCCACATTCTCAATAACATCTGCAAGAGAACTTTCAATCCCTACAAGGATAGAAAGAATCTTCTTTTTGCAAATGACCTGACGGAAGACGATCTTATGCATATTCGAAGTGGTCGGCGAATACTAGATGATCTGAAGATCGTTGTCAACGGAGTGAGGGGATCTTCCCTTGGGATATCTCTGTCAAGAAAGCTACCGCTAGAGGTGGAAACTCGATGGCTTTCTAAGCTAAAGTCAGCAAGAGCTTACAAAGAATGCGCCGCTGAACTCTTCGGTCACAGAGATCGCCACAAGTTGCCCGAGGTTGTATTTTTTGTTTGTATTTCTGCATTGACATGAATAGTTAGCAGTATATTATCAGGATGTCAAGCGTGCTCTGGACTCCCTCTACATGAAGCGCACCGAATTCGACGATGTGCTATGCATCTTGGAGCAGTTCGAAGAATACATCGAATTTTTTCAGGTTTGAAATTCCCATTTATTTTGAAATTGTATAAGTAAGCCTTATTTAGAGGGACGCAGCATTGCTGTGTGAGGTGTGGCCGAAGTGGCACGAACTACGAGAACGATTCCACACCCTCGTCACCACTTCCGATTCTGACCTCCTCTGCGCCCTTGGTAGAAGCGCATACAAGTGCATGCTGAGGAAGGAGGATGATGGAATCATTACGAAATTCCACCGGATGGCCACGCTCCTTCACCCGAAACGAAGGAAGCTTCGTCTCCTCGCCACTGACGATGAGCGGAAGAAAGTTGTTCGCGATTTAAAAGACCTCCTAAGAAATTCCTCCAATGTTCTTTCTCACTCGTCCCAGCCAAATGCTTCGAAGCGTCCCCGAACCGCTTACGATGATGATTCTGATTCTGAAAATGATTCCCTTTCCGAAATTGATACCTACCTGAACTCACATTTCACATTCATTGACTCTGCTGGGCAAGAACATGATGATCCCCTTGTGGCATGGCAAGCTCGTGCGTCTGATTTCCCCCAACTCTCACGACTTGTACTTCAGTTGTATGCCATTCCTGCGTCAACTGCTGTTGCAGAACGCTCATTCTCTGACCTCCGTAACCTCATCCATGAGAAACGTGAAAGTATTTCCCCGGAATCCGTCTTCAACTCTCTAATTATCCGTTCTCTCATGAATCTGTAGCAACATCGACTAATCAATCTAATCTCTTTTGATCATTACATCCTGGTTATTATTTGTGTTGCAAATTGCTTGTAACGCAGTGGAATAGGAATTTTTTATTATTGTTTCTGGCAGTAATAAATGATGCTAATAAAAGGAAGAATTAGAAGTAGGAGGAATCTGACATGTAAAAAAATCGGGCCGGAGCGGTCTGGAGCGGGCCGGCCCGGGCCGGCCGGGCCCAAAATTCCAGGGCCCTAAAACGGCGGGCCGGGCCGGGCCGAGATTTAGGGCCCGAAGGGCCGGGCCGGCCCAAAAAATTTGGGCCCGCGTGCACCTCTGAGTGCGGGTAGTGTGGTGGTAGTGGCTTGGGTGCTGGGTGCGCAGGGTGGTGGTTCGGGTCCAGGTGTGAGCAAACTTTCAGGTACGACGACGACAGCTTCAACATGACTCTGCATATCAGGCTAGCCAGTTTTTCAACTTTTGCAGCTTTTATTCTCATTTTAATCACGGCAAATAAAAGCTGCAAAAGCCGATTTACTGGCTAGTTTGTGAGTCGTGTTCGATGTTCTGGATCGCAGAGAGAGAGAGAGAGAGAGAGAGAGAGAGAGAGAGAGAAGGAGAGGGAGAGAGGGCTGCCAGCGCGAGCTCAGAAATACCATTCCGGCAGGTGTAATTCACGCGGAGCGGCATTTTTATGGTATTTGACCAGTGGACCTGAAACAATAGTTTGAAGTTGCTCAGTTTTAAAGTATTTACCCCCAAGTTTTGTGGCGATGTTATTTACCATCGACGAGACTACTATTCGTAATGGTATTTTTTCTGGTGTGTTCTCTGCACTCTCTTCTTTCCAGTTGTATTATCTCCTCGTCCAATTCTTCTCCTATCCCGCGGCCATCACCACCAGCATTGTCTACGATTCCTTGGTAGTGAAGATATCAGCCCCATCTGGCTTGGGCTTCTTTTTGAAAGATAGCGTTGAAGTGGATAAGAAAGATGTCTTCAGCCATTCCCAACGGTGACTCTGTGTAATATGAATCCGTACAAGAGAAGTGTCGTGAGTGCCTTGCCCGATTGGAAGGCGATGCTAGATGATTACGACAACGTCGTTCGGAACAACGCTTCCACGAGTGCCTATGGATTTGCTGTCAGTCTGGCTTTTCCGCCAAATCCACAACCCTTGTAAATAGTACAGATATGTGTGAATAGTGAAAGTAGATGAAACGGACTGAAAGTACATAGATGCAAAGGAGACATTCAGATTTGTTGTTGTTTGTGTGTAGAATAACACATGCTTTTTGCACAAACGTCGGAAATAGTTTAAAGACATTTGTGTGTACAAAATGAAATTGTACGTAAGTGTAGTGAGATGAACTGTTCATAGGGTCTGAATGAGTTCGAGTTGGAGCGGCGCGGAATGGACGCCTACACTCTTCTCGCTGTCAACCAACCGCCTCCAAGCAATGCCATGTACAATCAACACGATACCATCGTCGCCTGCACCATTGCTGGCGCCAACTGCCAGGATACCAATGTGTCAGAGGGAGAGAGATGGAGGGAGAGTGTCAGAGGGAGAGAGAGAGTGTGATAGAGAAAGAGAGTGTCAGAGGGAGAGATAGAAGAAGGGAGAGTGATAGAGAAAGAGAGTGTCAGAGGGAGAGGGAAGGAGGGAGAGTGATAGAGAAAGAAAAAGTCAGAGGAAGAGAGAGAAGAAGGGAGAGTGATAGAGATAGATAGTGTCAGAGCAAGAGAGAGAGAGAGAGAGAGAGAGAGAGAGAGAGGGAGAGAGAGATGAGGTGAGGGTGCTAGAGAAAAAGAGAAAAAAGATGAGGAGTACGCTTTTTTCAGAACATGGAAGGAGATCTACATCCCAATGCACGGGACGTGCTTCCGAATGTCGACGAACCAGAAAGCTGCTCAGCCGGGAGAGAAGAGCGGCATTAAAATTATCGCCTTTGTCAACGTGCGCAAGTCTTTCTCACTCCTTAAGGAAGTCGTCCTCTCAGGAGAGCGAGGGGGAGGAAGCGAGAGAGACAGAGAGAGAGAGAGACAGAAAGAGAGAGAGACAGAGAGAGAGACAGAGAGAGAGAGACTGAGAAAGAGAGAGATAGAGAGAGAGTAAAATAGTGAAGATTTAACGTGTGAAAACGTTGCTTTCTCTACCTCAGCATTGCCTTCAGGCTCTCGACGGCGAAAGGAAAACGGACTTCTTGCCAATGACACGCGCCACTGGTGTAATCCTCTCGCTTGACCAGGTTACCCATTTTTCTTTTCTATAGTACACCTAAACCAATATTTAAAAAAAACTTACCCGTGCAAAATTTCAAAATTGATCTGGAATAGGCCGACACATATCCGAGTGTGGCATCCACTGGAATGCTCGCTGGCACAGGATTCGAAACTATGGTCTCGGTCGGATATGTCAGTGGAAGAGAGAGAGGGGTGGGAGAGTGAGAGAGAGAGAGAGAGAGAGAGAGAAAGAGAGAGTGGGGTGGGAGAGGGAGAGAGAGAGAGAGATAGGAAAGAGTTGTGTGGGGAGAAGGAAAGCAAGAGTTATGCCCCTTTCTGTAGACGAAGTACACACGTGCGAAGAAGCCGTACGGGGACTGCGTGGACAATGAAGGCCGCGGCACGAACTACTATTCGGTCTCCTTTCGTTATTATAGGAGTCATGGAGATTAGTGGGATATTTGTGGATGAGTGGAGGAAGTTGTCACTGCAGAACTTCACATATTCCGACTACACCTGCTACTACGGCTGCCTGCAACGAGCAACGAATAAGGACTGTGGTTGTGCGAATCCACGATTCGAGAAGACAGACTCGCAAACTTATTGCAAGCTCAGCAAGGGTAAGGAGAGAGGAATGAGGAAGCGACAAGTCATAGGATAATGTAAGCTCCTTGAGAAATGAAGCTTTCTTTCTCAGCAAACCTGGATTGCCTGGCTGCACGCAGAGGAGACCAGCGCCAAACTGATGCCACCTTGGTACCCCTTGTTCTTACATAAATAATTTTTTAATATCTCTCTCTCTATCCATCCATCTCTCTCTCCATGTCTCATTCTCTCTCACTCTCTTACTTTCTCACTCTCTCCCAATCCCTCTCCCTCCCTCTTTCTTTCCCTATTCCTTCCGTTCTCCCTCGTATACTCTTTCTCCCTCTCTCTCCCTCTCTCTGGCCCCCACTCCACATCTGTCTTCCTCAGTCCCTCTCTCTATATATATCTTCCTCTCTCTCTATGTCGCCCCTCCCTTTTTCTTTCCCTATCTCGTCCTTTTCTCCCTCGCACACTCTTTCTCCACCTCTCTTTCTCTCACTCCTCCTCTCGCCCTCTCTCCACATCTGTCTTCCTCAGTCTATCTCTATATATCTCTCCCTCTCTCTCTCCCTCTCCTTCTACCTCTCTCCTCATCTGTCTACCTCAGTCTCTCATCTCTCTCTTCCTCGCTCCACATCCGTCTGCCTCAGTCTCTCTCTCCCTCTCACTCTCTCTCTCTCTCGCCCTCTCCCTCTCAACACCTCTGTCTACCTCAGTCTTCTCCACTTTCTACCTCGCCCATTCTTTCTCTGCCTCTCTCTCCCTCTATCTATCCCTCTCTCTTTTTATTTCTTGCCCGTCGATCTGTCCCTCCCTCTCTTCCTCAAACACACTCTTTATCTCTCTCCCTCCCACTCCCTTTCTTTCTCTCCCTCGCTCCACCTCCGTCTACCTCGACCTCAGTCTCTCTCTCTCCCCCTCGCTCCACCTCTGTCTACCTTAACCTCAGTCTCTCCCTCGCTTCACCCCTATCTCTCTACCTCAGTCTCTCTCTCTCTCTCTCTCTCTCTCTCTCTCTCTCTCTCCCTCGCTCCACCTCTGTCTACCTCAACCTCTCGCCCCTATCTACCTCAGTCTCTCTCTCTCTCTCTCTCTCTCTCTCTCTCTCTCTCCCTAGCTCCACCTCTGTCTACCTCAACCTCAGTCTCTCCCTCGCTTCACCCCTATCTACCTCAGTCTCTCTCTCTCTCTCTCTCTCCCTCGCTTCACCCTGTCTACCTCAGTCTTTCTCTCTCTCTCTCCCTCTCTCTCTCTCTCTCCCTCGCTTCACAATGTCCACCTCAGTCTTCTCTCTCTCTCTCTCTCTCTCTCTCTCTCTCCCTCGCTTCACCCTGTCCACCTCAGTCTTTCTTTCTCTCTCTCTCTCTCTCTCTCTCTCTCTCTCTCTCTCTCTCCCTTTCTCCTTGCAGCGCAACATAGACCCGTCTGAGTCGTGTGGCTGCCATGTTGCCTGTCACTCGGATGCCTTCTCTGCGTCGATGTCCCGTGGTGGCTATCCTTCACTCGCCGAGTTCATGCCGGAAGACATAGTTGCAAATGTACAATGAAACCTTCACAGTGCAAAGGGAATTGGGGGAATGAAATGTTCTCAGATTATTTTTTTCGTTCAAGGTTGCAGTAAATGGAAGAGTTGCAGAATAGAACATGTCCAACCGGGCCCAGCGGTGACGAATGCGCCAAGTGGTACATGGAGAACTTCCTCATCATCAAGATCTTCTACGACCAGCTCTCCTACGACAACTTCGTGGAGTCACCCGGCTATCCGGTAGGCAGACTCAGTATTCAACAGTGAACGAGAAGGAAAATGAGCGATAACAACAATAGTTTTTTTCTTTAAGTTCACTTCGATGATCAACGACCTCGGTGGCCAGGCCGGTCTTTGGCTCGGCCTCTCAGTCATCTCTTTCGTTGAGGTGGAAGAGAGAAGGAGAAGAGTGGAATAAAGGGACCCTGTCTTCAGATGGTCGGCCTCATTGGTCTGCTCATTCTCTTCTGCGCTTCCGGCGGCAACATCAAAATCAAGCCGGAGGACAAGGACATTTACATGGACGAGCGAATCGAAGTTCGCCATCCTTCTAATTTCTCAATATTTATTTTCTTCCTCTGTTATCACATATATCATAGTGATCAGTCAATTAATTTTTAAAGGCTGTGGATGGGGTGAAGAAAGAGCTGGACGCTGCAGAGGAACAGCAGATCGCCTACATGAGGGCGGCTCGGAGGAGAGCCCGTGGTAGTCTCACTGACTAGGAAGGCACCCTCTCTTTCTTTCCTCATTCAACTCTCTACACTTTAAGTACCTTCCCATTATTGATAGCTACGATTCGTTATGAATTTGGATCATAGACCCTCTAGTTGTCATGGGCTAAAATAGTACTCAATTGATGAATAAAAGGATTGGAAGCAAAATCTCAGAGAAAACTGTATATATCGTCTGCTTACTTTACTCACACTAATAAGAATACCACATTAACATACACTGATGTATGCACAAAAGTGATACAGGAGCCGTGTTCGGAATATCTGAAATCAGGTGTTTTAAGAAAAAAACCAATTCACGACTAGTCCGTGAGTGTTAATAAAATCCGGGTGCAAAGAAGAAAATGCGTGGTAACTATTTGAATGAGTAATTTGGTGAATTTAACTATTTGCCTTAGCACTAGAAGATGCGCGCGAAAAATTACTTTGAAAGTGCTGCTACAATTAAAGTCATTCTGAAGTATTCGTGATGTATTTCCACTTGTTAAATATTCTGATGTTTGATTTTCTCTGCTTAAGTGTTGAGACCGAACAGTTGCTCGCGTGTGACTGCAGGATGAGCAAAGATGCTGCTGAGGCATTGAGGACCATCGTTGACTTCTATGCCGAGCTTACTGATGCTTGGGACAAGGCAATGTCAGTATTTTACTTACGCCTTTCAGATTTGACCTATTAATTTTTAAGGACTTTCGTTTATATGTTTCTTATAATTTCAGCGTTGATGACAATTTCACAATTGTTGACCAAGTGAAGGAGGCGATCTCCATAGACGAATGTGATTACTCTACTGTCGACTTCCTCGAACAAAGTTCAACCTCTTTATTACTCTTCCATTTTTTTGGATTATTTCCTCTGCTGTCCGGTTTATTGATGTTTCTAAAAACTGCTTCTTTTGTTGCCTTTAAAAAGAGTTATTGTTAAAGCTTTTCCACTACTCGTGAATGCGAAATGCGATTGGAAGGAGATGAAGGATGAGGGTGTCCCGCCACAACGAATTGTTTCCTGTCTCTGGCTTGCTGTCGAAGGCGGGCTCAAGAAGAACAGGTGTAATATCTGCCTTATTCCTTTACGAAATAAATTGGTTGAATTAATTTCGATAAGAAATTGAACCTTTTTGTGGACACATCTTGTTCAGCAGTGTCGCTGCTATCCGTGCGGCTGCTTTGGCCGCTTCTTGCTACTTGGCTATGTGTTCAATCAATGCTGCGAAGACGTTCAAAGTCTTCAACGAGTATCTCGCAGAGGTTTACAAATCATACTAATTGGAGATCTTAAAGGACCTTTACCCATCCTATCTAAAATTGGATGGGCTTTAATAACACTATTATATCCCACGCTTTTCATAGCCTAAAATTCGACGTTGAAAAAAGAGTAACTATTCAAAAAAAATTTTGTTGTTCATATTAAAGTTGTTTCAGAAATGCGTCAACCTGTTTCGAATGACTGTGCGATTTCGAAGATTTGGAAAGCGATCTGCGGATGGTTATTTATTGCTTCCTTCCTCCTAGATTTCTTTTGTGTTGAACTCTTCTGAAAGGTTGTTTTTAAAGTGAAATGCCATTAAATCATTGTTCCTGAGTTGTCTATCTGTTTATGCTCATGAACATTTTAGTGAGCTCAGCTGCGCCGAGCCGAGGACGTGGAAGAGGTCGCGGAAGGGGCGGGAGGGCCCCTGCTGCTGCTGTCGACCAAAGTATCGCAGATAACTCTCGTCAGTTGGTCTTCCATATATCCCATCAGTCGAAATTGACTTGTTGTAGGCGATGGAGAAGCTGATGAAGAAGCCGTTCCATCCCACAAGGATTTGGATGAACTCATGGAGAAGGCCTGCGAAGCAGTATATCTTCTGTTCTCCTCAGGTCAGGCCATCTATCTTTTTCTAAACCAAGAATCTTGGTAACTTCTTTGCTTTGCTAGCTGGTGTATTATGTTGCAAATCTCTTTCAGGTCCTCTCTCCGCTTACAGCAACTTGGTTGGCATCGTCGTGGATCTGCTGCGGGAGTATGTGCGAGAAGAGGACAACGTGAAGGGGGCACGGACTCGGCCTGTCATTAGTATCCAAGAACTGCGCTCACTGGACTCTGTTGTGGACAAGGTTAGCTCACAACTGCCATACCAACCATTTATGCCTGGTATTCAAGGTCTTCGCAATGCTGCACGTAATTGCCGAGAGCAGGCACGGACTTGGCGGACTGCCGGTAAGTGTGTTGTGATCCATTCCTTGCCCTGATCATCCCTTCCAGGTCTACGAACGATTCATCTACCCGCGACTGGCTCTTTGGACATTTGACTGCACTGTTCCCCCAAAGATTCAAATGGCTGCGATTGAATGGAAGGAGGTCTGCCTGGCATTCGTGAGAGTAAGAATAGAAGCTCCCGTCACTGACGAGGAACTCGCGACGCTACGCATGGTCTGCTTCTCTCTCTCTTTCTCTCTCTCTCTCTCTCTCTCTCTCTCTCTCTTTCTCTTTATTTACTAATTCAATTTCTATTTATCCTGCTTGATTCAGAGCTAATGATTACGAAGTAGGCCGTCTCCTTTCTTTTAACTGAATGTAATAAATAATATTTTTTTAAATATAACTTTGGCAGTTGATTCAAAACCTGGTGGTTCGCTGTACTGACCGGAGTGAATACCGCGCCACCTTAGCCAAGACCATCGCTGTTCTCATCAAAATGCTGCCAAGGAAGTTGGCCGAGGTTAGCCTCTTCGCTTACCAATGTATTTTAAGGGTCGTGCAGATTGCTGTTTAAATTACCGAATGACTTTTGTGTGCAGGAGGTCCTCCAGGACGTGTACACTCTCTCGTTGGGCTCTCGCTTGTCCACTCGAGGAGTCTGTTCTGAACTTGTTCCGATTCTCCTCCAATCAATCGGCTCGTTTTCCTTCATTAACCCACTTTTTCTTTTGCCTTGAACTGGTGATCTACTTTGCTTTTTTTCAGATTTACCGGATCGGGATGTCGAAGTAAAACAAGAAGATCTGGATGAAGGAGAGGAAGAGCACGAGAAGACGACGAATCTCTCAAGGAGAAGAGCGAAAAAGGTTTCAAGAGTGAAGTAGCCCTTTGTTGTTATTCTATTCTCAGTTTTCTCCTTATGCTTCACTTTCTCTCACGCTCTTTCATCTTTATCTAATTCTGATTGTGGTTGTATGTGAAGAAGAATCGGAAGAGAAAAGAAGACGACGACAGCGGTGAAAGCGGGAGCCGTTCGGAAGAGGTTTTTCCATTCTATTTTCATTAAATTCCTTTCCTAAAAATCTTTTTCTGGAGAGCGAGGATGAAACTGAAGTAGAAAAGCAGCGGAGAGAAAAGAAGTCCAGGAAAGGAGCAAAGAATCAAAGGTATGCTTTTGTTCTTTTCATGAATGTTCTCTTTTCATTCTAACCGTTTTAGTTCTTTGCTGTGTGCTTACCTTGTGGTTTCATATTCATCCTTTCTTCACTTCAGAGAAGCTCCTCGAGTTGACATCAAACCAGGTCTCTACTTCCTCGTGGCCAGGGCATGCTTCGATAAGGTCTGCCATCTCTCCTTCTCTTTCCTTTTCCAGTTCTCATGCCTCCTTTAATCTCTTCTTCCTGCTCCCTCTCGCTTCTTCTTCAGACTGCGCATATTCGTGCGAGCGGCGTTCAAAGTCTCGTCGTTCTTCTTCTGGAGGACAAGCACCGAGAAGAACTCATGAAGGCCACCCAGAAAGCTGTTACTTTTTCTCTCACTCTTCTATATTCTTTCCTATCTTCCCCCTTCGTTTATTAACTCTTGGTGTTGTAGTTCATCACTTACCCGAAGATGTTTCGTGGAGAGAAGGAGGAGAACATTGTGGATGGAGTGGAGCAGGTTAGGACAATGTGGATAATGTCAGAATTTGCGCTCAAAAAATCCTGTTGAGTATGGAAGACGAAAATGTAGATAGTTTAATTAACATTAGCACATTGAACACATTGTCAAAGTTTGAGGTTGATATTTCGGAGGAGGGCTCTGTACTTCCAACCGACAACGTCGCTCTCCATATCATCACTACTCTAATGGAAGACGAAAATGTAGTTCCTTATTTCTGACGAAAGTAGGCGATTCTCGTGTACTGTTATTACACTTGTTCAGGTAGCGGTGCGTAAGAAGGCCGTGGCTGCATTGGCTGCCTTCTTCCCACTCATCGAGAACAAGACAGATGCTGATGAGGCCATCAAAGCAATCAAGGTAATCAGGCGATATGTTTGTCATATTTGCAGAATTCTGTATCCATGTTATGGGTTCGTTCAACTTGTTAAGAGAGCCTCTCTGTAAGACTCAAGGAGAGGTCCATACAGGCCTGCCCTAGATGCAAGATGACGGATCCATACATTGAGAATGTGGTCAGACATGATCAAGGACCTCTCTATTAACTTTTTGGGAAAATTTTATTTTTATAAAAATTTTCTTTCCAGGAATACCTTACAGGAGCTATCCATGGAGATTATAATGCTGCTGTATTTTTCGAAAATACTATCCGGCCCAACTAGAAACATCCTTAGGAAAAGTAAGAATGCATCCTGAAGGGGCCCCGAGGAGAAAAACCGGATTTTCCTCACGTTGTACTGTAGAATTTAGGGAGTGACGTCATCACCCCTTGTCTATTTTCTCCCCATGCCGCACTCATTCTATCAGAAAGAAGGTGATAACTGGGTGCGAAGCGGCAAGCCACGCTTGAGATTCGATGGAAAAGAAGAGAGGCAGAGAGAAAAAGACACACAGGTGTAGTTTGTTGTGATGGATACTGTGCTTACTTACAGCCAAAACTTATTACAATATCATGCGCGAATTCAAACGTTAGTTTTTCACAAGCGGCTTCTAAACTCCATGGATAGTTCCTTTAAAGTGTGCTAAAATTTTGAAAATTCATATCGGGCTTTAAAGTCAACATTTTTCACTATACTTTTTTTTATTCGATTTCTCGTCGAATACTTAATAAAAAGTATCAAGACTTTCTTCCGAAAAGTTAAATTTTCGATGTTAAATTTTGTCATGAATTTTTGCTCGTTGAATACCCAAACCCCATTTGCGCGTGGGATTTTTATTTCAGATTAAAGAGCATGAAAAACTGTACAAGATACGGTCCAAGTTCAGTTCAATCTCTTTCCCAGAAGCCTCGAAAAAGTAACCCGAATAGGAGCAACTCTCACTTGAGCGAATATGGTAATATGGTTACAACTTGCCAAATATGATAAGCTCACAGAAGCTAAGGAGATAGTTTTATTCAGCATCTTATTCTCTACAAAAACGTGTCCATGGCATTATCAAAAACGCGCGTTTTATTGATAAAAACTTGAAAATTCAATTTTCAAACATTTTGGAAAATAGCTGAAAACCTATTTCATAAAGTATAGTGTGTACGAGCTTGCCGAAAACAATATCTCCGTAGCTGTATCTTGTAGAGCAGAAAATTCTACATAACATATATTCTCAACGCATTATTTTGGTTTCCCACTTGATCCGAAAAGTTGATTTCAAATTCGCTGTTCGAGCTAAATTTGGCTTCGGGTGTCTTTATAAATGTGTTTACTTTAGAATTCGATGTTTTCGAACAAAGTAACAATCTTTTTCGTCTTCCTGGTATCGAACAACCCCTCTAGGGCAAATTTGGGGAAAAATTTTTTCCCGACATTTGACTTCCATTTCGCCATCGGCGGTCAAAAGTCGAAAAAAATGGGCAGAGTAAGATCGGAAAAAAAATTTCCCCCAAATTCGCCCTAGAGGGGTTGTTCGATACCAGGAACACGAAAAAGATTGTTACTTTGTTCGAAAACATCGATTTCTAAAGTAAACACATTTATAAAGACACCAGAAGCCAAATTTAGCTCGAACAGCGAATTTGAAATCAACTTTTCGGATCAAGTGGGAAATCAAAATAATGCGTTGAGAATATATGTTATGTAGAATTATCTGCTCTACAAGATACAGCTACGGAGATATTGTTTTCGGCAAGCTCGTACACACTATACTTTATGAAATAGGTTTTCAGCTATTTTCCAAAATGTTTGAAAATTGAATTTTCAAGTTTTTATCAATAAAACGCGCGTTTTTGATAATGCCATGGACACCTTTTTGTAGAGAATAAGATGCTGAATAAATTTGTCTCCTTAGCTTCTGTGAGCTTATCAAATTTGGCAAGTTGTAACCATATTACCATATTCGCTCAAGTGAGAGTTGCTCCTATTCGTGTTACTTTTTCGAGGCTTCTGGGAAAGAGATTGAACTGAACTTGGACCGTATCTTGTACAGTTTTTCATGCTCTTTAATCTGAAATAAAAATCCCACGCGCAAATAAGGTTTGATTATTAAACGAGCAAAAATTCATGACAAAAAAAATTCATGACAAAATTTAACATCGAAAATTTAACTTTTTGAAAGAAAGTCTTGATACTTTTTATTAAGTATTCGACGAGATATCGAATAAAAAAAAGTATAGTGAAAAATGTTGACTTTAAAGCCCGATGAATTTTCAAAATTTTAGCACACTTTAAGGTATTCCTGGAAAGAAAATTTTTATAAAAATAAAATTTTCCCAAAAAGTTAATAGAGAGGTCCTTGGTCATATCTGACCACATTCTCAATGTATGGATCTGTCATCTTGCATCTAGGGCAGGGCCAACTGGAGCCTTACTGAGAGGCTCTCTTAACTGTACGTACTTTAGAACCGTTTCTTGGACGAGTCTCTGAGCATCCGGAAGCAAGCGGTGGATTCTCTCACTTTGCTGCTCAAATCTGCCGACGAAGGGTCCTGTCGGTTCAGGTTACAATGAAGAGAGTTAACATGTTATCATCTTCGCTTACGGCAAGTCATTTGGCAGGGACGAACTCGAAAGTGAATGGCTACAGAGTGTTCTGAAGCTCATTAACGACCGTGAGACCAGTGTACAGACTCTGGCAGCTCATCATATTGAGGTTAGCTAATTTTCAATCTACACTTTGTCACTTCAATACATCGAATCAACATCAAGTAATTCAGGACATTCTTATTAAACGCGCAGTTGCGAAGAATACTCCTGATGAGTGTTGGAAGATGTTGAGGAAAGTCGAAGGAGAAGCTGGACTTAAGTCAGATTTAAAAAAAATTATTGCGAAAAAGGTTCTTCTAATGCAAATGTACACTATCTTGATAGACGTCTTCTGCTTCGTGTGTTGAATTTCGCTTCTGGGCTGGCCTACCGAAATTTGAAGGTTGACTCCATATACGACTTGCAAGACAAGTTACAACTCCTCCCGCAGTGGAGAACTGAGATTTGGATGTTGCTGTCGGACATCTCAACTCTTTTCAAAGTTCGTCTCCAATTACGTCTGCATAGCCTCATTGGCTCAGTGGCAGAGCGTCTGTCTAGTAAACAGAAGGTCGCTGGTTCGATTCCAGCATGAGGCACAATTTTTTTTGCATTCTTGAGTTTTGCGTATTTGCAGCTGCAAAATTCTTAACATTCTCTAGGCATCGTTTGATCCCCGCCCCGCATTCGACACTTGGATGGCACTTCTTCCGGGAGAAGCTTCCAATGTGGTGAGCATTCCCACTCATTGCTTCAACTCCCAACTTCGATAGTTGCCTCTCTGTCAGGTACGTTATGTTGCGAAGGTGCTTGGACAGAACGCAGACAGACTGAGCTCTGGCCAGCGGAGGGACTTAATTCTCGACGTTCAGGAGAAACTCTTCACATTCGAGTTTGTCATCTTGATAATTTAAGAAGAAATGAAACCCATGAAAAATATCTTAATAATAAAGGACTCTTCGAATAGGATTGGTGTCCAGCACATCTCCGAAGTCTACCTTCTTCTGTCCGTTCTCATGGATGGAATTGGTGAGCAAGCGACTGGTTCCGACGACTTGGAGAGGTTCTTAATCTTTCCTTCCTCTCATTCGTTTAAAGCAGATTCGAACACCAACTGTTTCATAACTGCTAGCCAACGTTTTCTTCTCTTTAACAAGAACCTATGCAGCTTCGGCCGCCATCTTCTGGACAAGTGTTCTGAAATCATAAATGAAGAGTTCAACAAGCAACACAAGGATGAAGATCCTACGTGCGTCATTCTAATTGTTGTTGCTTGAATGACCTTCAAAGGAATTAACGCGATTTAATTAATAAAAAGTTATAGAGAGCTAGTGAATGGTAACTACGAATAAATGAGACTTGGCATTCCTTTTGCAGTTGCATCGTAGGAGAGCAGCGACTTGTTCGAGTGATCAGCAGTATCGGAGAGGTCATTCAGCACTCGGCGGGCCTGATCAGCCGAGCCAAGAAGCTCTTCAGTGCATTGAAGACTGTTTTGGCTTCCGGACTGATCCAGGCCAAGATGAACGGTCCGTACTTCCATTCCAGGGCCATGTGATATAAAGTGGTGTTCAGAGCACATAAACTCGGCGATGCCTTCGCGACCAGTCACTTCTCTCAGTGAACCTCTTACGGTTCGCCTATTTTATTCATCTGCTCGTTTTATTAGCAATGAGATTTTTTTTCAAATGAACGCCCCATGCTTGTCGCTGCGCCCGGAACACTTTCCCTTCTCAGGGGAATTCTGTCGATGGCACGCAACAGTCGAACAGTCAAGGCACTCAGAAGTCTGTCCTTCCACGTCACGTCCGTGAGGTGTTGTGATGCATTTCAGTTCATTTTTACATGATTGTTTATAATTCTTTTTGAGGCCATTGTCTCGGGAACTCAGATGGAAAAGTTGTTCACGCCGACCGTGCGGGCCATTGCCGTGCTGGCCATCGGAAAGTTCTGCCTTCTGGTGGGTTGATGACAGGAATACTCTTGACCTGTCCTTGTCTGATTGATTTGAGGACGAGACAGCAGCGAGAGAGTGCGTGCCTGCCTTCGTGTGCCAGCTCAGGGTGAACAAGGACCACTTCGTTCGCAACAACATTGTCATCGTGCTCTGCGATCTGTGCATTCGGTGCTTTTTCTTTTACAATTCAAGGATCTCTCCATACGATGGCCGATCGCCATTTCATCCATTAGAAATGTTGGCGAGAACAAAAAATATTCAATCGCAAGTCGGTTACCGTCTTTAACCGTTGGTTGGGAGCGCGGTTGGTAACTCCTGTTTTGAAGGTCCGGGTCCCAATCGTTGAGAACTTATGCAAAAATCATATCATTGGGTTTTAAATTCTTTGAAGAAAATAAAACATTACTATTGTGCTCTGGAACTTACTGTGTGGAAATGTGATTCCATATTAAAAATAATAACAACAGATAGTTACAGGAATAAAATTTAAAATGAGAGCACAACAATATGCATTCATGCCATTTATTCGAATTTTTTGCCAACTTTAAAATTTCTTTAAAACAAAGACAATTAAGCTTCTTTGGGAAAAATTTTGTTTTGCTGAAAATTTTTGTTATATTTTGTGAAATAGAGATGAACCAACCTAAGGAGATATGCTTCTCTTGCTAGTCTGCAAGGGGGGGACGAGATTGTGACTTGTTCCATTTGAAGGTACACTCAACTCGTTGATCGCTACACTCCAATCATCGCTGCTTGTCTCAAGGACCCTTCAACTCTCGTCAGATACCAAGCAGTCGAATCCATAACGAATCTCGTCAAGGAATCTTTCATTCGATGGGAAGGACAGGTTTAGGGTTTTTTCATCCATCGCTTGCATCTTTCTACAGTTTCAGCTTACATAGTTTACTGTGTCTCCGGTTGTTTTGCCCACCAGAGTATGTCTGATATTCCTGTTGTGATTGTTGTGGAATGGATGCAGATCATGTACCGCTTCGTGTCTCTGGTGCTGGACGAGAGTTTTGTGATCCGTTCCTACGCCAGTTTCTGTCTGCTTCACGTGCTGCTGCCTCTCATGAATGACAAGGAGGACTTGTTCTTCAAACACTTCATCGAGTGTCTTCTCTACCTCAACGACGTCCCCATCAAGCACCATCAAGACAGTCAGCCACTCCTCCCTCCATTCACCCTTCCATTTGGCTCGTTTAGTGTCGACTGAGCGTGCCAATGCTGCCGGTGTCCGCTTTACTCTCAGCGGCGCAGGAAACCACGACTTACGCATGACGATCTACAAGTTTATGGTCAGCTATTCTGCGTATGTCCCAGCTGCTGCCATCTCTTCCTGTTTCTGGATTCTTCTTCTTTGTTACTCTACTCTTATCCCAGAAGAGTAATAAAGAAGAAGTAGTTACTCATACCTCACTGTCTTTCAGTTGACAACCTTCGATGACAAGCACAAGTTCGTGTTGATGTCGAAGATAGCAGTGGAAGTGCTGAGTCAGATCACTTGTGAGGAGCTGCGAATGGAAGAGGAGCGCACCCAAAACCTTCTCAGGGATGCCCTCACTGTCCGTTTCATTCCATCGTGTTTATTTACTGCGTTTCTTGTTCTGGGCTCTTCTGCGTTTGGAAATGCAATTGTACATTGCTTGTAGATATTGTCTTGCGAAGAGATTCGTCTTTGTTATGATGTTGGTCGGAAGGAAGGGGGAGACGAGGACGAGGACGGCACAGACGAAGCTCCCGAGGCAATCAAGGCAAGTGTAGAGAGGGGGAATGCCGAGAGAGTGAGATGGAGAGGGGTGTGAGATGATAGATATCACTTTATGCTGTTGTTTGCAGGCAAGCGCGCGGGAGGGAATAACAACGGCTTTCCGAGAAGCGATCATTAGCAACGTGATGCCCCACCTGCTTGACCTCCGGAAGATCTTCCAGCAACAACCACGCCTCTGCGCCTACCACTACTCCTTCCTCCTCGGAGTGTTCGCGTATGTTTCTTTTCTTTTCGCACTCTCTCACCGCCGTCTCTCTCTTTCACGCTCCCTCGCCCTCTCTCTATCCTCCTATTGATATTACGGCTTATAATTCCCAGTTGTACCTGTTCTTATTTCTATTTCGGTGTCCATGTAGGATAATTAACTATTCCAGCATGATAATCCGTGATCACGAAGAGCAAATCGACCTTTTCCTTGCTGGAGATCGTCAACTGAAGCGGGAGATCGTGCATGAAATCAAACTTCTCAAGGTGGAAGGACACTTATTTTTTTGCTAATTCAACGAAAAGGCTAAGGAATCTTTAGGAGCGCGAAATTCGTCGGAAGGAGAGACAAAAGAAACGCGCCGCTCTGGATCGTCTGGCTCAGCGCAGCAACCGGAGGCTAGTCCTTGGAAACAGAACTACAAATTAGTCGGTGCTCGCGCTGTTTACTCCCCCGACCTTATCTCATCCTCCTGTCTCGCACGGCTATCGCTTCGCCGCTCCCCATCCCCTCCTCTGGCAACCACTAGGATCTCAACGCAACTCCCCATACTCCTCCTCTACCTTCTATCAATGGCTTCCTCTCTACTAGCTGCAATTTTCATTATCTTCGTAATATTATTTATATATTTTTTCTTATCCCTTTCTATTAGGGACTCGTTTTTATCTTCTATCTATTACACTCCTCCTCTTCTGTAGTCATATCGCCTTCTGCTATCCCCGTGCCATCATAGTCATAGTTTTTATAGCTATACTTCATTGTATCATTCTTTCGCTAACTCCACCACGTCTCACTTCGGTGTGCTTGGACCTCCAGAAGCGAATCTCGCAGACTGTAACTCTATCGATAGCTTGATACTCGGCGTGTTAAAATATGTTTAAATACGCGCGGGCCGACAGAACTGGCTTAGCCTGCGGGGTTGCGGGCACGTCTCTTTGATCGCTTCGTGGCCTGACCATTTTAGCACTGGCTGAGAAAATGAGGATCGCTTTTTTGCATTTCATAAATGACCGTGTGTGTAAATGAACCCTAAGTTGTCCATCTCTTCGGATCTCGGGGTAGAGTTTAGAGTAGTCATTTAGATCGCTGCCTGCTCATCAGCAACCACAGCCTGCAGCAGCTGCCGCAGCCTCTCCTGTCAGCTCTTCTCTGCCGGTTCATTTTCAGCCGACATTGCTTTATGACTATTGGCAGTCTGCTTCATTAATTTCTCTCTCTCCTCGTCTCACTTAATTTGTACTTTTCTTCAGCCTCTGCGTGGGGAAACAGCCGAGCCAGAAAGGATGGAAGTGACGATTAGCGAGGAGAGGCCGGGGGAGCGGCAGAGGAGCGGAAGCCAAGCACAGAAGAGCTGGGACTAGTTGGCATGGATGTGGACATGGCCGACGATCCTCCAGGCACCACAGCTTCCACTCTCGATCGCCTTCTTAGCGTTCTAGCCAATTGATGCATCTTCCTAAAATGTCCATTGATCTAGCTGATTCTTTCCTGTCTAGGCTCCCATGGCTCTGCCCCCACTTCCTCTGGCAGCAGTGATCTGACTGGAGAGAGGGAAGCCGAGATGGAAGTGAAGAGCGAGCCAATTGAGGAGAGTCACTTCAACGTCGTCAATAGAGAGCGTAAGTCGCATTCTCAATCAGCACGTCTACTTATTAGAACACTCTCCTGAACTTTTTGAAATAATAAACGTATTTGAAATTGTCAGAAATGGTTCAGTGAAGAGAATATGTAGACTGAAGAAATCCATTCAGTGAAAAATATGCTCTTAGCTGAATCATTTCTAGGTTCCTCTGGAAGCGGAAGCAGTGGCCAGAGAAGCGCTGCCAGGACTAGAAGTGGGAGGAAGAGCCAGGAGGAGGCGACCGGAGAGGATGTTCTGATGAATCACGCCCGTCCTGGTACGAATGGTTTGTCTGGCGCTAAATGTGCATTCTTGATCGCTGTGATTTGCCTGGGGCTAAAATCTTCGTGAGGTAAATATCCCATTTTAAGACATGCCGCATTCCAGTGTCTATAAAATTAAAAATGTCTTGATTTTAAAATTAGTTGAAAAAAAAAATGATTGAGATGTCGCAGAGAAGAGCGTAGGTCGATCTACTGGACCGACCGGAGAAGAATGCAATGATGAGAATGCACCAAGCACGGGCGAGGTGGTCGCGGTTGTGAAGGAAGAACCCCTCGACAGCATTCTCGAAGGTCTGCTCTTTCTTACAACAACTCCAAGAAAACATTGAACTTCAGAGCAAGCCGCAGCAGGGGGAAGTGGAATCCTCGAGGAATGTCACTCGAACAGACGACGTTGCAGTGGAGGCAGAAACAACTTCGTTGCCCCAACTCTTCCCGCCCCGAAGAAGGTTCATTACATTTTGATTGATTCGTACAGGGTATTGTCTCTTTGAAAACTACTGCCTCCGAGAACGTATTCCGCTTCAATTTTTCCTAAATATAATTACCCAGGCATTCTTGAAAACAGCCGAATGTGTCTCTTTTCTCTTTTTTTTGGATCGTAGTCGTAACGGAATGGGTTTCGCAGAGAACTCGAGCAGCGTCGATGGCAGAGACTTCAATGTTCGAGAGTCTGGACGAGACTCGAGCGGGCCCTCTCGTTTCTACTCCCAACAAGGACAATGCCCCCGCTGTCAGCATTCCCTTCCTTCCTTGAACACCCAAAGAAAAGAGTCTTCTCTTGCAGCTGAGTCTCGATGTCTCTGCAATTCTTCCCTCTCCATCCTCTCGTGGTCTGTTTCATGCACATCTTTTATCATTGGTCTCGGTCCAAAACTGTTTTTAAAATCAACAGTAATGAAAGACTCCGAAGTGTTCTCTCTAGGTGGACGGAGCCGACGAGCACTTTAGTGAGTCAACATTCATTCCCTGCGCCGAAGACAGTTAAGTGCCGTCTTCTATTTCTCTACTCTTGCTCGAGATTATTTCCTGCAACTTTGCGATATGTAGTTTTATTTTCGCAGTCTAATATTTAACATAAATGAAATTGGCATTTTCATTCTATGTGTTCTAGCTTTTGAATCGATACATTTATCGGATAAATTTCATCCTGTGGGATCACTCGCTTTCATTTCTTTCTAGCCGCTAAAAATCATTTGCTGAATCGTGGGTTTTTTTTTCGTATGTTGTGGTGCCTTCTTACAATTAGTTATTACGAATCTCACAATGCTTGTGTGTGCAGCATGAATGAAGACATTCTCACATTTATTCTCACTAGTGCTGAATTTGCAACGAATGAAGAAACGCCGAATCAGAGGGAGAGATCACAGGTTTAATTGAATGTGTGTTATGGGATCAAAACAATCCCATCTACTTTCTAAAAGAAAACATTACTCTGTAGGAAGATGCTGAATAATATGATTGATCGGTTATCAAACAAGAACAGCGCATAGAATAAATGTGGGATGAATAGAATATCCTACTCTGGTCGAATCTCGCTGTACTCCTGAGACCGCTACGTTAAGTTTGGAATGTTCACACATATTCAGTGACTTAAATATCAAAACCCATTGAACATTTTGAAGGTTTTACCTTGTATTGCCAAATCTTTGGTACAGTTGTTGGGCACTGTGGGAGACACACATTTGAGGGCAGAGGGAACTAGTTAATAATATTATAAACAGATGAGTTTCCATCGAAGACATTCATCAGCCGATACATCTCAACGTCCTCGCGGATGCGACTCACCGAGAACTGGAAAGAAAGGAATCTTTCACCAGCAGTCTTCCCCACGCTCGCTTTTCAAGCTGTCGTCAGTGATTTCCCAGCGACGCTACCGAATGAATTGTGGTGGCTCGCGATAAACCCTTCTCCGGCAGCTATTTTTACCCTTGTATTTCTATCTTCAAGCTAATCCGGTGCCTTGCAAGTTGCAAAGTATTCTCTCTTAGGTGTCTCACTTGTAGGTAGAGAAGCATTTGAGAGATGAAGCTGAACCGCACGGCTGGGCCTCCGGTAAGTTTGCTGCTTCTTCAAATTAGAAGCATCTAATCACATTTAGAAAGGATTGGTGTTTTATGAGGGATAAAAAGTGTTGAGGGCAGCTGATACCTGTAGTAGACATCCAGCTCGTTGAAGACACGCTCGTGAATGCTGGCTGAGATGTCACGAATACGTGCAGAACCTTGTGGCAACACTGCAAAGATTGGCCGCTTTATGAGTTACAATCCAAGAAGGACGTAAAGACAAGGAGATGAAGCCGAACTGGTTGGCCAGAAGCTGAGAGTGAGCAGAGCAGTCACTTCGCAGGTGGAGAAGCCTGCCTTCTCCACGAGCGGCCGCGAGATTGCCGTGCACGCCTCGAAATTGCTCCGCATCACTCTGAAACATCCTTTCATTAATGAATCAACCACTGCTTGGCAATGCCCGCGCTCTCACTCTTGGCTTGTTATAAAGGTGTTTTTTTATGTCTAAATAATATTCTATAGGTAACCTAGCAGCCTCTTGGCGATCCAACCGCTCTGGAGCATTCGAGAAGAAGTGATCGAGCTGCTCGAGGTCAACGTAGGAAGTGTAGCTCATGACTCGTCTGAAGGGGGAGTCTCAGTCTAACTTCGTTTCAATTCATCTCCTTTTGAAGGTACGAAGAATATGTAGAATGACACTGACAAGTTCGGCTCGCCACCGAAAAGTTCGTAGGAACGGATGGCGGACTCCAACACAAAGAGAACCGTCGCGAAGTTCTTGATGAGCGACCACTGAAAGGAACAGACTCGGGGTATTCTCAGGGAGGACTTATGGTTAGAATGACTGGCTTAGAGAACACACGAAGTATGAACCTTGTCATTCGGCTCGAGGTCCTCGAATTCATCGAAGGCGAGACGAGCGAAGTCAGGCAGCAGCCGCTCCAGAATTGCAGCCACGCCATTCAGAGAGAGGAAAGTCGCCGTCCTCATGTGGGGCTGCGAATTACAGAAATAATTGGGATGAGAAGGAAATCACGACGAGATTGCCACTCTTTCTCTCTCACCTGCGGGCCATCGCCAGAACCACACGGCAACTCGCATGCAAGACGAGCCGAGCAGAGAGTGCTGGAAGAAGGAGATCGTTAATGAGAGAGAGAGAGTGAGAAAGGAGAGAGAGAGAGAGAGAAATTAGAGAGAGAGAGAGAGAAAGTAGAGAGAGAGAAAGTAGAGAGAGAGAGAGAGAGATGGCTAACTTGTAGTGCAGGCGAACGCGGTCGAGGATAGTAGTTCCGTCACAACTTCTAATGGGAGAGTGGTCGGACGGAGAAGATGGCACCTCGCTCTTCTGAACACGCGCATCATTACCACTTATTCACCAAATAAGGCTAAAAGAACATTCCATATTAAAAGATATCTTACAGATTGTGAATTAAAGCCAAGAGTAACCCAATCTGACCAGTCTGTTGCGAGTCTCCTCGCCCGCATTGGTGCTGCCGTGCCCATTGGCGAGGGTGCTTGAGCTGATCTCGGCTGGACTCTGCCGCTGTTCTCGGCCAGCCGAGGAGAACTTGCTGTTCTTCCGGTGGACATCTGAGAAAATTCCTTATCAAAGTAGCTTAAACTCGGTCGAGGAGAGGGATTCTTGAACGGTTTGTGATGTCACCCTTTCAACAGATCCCAATGAACTTCCTCACTTCGATGGAATTATTCATCTTGCGCCTATCGTGCAATTTTGCAGAAATGTAAAAGTAAGAGATGACTGACAACGTAAAATATGTATGTATGTATGTAAGGATCTGAAATGCTGTCTAATGAGCACAATTTGTACTCTCCATGCGCTGATATACTTTTACAGTTGAATAATCTGGTCGGCATTCAAATAAATATCACCATAGTTAGTACGCTTACGCGCACTCACCTTATAGCCAGTCACACAATATCTTTACTCGTTTCCAATGTCTTAGTTAGTAAGAAGTAAGTTCGTACTGGAAGGATGCATCCCGCTCGCGTAACACTTCGCGAGGCGGCAGAAGCGACACATCGAACGTATATCTGCAAGCAGAACAGCTCATTCCATCTACACAGCAAGTTCCTCTTTCCCTTCAACTTCTGCCCTGCTCTCCCCCCCCCCACTTGTCACAGTGTACTTTCAACTTTCCGTTTTGCAGTTTCCTATTAAAAACCCCCATTCTGAATGGTTTTTCATCATCTTGCTCTAATACCGATTTGACAGGAGAGGGAGAGAGAGGAGGAGGAGATGAGAAAGATAGAGAGAGAGGAGACAAGAGAGAAGAGAAAAAAAAAGAACCTGATTGTGAGAGAAGTGCGTCAGAAGAGAGAGAGAGAGAGAGAGAGAGAGAGAGAGAGAGCGGGAGAGAGAGAGAGCATAACAGCTTTAACAAAACACAGGGTCAAGCTTTCTCTATCCCACCAGTGCATATACTGGTAGATCATGAACGAGGGTTCCATAAAGAGCTTCCTTTCCAGTCCATGTTACCGTCTAATGTAAACGGTGTCGTCTTTCCCCTTTCTTATCCTCCTGAAAGGCAAGAGGAAGAAGAAGGGAAGACTCGAGAGGTGGAATGAGAGAAGATGAGAGGATAACTGAGAATGGAGGGAGAAAACGAATGCGAGCTTTTGACTAAGCTTCTTTATTCGTGAAAGTGGACTTTGACCGCAAACTCATGGAGAAATTGTGGCCAATCTGCGAATGAATGCGAGGTAATAATTTATTCGCCCATTCTAGTGCGGCCCGGATCAACGAGTCCTATTTAACACTTTGCTTGCAAGCAAACTGAACATGAAAACTATTTTAGACTCGAGAACGGCAATGAATGGACTCACACTTAAAGGAGTGCAGTATTTCAATAAGTCAATTCTTTGGCATCCCCAACACTTAGACAATGTAGGATCCATTGACACAGCCGTTAGACTTAAGATCAAGACCGTACACTACAACATTGCACTCTTTGAAAGTCACGCAGCACAATGAGGGATTGTTTGCTGAGATTTATGCAATGGGAGATGAAATGTTTCACAGGTTACATGGGATACTCGTGAGAACACAAAAGTCGTGGGCGGTGTGGAGGAGCAAACTAGAAAGAAGGCAAAAGAAAGACAGACCATGACACCCGCGGCTATCAGATTTGAATTGTGCAATGTGTACTAATGTATAGTGACACACTGCGCAAATATTACTTCTAAAATTAGACTTTCTTCTATTTTAAGATGATCTAAGAAACTTCGGGACAAACTCTATTGGGGACTGCAGACTAAAAAAAACAGACATTGATAACTTTATTTATGGCATGTAGATATAAAGCAGGTTAAAGTGCAAGTCTTCATACGAGGAAAGTTCTTAAAAAGTTCTTGAAAGGTTCATATTGGTTAAATTTAGTATTACCAAACGGAAGGATTAATAACGGTGTTCCCTGCAGTCCTAACAAGCAGAGCAGAACTCACAGCTGAGGCAAGCTCCTTGTTCTTCTCATAACTAAAGAGTGACTGACTGTCTCCGATGGCGCATCGCTGAGTCCCTTGGCGGCAGACGTACTTCGCCTCCAGCACGAGCGAGCGTCGGAAGAAGGCCGCGCATGCTCGGCAGCAGTCAACGCCTCAACGAGAGAAGATTCTCAGAAGCCAAGCCGAGCCTAATCCTCACGCACCTAATTATTAAATATGTTATGTTTGCTTCAATTTGTTTTTAGATATTTCATCTTTCTAAAATGAGGAAAGAAACATTTTTACCGACAAATTTTCCGCCGTTTGCTCTAACACTTTCTTATCAAGAATGATTCTCTTTGTTCCCTTCCGAGAATGAAAGTAGCCTGTTATCTTCTCAACATACGGAAACTCGTTATTTACCATTGAATAAATACCCTCGAGCAAAAGCAGGAGAAGTCTCTTTCTATTCCTCCTCATGTCACGTGTTTAATTCTGTAGTGACTTCTCCATACTTCTACCCTTGATAACGGTTAAAATGTTGCAATTCTCTTGAACCCACATGTCATCTTTTCAATTCCGTTAGTCGACGTAGAAAGTTCGAGAGGGAGAGAAAGAGAGAACAAGAGGGTAGGGAATGAGAGACAGAGAGAGAGAAAGAGAAAGAGACAAAGAGAGATAGAGAACATGTGAGGAGGAATGAGAGAGAGAGATTTACAAAAACAGAGAGAGAGAGAGAGAGAGTGAGAGAGATTTACAAAGACAGAGAGAGAGAGAGAGAGAGAAAGAGAGAGAGAGAGTGAAAATGGTAACCCATGCCCTTTGAGATGAATCTACAATGGACGTCGAGATTGTATTGTCCTGCATGAATCCGTTGTTGTTCATCATTCTTGTGTCGCTTTCTCGAGTTTGGTGTAGTTGTTTTTTCTTCCGAAAAAGGCTAGACCTTGTGGAAGCTTTTCTGTTTGCGAAAGGGGAGAGCAAACTAGGAGAATTGCAAAGACATCTCTCGGATGAGAGCACGTGGTAAGCGAGAGAGCATGAATGGGTGAAAGAAAGAGAGAACGACAGAGAGAGAAAGAGAATGAGAGAAACAGAGAGATTAGAATAAAGGTCACACAAAGGGCGGAGACGAGGCGAAAGAAGAAAAGCGTTGTGGGGAAATGAACCCGTTGCTCCAGAGAAGAGAAGAGGGCCGAGCCAGGCATACGAAGGTGGTTTCCTAGCCGTTTCTGTGGTGGTGATGAAAAGAAGACGAGAGGAGGCATGAAAAAATAGGAGGGAGGGAGAGAGAAGAAGAGAAAGAAAGAAAGCCTCAGGGCATTCGGCAGTGACTTTGGCCAACCGAAGCATGGCTGGGAAGCTGGGAAGAGGGAACCAGCTGCCCACGTAACAACGGATTCAGTGACAAAAGGAACTCGGAGAATGTTAAAAATGACCGCAGCAAGAATGGTAAGTGAACCGGCAGAATGTAGGTACATACATGTACTACATTCCATGCTAAGAGCGTTCTGCAGAACTAGCTAATAAAGTATATACTTTATAAAAAAAATTTTAGTCAACGAAGAAGGTTGCACTAATAGTAAAAGAGTGCTGACTCATTTGTGTCTTGCTCAGATCAGACTTCCGTAATCTCCCTGCACTCCCATGTGGTGCATGACAGATTGTCTAGTCTTCTCTCGTGATATGGATTTAAAATAAGCTTTAAAAGCATGAGACCAAAATAGAAGAGATCTGGAACTGACCAAAGTGAGCGGAGTCACTGCGAGCAGAGCAGACGAGACAACGGCGCATGGGGAGAGAAGACGAAGACTCCTTCTTCATCAGGGACAAGGAGTCCGCCACTCGCGATGCAGTGCTCATCCACACAAACAACAACACACACGGGTTGTTCTGCAAGAGGGAAAGAGAGAGGAGAGAGAGAGGAGAGAAAGAGAGGGAGACACAGCGAGATTAAGCTCGCCCTCTCTTTCTCCTTCCACTGCGCAAGGATCTCAGGACGAATACCGTCTACGCACTGAAAATGTTCGCAACACGATGGAACAGTACAACTCGGGGCAGCCGTTATTATTGCAACCATTTATACTTATCTTTGTACTGCCAGTGATAAAAGTTTATGTTGACATTTTGTATGGGAACAGCATTTCAAGACGACATTTAAATGTGAATCATACATCTCTCGACATATCAAAAGTAAAATATGTGCTAAGAGCGTACACTTTCTACACACGGGCGTGTACTTCGTGCAAACAGAACAAAACGGGGGCAGAGAATGAGTGAAAGATTGAGGAAGAGGAGGTGGATGCGATAGGTGAAGCCGGCGAAAATGTGTGAATGAGATATGGATAGTAAGAAAGAAGAGAGAGAGAGAGAGATAGAGAGAGAGAGAACGAGAGGAAGTAAGATAGAGAGGAAGAAATAGAGAGAGGAAGTAAGATAGAGAAAGAGAAAAATAGACAGAGAGAGAGCGAGAGAAAGAAAGAGAGAGAGAGAGAGAAATAGAAATAGAGAGAGATCGAGAAAGAGGAGAAAGAAAGAGAGAAAGAAAGCAAGAGTCAGAGAGAGAGAGAGAGAGAGAGAGAGAAAATGAAAGAAGGAGAGCGAGAGCGTTTAACTCGTGACCTTTTAGATGCACTCTTACTTCTGCAATCTGTGATGCACAGGTAAATTGAAAGAAGGTATGAAAAATGAATGACTGATGATTTGGAAAGCAATGGTAATGAGAAAGACCGTGGGATTGTCTTTCTACCTTCATCGGAATCGATTTGATGCGGATGAAAAGTGTGAAGACACGGAGCTCTTATTTTATCTTTAAAACAGTATGCACACACACAAAATAACTGGAATTTCACAGTTATTTTTAAAGTGTGCATTCTGTTTTAAAGATATAAAAAAATGCAGAAAATTTCATGGAATATAGGCAATCAAATAGTTAACAGACTACAAGTGCAAAGTAACCAGGAAGTACTGATAAGAGCATTACAACAAGGACAAAATGCAAAGAATCTTCCTCAAACTATGTGCAAGCAATAGCGAAAACGTTGAGAATACATGCAAATGATACGATTATAATGCAAACCTCATATTTGCTATTTATAAAGAAAAGGAAAACTAATGCATTGGCAACCATGAACATTTGTCAACTTTCCGACCAATAAGAGCAATCAATCAATGTATGAGCCCTTCGCTTTTCTCATGTCTTCACTTTCTCTCTCCCTCTCTCTCTCTCTGTCTCTTTCTCTCTCCGTTTTCCCTTCCTCTCATTGAACGTTGAACTCTTTCTCTCCATGCTTCTCCCTCCCAATCCCATCGTCATTTTGGAAGAGGAACGGGCGACGAGGAGGAAAGTCGCAGGAGAAAAGAAGGAGCAGGGGAGGCGGCTGGTGGCGCCGGCGGTATGTATGCACGTGTACGGAGGACTCTCTCAGCGAGCAGCACTGCTCTGGCTTCTCTGCTTTCCCTTTCTCTACATTTCCAACTACGCTCTTTCTCTATCACATCTCTATTTCTCTCTCACTCTCTCTCTCTCATTCTCTCTCTCACTCTCTCTCTCACTCTCTCTCTCGCACTCTCTCCTGTTCTCTCCTCTTCTTGCACTTCAGCGCATTCTCTCTCACGGCTCAGTATATTTCATTTCCCTTGCACTTCTCGGCTCGTTTTCTCTGCTCTCCTTCCACCTATCCTCAACTGTGTGTTGCTCTTCGCTCTTTTTATTCCAACAGAGATGTAGAGTGAAAGAAATTGAGTGCGCAGGAAAGAGAGAGAGAGAGCGAGAGAGAGAGAGAGAAAGAGAGAAAGAGAGTGAGAGAGAGTGAGAGAGAGAGAGAGCGAGAGAGAGAGAGAGCGTGGCTGTCGCTGGGCTGCACTTTGCGGAGAAGCACTTAGAGAGTGAGAGCGAAAAAGAGCAAAGAGAAATACTGGAAGAGCCAAGAGAGACGTGAGGAAACCAGGGAAGCTCTGAAATATAAATGAAGGTGAAAAATAACGTTGAGTACGACGAGGGTAGAGGCAGGTATGACGACTGAGGAGATGAGAGAGAGAGGGAGAGGGAGAGAGAGAGAGGGAATGCGAGAGAGAGAGGGAGAGTGAAAGAGAGAGAGAGAGAGGGGGGGGGGAGGGAGCGAGAGAGAGAGAGAGAGGGAGGGAGGGAGCGAGAGAGCCCACTGAAAGTACAAGGGTCGAAAGCGTGAAAGAGGAGACGAGGATAAGGGGGAACTGAATAAAGGTGCAGGATGGAAGGGCGGAACCGCTAGAGAAACGGATGGAGAGGATGGGAATGAAGGCGGAGGGAGGGAGATAGGAAGAGAATGATAGAGAGATTGAGGCAGAAGAGAGAGAGAGAAAAAGAGAGAGAGAGAAGGCATAGCGAGAGGGGAAACAATAACGAAAAGAGAGATAGAAAGAGAGCGAGATGAGGAAAAATCATGTGAAACTAGGAGTGTTTGAAAAAGAGTGAAGAGCAGAGCAGAATAGTTCGCACGAAGTTTAGTTGAACCTCAAACGGAAACCCGGAGTGCACGAGAACCAGGGAAATGCCTTCAGTGGGCTTATTTTCACAACAGAAAAGAAGACAATCCCAAATAGAATGATTAAATGCCGTATTTTCGATATGAAGGCAGAATTGCGAAGAGAGAGAACTGGAAAGTGAGAGAGGAAAGATGGTGAAGAAGTTCGCGGAATAAAGAAAAAAAGATATAAGGCAGTCCAATAGAGAGACATGCATGATGCCGAGGGGCTAGCGAGCGAATTAAAATAGAGAAGGAACAGAGAGAGAGAGAGAGAGAGAGAGAGAGAGAGAGAGAGAGAGAGGGAGAGGGGGAGAGGGAGAGACCGTGGTGAGAGTGACAAAGAGATGGAGATGTAGAGTGAGAGAAAGAGAGATTACAGAGTGAAAGAGAGAGAGAGAGAGAGTGATGACTAGATAGGACATTAGAAACGAGCAATATAGCAGTCTTGGTCTCAATGATATCAAGATCACGTGTTAGGAAGAGCGAGCAGAGCAGAGCAGCAAGGCACAAGGAACGACAAACGAAGCTGCTTCAAATGCATTAGCATATCTGCACATCTGTACTACACAATAGAAGAACAGTTAAACATATTTATAAGATCCAAAAGAATGCATTGAAGCAAAGTATTCTACATCTTAAAGTATGTATAAGGATACTGAAGCTTGGCGTGCGGATAAGAATGGAAGTCACGAGGGTGACATTTCATTCAGACGAGAGATAAGAGAGAGATTAGGAGAGAGTTACCTTTGCACCTTTGCATCAATAATGGTAAAGATGTAACAGCATTTGCTTACCTTTAGACGACTTCATTAGTTCGTGGAATGCGCATTCTTGACAGCCCGGGATAGACGAAGATAATGAATGGTGTATTGTCTATCTGCGAATTCTACTTTCTCTCAAGAGAGAGCATAAGAATGGGTATAAATGCCATTCTCTCATTGTCATCCACATCAGCATCGCTCGCCTTCTCTTCACTCGTCTAACGATGGATTCTGCTTTCACGACTTTACTACTTTCCCACACAGATACATTTGTTGGGCCTTGAAATTCCTTCAGAATGCGTAGTTTAGTGAAGGGAAAAGAGTCTTGGTAGCGCGATGGTTGTTTCTGTCTGGAAAGGAAGAGAAAGAAAGAAGGGAAGATAGGCGTATGATCTGTGGACCAAATGCCAGCCGTTTGGAATAGATAAGCAAAGCCGTAATGTGATGGACCGAAGCGCGCAGATGAGAGCAGCAAGCTTTGACATCACCAGGCAAACAACCTTATTTTTGGTACATTTCATTCATATTTCTTCTATTTTGGGCTTATTTAGTTGAATGTAGAATAAATATTTCTTAATAAAGTCATTAATATGAGAAACCATTAGAAAACCAACGGAGCCATTAGGAGGCCTCCTTTCTCAAACAAGCCAACATTATGTACATAGTGCAAGTCGGGTTTACACGCAACAAAATTGTCACAGGGCCGCACTGCGAGATGAGAAGAAGGCGGGCTGAACAAATGGTGGGACGGATCCGTGACGGCATTCAAGGGGAGAAAGGCTCTGACGGAAGCAGAATGAGAGAAGAGAGAGAGAGAGAGAGAGAGAGAGAAAGAGAGAGAGAGGCAAGAAAGAATAGGAGGGGATATGGGCGACGAGATGATAAGAGAAAGAATAAAAGATAGTGAGAGAGACAAGAGAGAGAGAAAGAAAGACCAAGAGAGAAAATAGAGAGCAGGACAGATAATAGAGAAAATGAGAGAGAATTAAGAGGAATAGAGAGAGAGAGAGCCAGAAAGCGCGAGGGGAGAAAGCGAGAGAGAGGGATAGAATGAGACACAGAAAGAGACTACAGAGAGAGACGGGAAGAGAGAGAAAGGGAAGAGGGGTGAAGAGTGACTAAGTAAGAGACGAAGAGAGAGGGATAGTCTAAAGAGCGTTTAAGAGTCGGATATAGGATTCAAGTGTGGGATAATATTGGCTAGACGAGAGAACGTTAAGAGCGGGGGTAGAAATGAGAGTAAGACACAAATCATCAGAACAGAATTGGAATTCTGGGGACGAGAATATAAATGAACGGTCTTTGGCCAAAATTATTTGGACTATTTTCTTGGTACTTTCAAATTCGGTAAAGTTGAAATCGTATTATTCGCGTATTGAAGTACTAAAGTTAACAAAACGAATTATTGTGTTCAAAAGTTACAAATATGAATAATACTGGATAGGCATTCTTAATTCTTGTGTCTAATTTCTTGTACATATTGTCTATAAATATTTATTCCATTTTCATTTGGCTTGTTCCAAATTCGACTACGAAAGTGCATTAAACTTTGTTTTGTGTGATAATTACAATACACAAGCAATTGTTCTTTCATATTTCTCTCATGAATCTCGTGACGCATTTCACGGGGTGCTGATAGGAACTCGTCTCACTGACTACGAGAACGCGTGCACTCTGAGTGCAAGTTATTAGTTTAGGAATGAAGGAGAGAGGAAAGCGGAGAAGAATCTTCGAGAGGGACTTGAGAGGATCACATGAAGCATGGCTTGTTATCAAGTAGTTTAAATGTACGCATATAAAGATATATAATCTTCGGTGGTTGCGGTCATTTCAAAAGCATGTCTGTCGCAATCAATACGTTTTCAATGGGCGTTGACAAACTGAAAATACTGCGTAGAAGCAACGAGAAACGAACGAAGCGATTGTGAGTAATGTGAATGAAACTTCTTTCCATTTCGGTTACCTATCCGTTTATTTAAAGATATCGTAATAT